>CM060683.1:39298500-39681341 GCA_030686995.1 Artemisia argyi | reverse complement strand
ATCCTTCCATAACAAGCAAGTTTAGGAGTCTTAATTTTTAAGCCTTGCTAATTATAGAATAATCTCAAATGCTTTATATATTACTCGTACTAGAGATATACAAAAACATTAGTTAAACAATACAAATCAATAAGCTTTTTGTACAAACAAATTCAGTACAAAAAGTCTTCTTCTAAATTATAGTCAACTTTTTTTAAGTAATCATAAAAATTAAACATTAATTAAAATTTAAGTAATACAATTAAATCATAATAATTACTAAAAGATGTTAATTATTTTTCTAATTAAAGTATTGCTAAATAACTTCACTCCACATTAACGGTTTGCAAAATAAATACAATAATGTAGAAGGTTTAAATCTTGTCATGAAACAAAAACTAAAAAAGAAATGTTTGTGAACCATCAAAAATGATTGTAATATCTATTGAACCATAAAAATTAAACATTAATTAAAATTTAAGTAATACAATTAAATCATAATAATTACTAAAAGATGTTAATTATTTTTCTAATTAAAGTATTGCTAAATAACTTCACTCCACATTAACGGTTTACAAAATAAATACAATAATGTAAAATGTTTAAATCTTGTCATGAAACAAAAACTAAAAAAGAAATGTTTGTGAACCATAAAAAATGATTGTAATATCTATTGTACAATCAAATGTAACTAATTATCAGTGCTAATGTTCTTATATTGAATCATCACCGGCTGGTGCTCTACACTTTTATATGAATTAGTTTAATATTCCTTAAACTTAATATAAAAAGTATCCCCGTGATTCATAATATTATTGTAACCGAAAATATAAAATGAAAATCATTTATCACAAAATATTTTATTATGGGGTACCCACCACCGCAACGCACAGATACTCTGCTAGTAATATACTGATGGACTAATTAATTATTACTATAGTATAAGTTGATGAAACAATGAAGGCACCACAGGTATTTATAGAAAAGAATTTATAAACTAGTTTTGTATGAAGATTTATTTAAATCTTGAACTTAAATGAAAAGTTCTAATTATAAATAAGGTCACATTTAAATAATACACCTTATTGTATATTCCCTAATCAAGATACTTCTACTAGTGATTGGGTATTCTTGCTAGGTGGAGGTGCCATTTCATGGGCTTCAAAGAAGCAAACTTGCATTACTGATTCGAAGATGGAAAGTGAATTTGTAGCTTTAGCTGCTACTGGAAAGGAGGCAGAATGGTTAATGAACCTCATTTATGAGATTCCTTTGTGGCCAAAACTGATATCTCATATTTCCATACATTTGTGATGGTGATGCCACTTTAGCTAAGGCATATAGCCAAATTTACAATGAAATTCTAGACACTTAGGAGTTAGACACAACATGGTTCATAAGTTAATTACGAATGGAGTGATTTTCGTGGATTTTGTTTGTTCTCAATACAACTTAGCGGATCACTTGACTAAGGGATTAGATAGAGACTTAGAGCACAAGTCGGCTATCGGGATGTGATTAAAGTCTATCTATATCTCTAACTGCGAGATACCTAAATCCCTTCTAATGTAACGTTACAAGCTGAATTTAATGCGGAAAGATTACAATTGGAGATTGGAACATTGTATCATCCCAAGGTTTTTGTTCCGACTGCAAGTGGGTTAGGTTCAAGGTTATCTTCTTAACAATTCTTTTGAAAAATTGCATTGGTGCAAGATTAAAGGAACTACCTATGTGAGCATGGAGTTTTTCCGCTTCAAGAAGCTAGGACTTGGCTTTCTATATGCTCAAGAAGGATATTGACACAAGGCTTGTAAGTGTCAAGTATATGTACATTAGAAACTTGTAGAAACTTATGTGTATATTATCTTTGGCTATTCAAAGGAGTTGATGGGTTCAATCCATGGAACACCCTGATCCTCAAATATTTATGTAGAATACTAACTATATATGAAACATGTTTATCTTGTGATTAGTGAGACGTTAGAATGGAGGAGGAGGAGAGGAAAGAAAGAAAGAAAGGAACCTTGAGAGAAAAAGAGAAATATTAGATTGAGATTAAGTGAAAGGTTCAACCCTCTCCACATGTGGAGAGGGGTATTTATACTTACAATATAACGCCCACTCCCAGGCTGTGGATCAGGCATACAGTGGGTGAAGACCCGTCCTTCTTCCACGGTGTTACTTAAACTAAAACTAATTAACTAATAAATAAACTAACTACGAGCTAACTTAATGCTATTACAATCATTAGGTGACCGAGACTTTTACAGGAATATTTGCATTCCTAACAATCTCCCCCTAAGCGAGGTCACCTTTGAAGTTAAGATCTTTGGTCTTTAAGCATTCTTTTGTCTTTGTAGCTCGTAGGATCTGATTCTTCTCTTTTCAGCACACTTCGTACTTCAAGCAAGCGAACTTGTGGTTAGAGTTCCTTTGAGATATGTGATCTTTGAGCTTCTTTGAGATCATCAGCCAAAGTAAATCTCCAAGCTCATCCATTGTTGTATCGCCTTCATGTGATGTAGTGACTTTAGGACCATCATACTCACACCCTTCTATATCTGGAGACATTGCATTAGAGTTGTAGATCAGGAGACTTTTTCATCAGAGTTGCAGAAACATTGTTGGTAGTCTCTCAACATTTGTTGTAGCAAGTCTCTCATCTTCATTGATAGTGTGGGGGATGTGTGAGCATGAGGTATGGATTGACCCGATTCAGCTGGAAACGGCAGCCATCAATGCCATCTTTATATGTGTCCCGGAACGTCTCAAAGCAGACAGCACGATAGAGTGAATCGGTGAATTGATATTCACGGATTGATGAGTAATTGATTAATAGAAATCACTCGCGTGTCATATGATAAACATTTTTTAGACACGACGAGAGTTTTATACTTTGAATCACATTTCCATCAAAAATACTTTTGTTTGAAAGATATTACACAATCAATGTGCTCGAAAGATAAGTTGGTGAGCACATTGAGAGGTTTTAGCAAAAGTATCCGTCAATCCATATCCTGGAACAAGTTTGATTCAACATTGAATCGCACCATTGTTGCTTTCTAGTTGTCACTTGATCATTGATCCAAGATGGATCTCACATGTCACCTACCAAGAGCTTGAGTGATGTTCGCCCTAGAAGGATTTCCATCCTTATTGTGAATATTTTCATATCACTCGGATGTTCTGGCAATACCACAAGGATAATGCGTAGGACTCTAAATATTTTATCTTATTTTTCACATTATGTGAAACAATAAGCATATTTGGAATGTGTCCTATCGAGATTTATAGATGATCTCATGGCTCTAGACTCAATAGTGCGTTTTGATCCACTCCTGGAGACTGGGGAGGCGTCTCCTGTTTTAGGTATCAACATAGCTCGCAATGAGCGGTCGATACATTGCACAGGGTTCCCCGTGAGAATGAAACAAGCTCTTTTAAGAGAACTTGAGTGGTTGGGAAGTTTAGTGCAGTGCGTCACTGGGTCCATGACGTCTTGTCTTCAATACCGGTGTTACCTTAGTAACCGCCAGTAGATTATGAATTAAACCCGGTTTCTGCCCTAAGGTTGAATATAAGGAGGGCTATTTCTTTTCACCCTTTTTCATTTCAATTCTTTTTCATTTCAATTCTTTTTCATTCTTCAACCCCTTCAGTGCTTACCGAGATTTCATCACTAGAACCTTGTTGGGTTTGTTCCAGTCCTAGCTCTATCTCAGTCCGCACTCTTTCCTTTCTCACTTTACTCCTTTTTTCAATCATTCCTAAGGACTTCTAATCTATCTATGGATTGTCCCTGGGAAGATCCTTCCGGTTCTGGTGGATCATGGGAACTTATACCTAACCTTAACCAACCTTATAACTCCATGCATAAAGATAAATGGTCGGTCTTTGGTATAACTTCCACAAACGCCTTTTGCTCCCCCTCAATATGTGCATCGATATTCGAAAGTGTTTAGCACATATGCGGGAGCCTTTTATTGAGTCTTAAAGATCACATTTGATTATCAGATTTCATATTTAAATCACATTCTCTCCCCCGATCAAAAATTTCAAATCTTTCGAGATTTTTGATCTTAATTGATTTAAATAAGTTAGAAAGCTTTTTGGGAGAGAAATGCGGTCAATTTTAATATTTTCTGATAAAAAGGAACCTTTTCTGCTCCCCCTCAATCTGTGAGGGAGGTCGTTATGTGTCAGATTTGAAGAGTTTGAAAAAAGTTTGAAGTTTTAACGAAAAACTCTTTGAAAATTTACTCATTCTGACACATAACTATCACAAATCGTATTGGAGCTTATGTTTTGTACAAAGTGTGGGGAGTTTTGTTGATACATAAAATTTTGAGAAATCACTCTCCCCCTCAATCAATAACGGATGTTAAAGCATAAATATTTTCATAAACTATTAACGTCATTAATTGAGTGAAAATTTTATCAAACTTTGGAGTTCAATTTGATTTTCATTCAAAATTTCATGGTACCACCAAGTTTTGCACAAACACTTTCCGGAAAAATCATAGAAGGGAAAGTATTTGGCGATTAAAAGAAGATTTCTCTTCTTTATCAAGAAATAATGCACTGAAGCGTACATTAGATCGAGGGTGCATGAATGTAAAGTAATTCACGCTCGGATGAACGGCACCCTTTGTTAGGAACAACCGTCTTTTTGGCGACGTGTTTTCCTTAATTTTGAAAACCGGGTTGCTATCTGAAGTAATAGCAAGCCATATTTTTGAAGACCGGGTTGTAGCCTGAAATGACTACAAGCCATAAGTTTAAGCGCGGGTTACAGCCTGAAATGACTGCAAGCCATAATTGTAAGAATGTTTTGAGAAACGACATGTTTTAGAAAACCATTATTTTGAAGCCGAAAAACTCTTGCTCAAGCATATGTATGATTCCGTGTCATTATTGAATGACATTTCTAGAAACGTACATAATATTGATTACACAAGAGACATGTCGTGAGAAGAATATTTTTGTATTTTATATGATTTTTCAGATTTTTATGGTTTTATAGTTTTCTATTTATATATACAGAAGTATGTACACTATGCGAGATAGGATATGCAAAAGGCAAGAGAAATGTTTATAAGGATACACAAGGAGGGCACAAACTAATGACAGTACAAAACAAACATTCCAACCAACACACATAATTATGACACTGAACCCCATTACTGATCTTATTACTCAGTACGTTGGAGAAGACGGTAGTCCCCTTCACGAATTCTGCCACCAACGTAGCACTCCAGGCTTCGGAAGATTCTTCGTATCTTTAATCTATTGTGGATGCCAGCCAAAAACCTCTTGTTCCGGGTTAACTCATTTGCAGTCCAGTGATTGGTATAACGTCTAGTTCCCTGGGCATAAACGTGGTATTCTTTCACTCTGAAGTCCAGTGCCTCTTCGACCATACGCAAGGTACCGTCGCTGAACTTGTGTATTTCATTGAAGCGCAAAACCATGGGCACATTGTATTTGTCTCGAAATACCGTTGCCAGAGGAGATTCAATGACTGTAAAGTCAGCAACCCGTTCCAGACTATTAACATTCCATAGGGGTCTTGTGAGGTTGAGCTGGGATTGGTAGCTTTCGATACCAAGCTGAAAGTCTTCGACCCGTTTCCTGATGACGATGCCCCGGATCCAGTGAAGTACAGCAAACACAAGAGACTTCATTTCACATGATGGTAGATGATGCAGCTTTCCTTGAAGATGGAGTAGATACAAATCTTTGAAATCATTAGGGCGTAGGTGTTTGAAGTCCCCTTCGGATATGGTGTAGTCCTTGAAGTCTGCTCGTCTGAGTGTAATGCTCTTGAGGTAGTCATATCCATAGATGGGATGTATTTGAACTTTAACCACACTAATGATTTGAAGTGGTGAGCGAACTGACTTTCGGTCACCTGGAGCTTGAAACTGATCTATGTAGAACTGTTGCTTCTTCAACCACCAGTGTGAAATGCCCAGAGATGCCGAGATGTTGTAGTCGCATTCTTGAGTACTCCACATACTGTCGGGGAATAGCTGTTCCAACCCGATGTCAGAATAATGGGCAGCTTTCATCTTTGTGATGGACAAGGCTGATTTGCATTGTCTACTCCCAAGCTTAAGATATTCAAGGTCTTTGTTGAAGAAGAATTCAGCTTGGATAGTGACATTTCCTGGAGGGCCACCCAAGGGAAGTGGAGTGTTGTAATTATACTTCATTATTCCTTCATCCACAATGTCATTGAACATCTTGTGGCATTCTTCCATCTGGTATTGTAGATGATTAACATCCTGATGAAAAGCTTTGACAATGTTGAAGGCAGGGCCTTCCAGGTCCTTCTGAGTGAGCCTTGAGAGACCCCATTTCTTGCAGAACCATGCGATGAATGTTCCCATATCACCAGTTTGGGAAAGTAGGGAATCTTCAGAAGGTGGAACAAAACTGGTGGTGATTGCATTGATCCAGTTACTCTCATTGGTTGGCAAGTCAGAGGAAGGAATCGTCCAGTCGGGCTCAGGTGATTGCGGTTTGTTGTCATCTGGTTTCCACCATGTCTCTGTGTCATCCTTGGTTAAGGGAACTTGCGGTGGATCATTGGTGTCAGTTCTGGTGAATGATTTCCACCACTGTCTCCCAGGAATGTGAGTTGTAGAAGCATCATCATCTTCGTCATCGGAAGAATCATCGCGTTGAGGAGTGACAGAAGCTTCATTAAAGACATGATCGTCAGGGGCATAAGATGCAATGGAGGTTGCACCAGCGTCAAAAGTAGTCCAAGCAGCATACTTAACTTGTTTTGCTTGTTTAGACGGAGCTGACTTGGTTGACTTGTCAGTCTGATGTTTTTGAGATGGTGATGAGGTGGGTTGTGATGATTTGCTAGGAGCTTGCGACCCACCAGGTAGTGAAGGAGCTCCTGATGGACCAGATGCCCCAGCAGGTGGAGGAGGTGGAGGTGGTTGAGGAGGTGATCCAGATGGTGGCTTGGGGTGACCCTGACGCCGCTGTTTTCTTTTTCGTTCAATTTCCATGTCCCGGGCGTGTTCCTCAGCATCATCTTGTTGAATTGAGGCCTCCAATGCCTTATACAGCTGTACGGGAGCATCGTGTCCTGTGTGTTGACCCTGTTGATACATATTGTGCTGCAGAATGATCTTTATGTCATTGATAGGTAGGTCTTTGAACCTGGACCTGAGAGGGGCTTCGAGAGCAATACTGACAGCTTCAGCTACCTGTTCGTTGATAGCCTGAGATACTTGTAGTTCAAGATCAAGATGCTCCAACTTGTATAATCTGCTGCCATGATTAGTAATTGTTTGTGGCAGATTAAGGTTTACTAGGGTTTGAAGCAAAGAGGCATGCTTGTCCAACTTCTCACGAATGGCAAGATTTTCGTGAACAGCATCGGCAGTCAAAGCAGCTAAAGTGTCCAGATCTAGCTTCTTCTCAGTGCTAGCAGGAGCGGCAGATGCAGACGGTTTCTCTTGTGTGTCATCAGCTTGTGGGATGTCATCATTGTTAGGACCAGCAGTAGACGTTGGTGCAGACTTGGTAGGAATGGTGGAGTTGTCTTGCACAATAGGCACATCAACCATTGACACAACTTCTCCATGCTCATCACTAGACTTTTCACCTTCAGCATCATCTGGCTTATCCATGAGGAATTGATCGCCAAACGTATCCAGATTCTTGTACGATGATAGCGTACCAGTGGGGCTGTCAGGTACCACCTCGAGCTTAGGATCATCAGTTTTCAATTTGAGGTTACCTTGAATATCCGGATACGCAGTAGAAACAAACTCGTCATCGAGTGGATCAACCGGGGGTACAGACTCAGCAGGTTAATCCTGTACTGGTTGATGGCTGGTTACATCTTGTGTAGAGAGGTGGAGTTCATCACCTTTGGGAGCAGAACTGGTGTCAGTCTCAGAACTGCTTGATTTAGCGGGTTGCCCAAGACTTGGTAAGGAGACATTTTCAGAAGAAAGCTTAGCAGATGAGGATGTTGGTGAGCGTCTTTTGAGGATATACTTGGAGTTGGTTGATTTGGAGGCAGGAGATGATATTTTCAATAAGGTGTGTGCCGCTTGTTCTTCTTTGGCAACATCCTTGCCTTTATCGGTCACATGCTGGATCTGTGAAGCTTTATCAGATTGAGGTTCTCTAATGTTGACCCCACTGACTGGTGGAACCGGTGGCATATATGCTTCCTTCAAGCTTTCAGCAGTTGCCATTTGTACCATTTCTTCTTCAGTGAGAGGCAACTGAGTGGAGAAAGGTGCAGCATTGGGGTCTTCAGCACTTGGAGATTTAGTTTTTGAGCGGGTTCTTTTACCTCCAGTGGTCTTCTTAACTCTTTTAGAGCCTTCAGAGGATGCAGCAAAGGTATTACCACCTTTGCGTTTCTTAGATGCAGATCTTGCAGACTTAGTGGATACGGCTGGCTCATTAGGTGGTGCTTCCCGACTTGTCTTCAGAAGTTTAAGATATTCCTCATAATATTGAGCAGTCAGTGTATCACGGGTAAGAAGGGCAGTGGGAATGTCCATGCCGAATATGATCTCGCCAGTGCTCTTAGAATCATATTTGAGGAACCCAAGTGGATGTTCGTTAGTGGGTTGATGAAGAGGGGATTCTTCTCTGGGGTGAAATTTCATAGATCGCTGAAGGCTAAGTATGATCAGCTTAGTAAACCGAATGCTTGGAATCAAAAGCTTGGCTGATCTTTTCTTTTCGTCTTTGTGTGCTTCAAGGTTAGCCTTGTCGACCAAGAAAGAGTGAATGGACTGACTAAATTCCTCCCAGATACGTTTAGCAAAATTGATGTTCACACTGTTGACAACACCCCAGAGAATTTGTAGAGATGGAGCTCTAAGTCTTCCATATCCTGATGTTTTTCCAGTCAGACACAAATTGATTAGGCTTGCAATTGCTCTCCATGGTTGATAGAGGTCATGTGTGATGACAGTGGAAAGTGTAGATACTTGAGTGGGATATCCAAGTTCATTGACAAAATCAATAAGAGTAGCTGGAATAGGTGGGAGAGTATATTCAACATTATCACCCGTTGGTAATATCTGCAGAGCACTACCAAGTGTTTCCATGGTGATGTTCACCCAATGCTCATCCAGCTGACACTTGTACATGTTGGTTGTTCTGTCAAGGCACATAGTGTTCCAGAACTGTTGGATGTAGATGGAGGGGATTGAGGAGGATGCGGTGAAGGCATTGAAGAAGGTGGTGTTTTTCAGTATGTCTAGTGCAACTCTGAATATGGGATGATTCTGAGGTCTATCTGTCTTAACATAACAGTTGCTTTTCCCAATGGGTACCCACTTGTTGAAAGGCAAAATGTCATCGTCAGAACGAACAGGTGGAGCCAATGGTTCTTCGACAATAGGTTCTGCCATAGGAGCTGCATTTGACACACATCACCACAGAAAGAGACCATATGTGATAGTGAGTGTTAGTAGCAAGAGAAACCCTAGAATTAAATGGTAAAGAAATAGGAACAGGGCCAAGGGTTATGTTCGGCTAGTAATAAGCACTCAAGGGAAATCATTCAACACATAGAATAGCAGTTTGGACAAATAAGAATGAGTGTCAAACACACCAAGCCATGCATGAAAAATTAGACACCCATACATAAACACACAAGCTGAGCACTTCTAATAAATGTTAGACAGAGTGAGTCAAGTTAGTTCCCAGTTAGAGTTAAACGCAGAGCAATTAAACGCAAACTCAATTAAACGCAGACTCAAATTTTAACCGCAAAGTTATAATTGCAAACTAAGTTAGCCGCAACAAGTCAAGTTAACCGCAACCAATTGAACCGCAACACATGGTCAACGCACATCAAGTTAACCGCAAGTATAGGTAACCGCAGATTTAACAAACCGCAGTCACAGTAATACGCAACCATTTTAATCACAGAGAAGGTTAACCGCAAGTTCTGTGAAACACAAGGTTAAATTGATAGCAGCCACACTTAGAGAGACACTCGCAATTAGGTTAAGATAAACGCAATCAAGGATTCACAATAACCGCAGTCAAGATTTTAAGATAACCGCAATCAAGAACTTGATCTAACCGCAGTCAAGAACTTAATCTAATCGCAATCAAGAATCATAAACTAATCGCAATTCAGAATTTAATCTGACCGCAATCAAGAACTTAATCTAACCGCAGTCAAGAAATTAATCTAATCGCAATCAAGAATCATAAACTAATCGCAATTAAGAATTTAGTCTAACCGCAATCAGGAACTCTCTCCACACTCCGTAATATCCAACAGATCTAACAATAGACACCGTAAATTACAATGAGATCCATCCTCCTAAGCAACTAACTCTACTTTTTCCTACCTAACATCAAAAGTACTTCACATAGTATTTCCGTCCTAACCGCAAAACCAACAAACCCAAGATCTCATACTCATGACCGTGAATCACACACACACGCAGTAAATGAACAATTACATGTATTATAAAGCAAGTATGATCTAACCTATTAGACACAAACTCTTTTACACGAGATATTGAGCACCGCGTATATCCACCTAAAATAACGCAACGCATGAGAAAATGAAATCATGGAAGGTAATAGCAAATGTGAAGATAAAACACTTGACATACCAACAATCGAGCAAACAGGGAACACAATCAAGACTTAATCGCAGCACACGAGTAGAGATGAGTTAATAGCAAGATGTGTTGTGGTTATCCTTTTTTTTTTAATCGCAAGAAATAGAATTTCTTAAATATGAAATGAGACACATTTTGCATAATGACACATATAGTCCCTGTACTACACTATCACATATTAGAGAATAATGCTAGTGCACAAGATTGGTCCCTGTAGTTATGAGAGATGCCCAAGTGATGAGGAAGTCTACAAGACGAACATAAAATACCATGATGCTAGATATAAGATGCAGCAGACTACGTAGAGCAAGCATATAGACACAATGTGAAGTAAAAGAATATACACAGAAAGATAGCCTGAAAAATATAATTAATGTAAAACAAACACACAATATGTACACAAACTATTGACATAGAGTATAAATAGTGAATGCGTTAGTGGGTGAACAGTGAAACCCGAGTCCTGAAATGAATTAGTCAGGAGTCCACATGATGTCGACTCACATGTGAGCAGACATGTCTCTAGTCGCGGGAGATGTCAGTGTCTTTGGACGCCACACACAGGTTTTAGTGGACCTGTTGTGTAATCCCTTTGTAACACCTGTGTCAATGGTGCACACATGTGACCATTCATCACGAATGTCCTACCAGTTGATATCCATAACCAAGAAGATCTAAACCTGTAAGTAGTTTCATGCATGGTGACATTCTTGTGATGAGTAGTTCTATGGTCATATTTCCTTGGTCGATGTCTCAAAGGTTTAACAGGTTTAAGACCATTTAATTTATGAATTGTGGGTTTTGGCCTTACAGACTTAGTCAAATCACGTTTTTTATCCACTTGAGAAACACATCGTGTATTCGAGAATTTAGGTCTTTCAGAACTAAAATTCTTTGGTTGTCTAATTGTAGTTTGATAACCAACATTTTTCAAGACAGGTTTTCCCAAGATAGACGGTTTTGAAAGACTGAGTCTCATTTGACTAAAAGCATTTGGTTGTCTAATGATAGTTTGATAACCAACATTTTTCAAGACAGGTTTTCCCAAGATAGATGGTTTTGAAAGATTGAGGCTCATTTGACTCTTTGAAACATCACTTGGCTCTGTGTGCTCACTAGGAGTTTTAGAACATGATGTCAGACTTTGAGCAGAGAAATCATCGTTGTTAGCAAATTGAGGAGTAGTCAGATTGATGTTCTCAGCATTTATCTGTTTGAGTGACTCATACAGTTTATTACATTTCACCTTGAGATTCTCATTTTCAACACGTAATTTAGAAATTTTGCAATTAGTTTCATACGCATTGTATTTCCATTTGGCGTCATTACGTTGCTCATACATCTTGATCTGATTTTTAAGACAGTTGATAGTTGAGTCCTTGTCATGCAGCTGAGTTTTCAGATTGTTGATCATAAAATATTCATTAAGATCAGGCAATTCAGGATTTAGACACGGTTTGCAGTTTTGAAAGCATTCTTCTTTACGTTGTATTTCAATTTCAAGTTCAATGCAATGTTTTTGTAATTGTGAAAACCGTTTTTGGAGTTGATTAATTGTCTCTTTATCAACCATGTTATGGTCCAGTGTCTTAGAAAACTCAACTTTGAGACAAGGGTTTTCATCAAACAGATCATTTTTGAAGACATCATACAGATCATTTTCTCCCCCTTTATAACACATATTTGTTGAATTAGTTAAGGGTAATGCACTGTCAGCCTGTCTCAACAAATTTGTGTTATAACTGAGATTGCTTTGATCTGTATGATGACTTACATTTGATGGCGTATTGTATTGATCAATTGACGATACCTCATTGCTTGAGTCTGGTGTGGGTATGTTCTCCATACCCGGGGTTACTAATTTAGCAGAAGTGACTCTCTCATCCTTTTATGAATCCATGAGTTCAGTGTTGACCGACTTTGCATCCACTGTTAAACCCGAACCCAAACTATCACATGCTTGTTCAACATGTGACTCGGCCTTGTCATCATCTCCAAGTACAAGTATTGGCTGTCTCTCGATGTACTCTTTAACCTTGTCCAGGTATTGACGTAGCATATCTCTATAGTGATCAACATCTATCTTTGTGTGGTCAGCGAAGCACTTCATAGTCATCTGACAGTCGTAATCATAGATCATGGAGTATTTGGAGTCAAAGAAGTTATGCAGTTGTTTGCTGAGCACTCCTAGGGCAGCAGAGGATCCCTCGTTAGATGTTTCTTTTCTGACCAGTTGTTGTCGTAATTGATCCAAATTCAAGATCATAATGTCTGTGAATGTTTGAACATCTTGACCGAAAAGTGTCATGAATGCACGTTCAAAACCCATTACGAATCCATTGCCCTCAAGCAGCATAGAAAGATGTGACTGAAGTGTATAAAAGCATTCAATGTGACATTCTCTTGCTAGTTCAAGCAATTTGCATGACTAAGGAGACTCATTCCCTTGAAAGTCCGAGCATGATTGTCCACTAGAGTCAACATACGATACTGGTCCTTTCATTTGAAGATTACAAGGAGGAAATCACATGTGAAGAGATAACCGCAAGATATGCTAACCACAAGACCTAACCGCAGAAATCTAACCGCAATACACTTAACCGTAATGAATTAATCACAATGAGTAATCTAACCGCAATACATTGAACCACAGTAGCAGAAATCTAACCGCAATGAGTTAATCGCAATACACTTAACCGCAGAGAACTATCCTCAGTGAACTAAACGCAGAGCATTTAACCGCAGAACCTAAACGCAATAAGCTAGTTGCAGATGACTTAACCGCAGGATCTACTCGCAGAGACAAAAATCCAAAACTGTCACTTTCATTGCGTTTTGTTTGTATTCTCGAAATAGTAAACGCAGCAGGCTAACCGCAGATTTCAGAACTTAACCGCAACCAAGCAATGAAACAGTGGACTTAAACGCAACATAGAAATCCGCCCATAACCAACTCCAAATTTCAAATAGCTTAATGATATGGTAACACAAACTGACCTACAATGTTCTACAAACACTAATGAACATAAAAGTACACCACAAACATGTATAACAACACTAGATAGATTAAACCAAGATGTTTTCCAAGAAAGTGACTCCAAACTCACAAAACCACTCAAAACATCATCAAATTTGATTCTACAAGGCCCTAAGATGAAACCTTGGCTCTTGATACCAATTTTAGAATACTAACTATATATGAAACATGTTTATCTTGTGATTAGTGAGACGTTAGAATTGAGGAGGAGGAGAGGAAAGAAAGAAAGAAAGGAACCTTGAGAGAAAAAGAGAAATATTAGATTGAGATTAAGTGAAAGGTTCAACCCTCTCCACATGTGGAGAGGGGTATTTATACTTACAATATAACGCCCACTCCCGGGCTGTGGATCAGGCATACAGTGGGTGAAGACCCGTCCTTCTTCCACGGTGTTACTTAAACTAAAACTAATTAACTAATAAATAAACTAACTACGAGCTAACTTAATGCTATTACAATCATTAGGTGACCGAGACTTTTACAGGAATATTTGTATTCCTAACAATTTAGAATGTGTAATATACTATGTGAAAATTCAATCTCTAAGACATTTTCATTTATGCATGAGTTTAATTTGTTTTATTTATTTTAGTAGGTCAAAGATTACACTAAAATGAGGGAGGAATGTTGGTGATTTTAGTATCATCACTTTGAAAGGAAAAGATTTAAAGTGAGGGAGGAATGTTGGTGATTTTAGCAAAATACGACATATTAAAAACATCACATTGATTAATGAATAGAAAGGAAAAGACGTAAAGCCGTTTGTAAATTATAATATCAAATAAAAAAATTGAGTTTTTAAGCAAAAGTTTAAACTTTTATCGAAAAACAAAACCGGTGCATTTAATGTGAAGTACATACAACATCGAGATGGAAGTGCAAGGCTTGCCGGAATTTATCACATGATATTTAGTTATTAGTATAGAATTAAAAGTCTGTTATGGATTGAGTTAAAGTTGAAAAGGTTGCAAGAATAATTGATGATTTAACCTAATGCAATATATATAGATATATGTATTATGTTAATGCATTTTCATATACAAGTAATTTATGTGTGTTTTCTATTGATGTAACTCACATGTGCGAATTGATTCAAGAAAATGTGCACGAGCATGTATGTAAAACAACATTTAAATGGTTAAATGATACTTTTTAGCGTAATTAGTTTATGTAAGCATGCAACTTGAATAATGAATATAAAATAAAAAATACATAATTTTTGCTCAAAACCATTTGTAAATTAAAAAAAAAAAAAAAATTAAGACATAATAGTGGAGTCCAAAGGTTTTAGGAATTATTAATAGTGTGTTAATTAATATTCATTTAGTTAGCTATTTAGAATTGAGTTTATTGATAAAATTTATTAATATTAGTTAGACTTCAATGTTAATTTTCAATGAAATTAGTTGTACAATAAAATGAGATGAAGCTAAAAAGGTTTGTAACGATTTTTATATAGATTATGTGGCATTATTATATATATATTATTGCACAAACTTTAACTTACAAACTTAATAAAAATATATATATAACACACATTAAACTATAACCAATTAGATAGATCCCGTGTGCTTCATATTACCATGCAAAAATCATCTAATGGACAAGTATTGAAGGGCTAATTAATAGATCAAAAGAAACAAAGCTATTTTTTATCATGCAAATAAGTAATAGGCCAAAAGAAACAAAGCATCACAACTTAATAACCAAAAGCCCATTTATAAAATATAACACCACAAAATCAAAACAACATCAAACATTTTTAAATTTTTATACAAGAAAGTCAAAACGTTTCATACAATATACTAAACAATAATTAAGCATACACTCGCTAATAAACAGAAAGAATACGCAATTAACAATTAGATTCGAAGCTTATGCGTAGAACGGGTTCTTCATGCCTCGTTAATTTATAAAAATAAGCATTTATTTAGCTAAATACATTTTTATTATTTTTTAATTTTCTTTCACTCAAATCAAAATTCAAATTCTAATCCTAAACCCACATACAAACCAAAAGGGCCCTTAGTTTCTAGGTTTGGAGTATCATTTGGTTGTATATGTTGCCTCTTTGTATAATGATAAAAGATAGATAATAATAGTTTGGAATCGTGTAAAGGCAAGGCTTTCACAATGTAGATACTATTGTTTGTAGTAGTGAGAAAAAGTAAATAAATACCGTTTTTCACATGGTCTCAATACCATATTTTACAGGTTATTAGTCCAAATACTGTTTTTCACAGTGTATGGGGACGTAGACAGCTTTACCCCTACCTTAGGTAGAGAGGCTGCTTCCGGTTCTACCAAAGGTAGAAAAAGACCTCCGGTCGTGCAAGGTGTGAGGATCGAACCCTTACCTCTGTTTCCAGAGGTAAAGGTGTTAACCACTTGATCCAACCTTGCTGTTTTCACTATGTAGATACTATTGTTTGTAGCAATAGATTGTGCTATATATGTATCCAATAAGGAACCACCTCTACTTACAGCCTGTTGAACGTGTAAATGATATATGGCCTTTATGTGATTGCACTTGGAACCAAAGGGATCAAATCAAACCATATCTTACATCGTTAGGGAATGATCAGTTCAATTCCTGCTAAGTGCAAACAACATTAAAGTGGCAACGCCAACCTCTTTGAATATATATATATATATATATATATATATATATATATATATATATATATATATATATATATATATATATATATATATATATATATACTTTATCTGGTTTGAGGATTCTATGTGACGGTGGGTTCAAACCCTGTGGATTAGTCGGCCAAAAGGTCGGAAACATGGTTACCAGTTCAATGACATTGGTTTTAAACACTGACGGACATCAAGACATTGATCACGGGTACATTTATAGTTTAGGAATAAGCCATTACGTTAAAGCTATCAACCTTGTTTGCTGATTAATTTGTCTGTGGATATGTGAATCGTGTGTCGGATGGATAATCTGTTGGAGCGGTATTATTTTTTTTGTGTCTGTGTGTGTGGTTTGTGATTTGTGAAAGAGAAGAATCCAGAGAACACCAGGTTATAAGAGGGAGAGGGATTCTGTAGCAACACACACAATGTGCACTGTAGAAAACTGTAGCACTGTAGATTTGGCACTGTAGATTTGATGAACAGTAAACGGGTATTATACTTATTGTATAACTAGTGTTTGGATTTTAATTATGCTATTTAATATCGTAATAATAATAAGTTTTTTTAGTATCTGGCAAATCAGTTTATTTGATGCAAGGTTGCAAAAAGCCTAGGAGCTAGTAGGCCGTTTAACCACATTCTAGCTAGTAATCGTTTGAGGGTGGGCCTAAGCTGATTGAACTTTCTATATATAAATTTAAAAAATATATGTATATTGATAAATTTAAATATGTACTGATAAATCCAATCATATAAAAAAAATAATAAAAAATAAATAAATAAACATTTAGCTTTAACTAGCTGAGTAACTCGCGCGTTGCGGCGGGTGTGTTTTGTGTTTTATATTTTATGGGTTGTACGGTGTAATTAATAATTTTGTTATTTAAAGTTTGCATATGTTTACTTGGAAGCATAATTTGTTTATGTTTATGGATTTTTTTTTTTTTTTTTGCGTTCCGGTTGAAATTTTTTTTGGTTGTTTGTTTTTTCGGTATGCCTTTTTTTTTTTTTTTTTTTTTTTTTTTTTGGTTTGGTATTTTAAAAGAAACAAATTTGTATAAGAAATAAAGAAATTTATGTTAAAAAAAAAATGTACCGAGTACTGTAGCGACGCTTAAAAAAAAACTATATGGCGTACTGTAGCATGTACTGTAATCGTGCACTGTAGATGCACTGTAGCAAAATTTTGGCTTGTAGCGCCTGCCTTTTATATATATTGTATAATTTGCTTAAACAGCTTTGAAAGTTCAATGAAATTAATATACGTAGTAATTTAAAAGATGCAACAATCAAACATCGAACATGTAACATAAACACAATATTTTTATTATTACAGAAACATAACAGCAACTTCAAACGTTTCACACAAATAGAAGCATAAACTAACCCTTCAGCAACTTATGCAGGAATGTGAAGGTAAAACACACACACACACACACAACCATTATTCGACACATACTTGATAGTACTTAAGAAAAGTAGAAAACGCACCAAAAACACACTGAAATGCATTTAGATTCACGCACAAACTCCTTTACTAAGTCTAGTATAGAAAAAGATGTTTGCCTGCGTATTGGCACTTCGGACACGAAAACCACCAGTCTCATACGAAGAACATAGAATCCTTCAAGTTACTCTCAAGATTGTAGAAGTACTGATTGAACGAAGAAGGAGCCGAACCAGAAGCCTCCAATTCCATCGCCACCTCTTGAAACATCCGACCCCTATATGCAACGAGATCCGCATAGTACACTGGTGGGACCAATGACACAGGCTTTGTGCACCGTGCAAAGATATAACACAAGTGATACACCAGCTGCTGCATCTCATCAGATGAAAACTTATTCTCATCCCAAATAACAGAGTAGTGTGTGGCTTTACTTGTTCCAATCCCACCAAAATGGCTGCAAAGGTAAAAGTCGAACTCAAAAGGATGAACAATTGTCGTGTCCACTACCGTTCCAGGAGGCATGTTCCCCACATCTCTCCCATTGTTTAAAAATATACGTGTTGTGTGTCTTTTCTGGGCTACAACAAAAGTGACCCATGGACGATACTGTTCAGTATAAATCGCTTTCTTTAGATCAACCATCTCCTTGTTTAGAACCATATCAAATTGCCCATCACTCACACCATCACGAAACACAATAATCTTGTTTGGCCTCACCCCCGTCTCCTTCACATAACTCTTAATCAAATCCAAACACAAGCTCCCGAAATTCACAATCTCCTCTTTACGGTGACTCTGTGGGGACACACGAGCAGCATAACGAGTTGCAGCAGGCCAGTTGATGGACCCCACAACAGCTGCAACAGATGGAGACGATGTGTTTGAAGCGGCTGGGTGGTTGACATCCGCACCAATAAACATGTAATGATCTTCACCAGTGAACAGAGGGAACCGCTCAACGAGTTCCACATTGCTACCTCCTAACTTGGCGTTAATCTTCATGCCCAAATTAGCAAGAAACTGGTCATTTGCTTTATTGGCATTTTGAGACAAACAACACTGAGTGATCACGCCAATTTGTGTCTCGGATACCCATTTGAGATGCTTGTATCCTGGATGTGTGTCAGCCATCACACAGATGATCATTTGTAGTTGTTCTTTTGAATCTTTCACAACCTTTGAAAGAGCACGACTAATTTTACTGTTATCAGATAACTCCCTCATGTTGGACCAATGTACCACAACAGGTTCTTCCATTTGAATCCCAATACTTCTGCATCTGCCAATTAATTTTGGAATGAACAAGTTAGCATTTAGCCTACCGCTGAAATCAATTAAGGCCCACCTTTCTAATGCTTTACCAGCAACTAAAGTCTTCCCTTGTAGAAGATTCCAGTGACACTTTTGCCTGTCGACTGTTGTGGTGGTCATGTTACCACTTTGATGACCAAGCTTTAGTCTAGGTGGGGCTATTACACGACCGTCAACTTCAGTCATGTTCATACCAAGCCCTAACTCAAAATTCTTGATCACCACCGCACTGCAAATGTGAAACAGAACTATGAGAAACTACAAACATCAGTACTGAAAGGCATTTAGATTTGTGTTTTTAACTAGATTATAATTGTGTAAATATTGATCATTTTAAATCATTTGTTAAGAAGCCGCAAACAAATTAACAAATGATAAAATTAACATTACAATGGTAAAACACCACTGATCGTTTATCGTTTGACCATTCAAACTCGCAAACTTTTACCAACTTTCATCATTTAAACAAATTAGTTCCTTAGAATTTTATTTATCATGGTTTAATCAGAGTACATACTTTCAAAAAATACAATTTCCAAAAAACAGATAGCTGTGTACTCTGTATCTCCCAAATCCCAAAACCCAATTATTTACAGCTACATGTCTAATTTTAATCACTATAAATAATGCAGTCTGGTCAAAACCTACATCCAGAAACAATGTTATATTATACTGATGAAAATGTGAAACTATCAAGAGAATTTAACACATAAATAGTTTATGCATAAAAAAAAAGCTTAAGAAAGAAGCAGTTTAAATTAAAGCAGTCACATACCCGTTCTTGCCGGTTGCATACTCTTCATGAACCAAGGTGTTTATCTCTCTCCTGCGAATTTCTGGAGCAAGAAGAGACAATTCTCTTAGTTTTCTGGCAGCTTCCCTGCCAAGTTCCTCCTTCGGGTACCTATGATCATCGGCCAAGAAACAATATTCCATTGGAACATAATTCGGCTTATTACTATTTCCCAGTTTCAAACAAGGGATATTTGCATGCTTAATTTCTTTACCCCACTTTTGTCTAAAATATTCTATAAGCATAACATTTTCTGGTGGATTATTCCCTTCAACATCTTCCAATTGAAAAGAGACGTCTCTTGTGAGTTGGTCAGTCAAACCTGCCACAATATACTTTTGATTAGTGCGACGATGAGTCACACTCACTCTCAACCCTTTAAGTGCTGCCATGACATAATTCCTATTTTGGGCAATGTCACTTACTTGTCTGATTTCATTTATATACTCCATCAGATACTCAATAACCGGCATCCTTTTACGGAACGGTATTGCGGAATAGTCTGAACACAATACCGGCCCTTTTGAAGTGATTTTTATGCTTTGTTGAGAGCCCCTGTAAGCAGCAACCCCACAATTAAAAAGGTCATCTTCCCTTCGGTGTTCTCGAGGGTACATGCCTCTACCAACTGAAACCTTTTCACGGAAAAGATTTGCCTTCATCACTACATCGAGTGCTTGAAGAACATCACGGGGAACTTGTGCAGAATTTCCAGCCAAAAAATCTTGAAGCTTTGAAAGATTTAACTCACTTCCATACTTGATGGTGCAAGTGTAAGATCGACCAAACAATTCTACAGTGTAAGTTCCCGAAGGTAACTTAATTGCACTGTAAATATTCTTTTCACCATCATAGGCCGTCTGCAGTAACGGGAACTGATTGGGAGATTCAGAGGATAACTTCTCTTGAATCATTCGTAAGTCTGATTTTGGAATCGATTTTTTTGCAGATTTGGCAGCAGAAGATGAAGCCTCGGGATTAATAGCTTTCTTCACATCAAAATCGTAGCGTAGTATACTTGTTGATGGAGAAAACTTGACTGGAAAGTGATTAACAAGAAGCTTCACCCTGCTCGATGCAAGTTTACCACCACTGTCAGGTCGCTTAATTGGTACATAAGCATTTTCTTGGTCACCAACAGTCCCGGTTGGATTTGATACATCAGGTTCCTGGATCTGAAGATCTGAAATTCAGATGAGAACAACCAAAACATTATTAAACACGATGTAAAAAGAAACTTAGCTAAAACATAATTTGTTTGTCATCCAAAATTAAGTAAATAAGCACCTCATGTCATGTGATTTCTTTATAAACTACATATTTCTAGATGCATCAACTTGATTATATTTTGAATTCTTTTCTAACACAAATCTCACATGTATATTCTTGCATCTCTTAGCAGAGAATTTACTCACACAAAGTACCAAAATTGACGATTAAGAGAGAAATGCATAAAGAAATATATTGTTTACTGAAATTACAGAATTTCCTATTTTAGTCTTGTTTAGAGCGTATCTAGGATTGCTAAGTGCTTATCTCATTAAAGCATGCATCTTTTAAATAATCCCACATGTATGTGCTTAATTTAAGGTGCTTATAAGCCATGTAGTTCAGCTAAAATCATGCAGTTCCAAACACCACCTTAGTGTTAGACACAAATGAGTGATATGGATAGCAAACTGACTTCTTGTAAGTCTTCTGTTTGTTATATTAGACAAAGAGATTTAAATAACTGCAATAACAAATTTTTCATTTTGTTTTATTGAAAAAACTAGAAGACGGCGAATAAAACATCTAATAACAAATTTGTCTATAAAAGGTGGTGGAGAAAACTAGATAAAACCCGAAAACTTATAGTTCGTAATCTCAACAGAAAGATACAGAACACTTAAGTTTCAAATTTAAACATTTGATATACTTAGAAAAACAAGATCAACAGCTTTATATCTTAAATCAGATAATACTACTGAAACAACGTGTTTGGGTCCTTAGTTTTAACCATAAGTTTTTGTAAAGAGTAACAGTTTCAACGAATTTTTGAAATCCCGAGCAATAAAACATTATATAAATAAAATAAAATAAATGTTGAATTGTTGTAAAAACATAGTAAAATAGTACTATAAAATCATTTAAGTCACTTTTGAAAATTTAGTTGTAGCAAAAATTGTCTATCTCAATTTTTTTAGACATAAGGGATTTTTATCTCTTAAAAAGTTCAAAAAATGTGTTCAGATCATAGTTAAAATTGCTCAAAATTTTACAACTAAACAAGTTATCTACTTTTTTTGTGAAAACTCTTTTAGAAAAATGGCCCAAAATCTAACCAACTTAAATCAACCTAAGTAGTTTCAATATCTTCTGCTAATTCTATTGATAATTTTTCATTAAAAAAAAATGTACAAAATAAATAAAAACAGAAAGAATAAAAAAAAGTAAAAAGTAAAAGAAAGTACCTGCAACACGGTTTGTCAAAGTAGTCTGAGCAAGTTGTTGACCAGATCCAACCACACCACTCCAGTTTCTTACTTCACGCTGGTCCCCACCCGACCCATTATTATCACTCTGCCTGTGGGCCCCACCATCACGACCACCGCGGTCACCACCGCGTCCCCTTCCCCTACCACCACCATACCCTTCCTGCTGACCAGACTGATAACTGTTTCCTCTACCGCCGCCACGTGGCACATAACCACCACTACCATTACCACGGCCACCGTCTTGTGCGCCGTAACCGCCACCGTTACTTCCCCTACCACCGCCACGTGGATAACCACCACCACGACCACCGTCTTGCGCGACGGCGTAACCACCACGACCACCACCGTACTGATCGTACTGCTGACTGTTTCCACGACCACCGTTACCATAACCACCCCTATTTCCACGTCCGCCACCGTTACCACCACGACCACCACCGTCTTGACCACCGTAACCACGACCACCACCGTTACCACCGTCTTGTCCACCGTAACCACCACGACCACCACCGTTACCACCGTCTTGACCACCGTAACCGCCACGACCACCACCACGGTTACTGCGGCCAGTACCACGATAACCGCCGCGATTGAAAGAATTCTGTTCCATCTTGATTGATTTTTTTTTTTTTTTCTCTGTGTGAATAAAGTGAGTTATGAAGAGTAGTTGTGAGGAACGTGTTAGGAAATGGGTAAGGTTTATATACTAGGGAGACTTATTAGGGAAGTGTGAGGGTGAAATGACGATTGTACCCTCTTTGCTTTGATAACAAGGGATGTACAGTGTATACTAGAACCTTCTATTTAACTTCCTATCTTAAAATGGGTCCCTATGAATTCTCCTTTTCTTTGGTTTTTGTTTTTATTTGGGTGACTTTACCTTTTACTTCTCTGAATTTATGTCACATTAATACATTTATGCTGTAATTTATTTTGGAATATGATTCACATAATAATCTTGAAAGCTATTTAAGATGTTATTCCTTTCAAACTATGTTTGCCACAAAGCTTTTTGAAACAATGAACGGTGAGCAACGAGTTTTTTGATTTTTAGTTTTCGTTAGACAAAAAAGCGGTGAGCTTTACTATTAAAATAAATAAATAAATAACTCATTTTTGCAATGGTTCTTTAAGAAATTATGAGTGGTGAGCAGTGAGCTGTGGTTACAGCTCACAGGTACGGCTCATAGCACACTTCTACTGCTCAGTGTTATCACAGCTACTTTTGCGAAACATAGCCTTAGAATAATTGTCTTTTTTTGAATTTTGAATTACTTTTTTGTCAACTTTAATCTTTAACTATACTTGATTGTGTTATATAATATTTGATAAAAATTATATCAATCAAAATACATTTAAAATCCAGTTCATTAACAGATTTTGCATCAAGTATTATATAACACAAAAAATAGCTAAAGTCAAAATCAAAAAACAAATACTTCGAAAAATTAAAAACAGAACAATTATTTTAAAACGAATAAGGTATTTTTTGTGTTAATTGGGAGACTTTAATTCTTACTTCCTTAAATTTATGTCACATTAATACATTTAGGGGGTGGCAACCTTACCTCAAGTTGCCTCAAAATTTTGTAAAAACCATCAATAATATTGTGCCAACACAATTTATGTCTAACCATACCTCACTATGAATTTTTAGTGGCAATCTTCAACATCATACCCAACATCCATATGCATTCAATGTAATATGCCTTGGAAATCATCTCACCGAATCGGCAAGATTTGCCTCTTGAGGCACCGAATTGGGCTTGCCGCTGCAGTGGCAGCCATGCTTGCCGATCGGTGACCTTTGCCGATCCTATTTCACCGCAAGGATACCACCCCCTTATGTTCTTTGGATAATGATTAACATTTAGCCTTTAAAGCTATATTTAAGATGTTATGAGACGTATTAATTGATTGTAACTTCTGAAACTTATTTTTTTATTAGAGTATTGGTTTGACCAATGGCGGCGATTAAAGTGTGTAAGTGGTGCAACCGCATCGGGCTCCCTTTTTAAGAGGCCCTCAATTTAGTATATATTTATTAATATTTATAGTTTTATACATAAATGTTTTGAATTTTTAGTGTCTTTGTTAAATATTTCGTAGTAGAAAACAATTTGAGGATAGTCAAGATGCTTTGCTTTCCGTAGAGGCGTCATTTAAGGTAAACTATTTCTTGTACATTGTTGACCAAGCAATTGCTTCACTTACAACAAGGTTCGAACAATACCAAGAATATGAGAACATCTTTGGTTTCTTGTTTACTTCAGACAAGTTGAAGTCCTATGATGACGACAGTCTTAAGTCTTGTTGTAGTCGTCTTGAAGCTGCATTGAAGAATAACGATAAATCTATGTCGACGCAAATGAGCTATACATGGAGTTAAGGCTGTTAAAGAATTTTTTGCCTAACAGTATGGGACCAGCTGAAGTTCTAAGATATCTGAAGGAGGTAGATTGTTTTCCTGATGCAAGAATCGCGTATAGAGCATTATTGACTATTCGGGTCACTGTGGCATCTGCAGAAAGAAGTTTCTCAAAATTAAAATTGTTGAAGTCTTACTTGAGGTCTACAATGTCACAAGAGAGACTTAATGGATTGGCATTGATAGCTATTGAGAATGATATATTAGAAAGTGTTAATTATGAAATGTTGATCGACAACTTTGCTACGAAAAATTCTAAAAGAATGACACTCTTCAAGAAATAAGTATGTTGCATTTTTTGTAGAGTAAAGTTGTATTTGTGCTTTAGTAACACTCTAAATATTTGTAGTTTTTTTTTGTAGCGTAGAATTTGACTTTTGTTAATGTTTTGCATAATGTCAAAGAACTTTTTATTTTCTATAATAATTAACTTTTCGTGATTTATGGGGGCCTCATTTGTAATTTCGCACCGGGCCACCCCAATCAATGAGACGGCCCTGAGTTTGACGGATAACTTTAACTCGAAGTCTATTTTTTAGTTTAATCATAGTCTTGCTTTTCCTGACTTCAATATTTGTGTTGAGGATCAGACGTCTTAAGAGTTACCCAATTGCAGTTCAAACCTGCTTTTTCTTCTTTCAACTAGTAGTCTATTTTAATGAGAAAAAAATAGCAACTTTAGAATATATATCTTACATATGTCTTATACAATTGTTTTAGACAAGATTTGAACTTATAATCATGTAGTGAAAAGCATTTCATGAATATTGTTAAGTTAGACTCGTAAAAAAAATAAGTGTAATTTGTTCAAGTTAACTTGGGAAGGACAACTTTTTAACTTATATATATGCTGCCTAACTGAAGTATTTATATGATATTTTTTGTCTTTGTCCATGACAATCCCCAATTGTGAATCTAGGGAGGTTTCATCATTAAAACTCTTGCATGTGATTCGTTATGTGCCTTATCACCAAGTTATTAGGTGCCTTGCCCTCCTTAAGTTAACTATTAAAAAACTAATGTCATAATGTCATAAAATAAGGTAAGTATGGTCATGAAATCAGGCTTCCTAATCACTTTTTGAAATTCAATTAGCGTGGGACATGTAGCATGAATGTTGAATCGTCCCAAAATGAAGGAAATTACGAGGAAGAGTTTGGGGGATTTAAAAGTGTAAAGGATACCTAAAAAAAAAAAAAAAAAAAAAAAAAAGTAAACTATGTTTAATAGAAGGAGCTCACTACTTTTATTAAACTAGCAATAATGCGGCGACGAGTGTATGTGATTATATTTTGCGGCGAACAAATGTTATTCGGTTACACATTTTTCTAATAGGAAGAGGGGTTAGACAAGGTTCAAGGGCCAGGAGAACCTTTGATAGTTGAATCTATTGTATTTGAAGTATGGTTAGTTTGTGTTGTAGTTTTTTTTTTTCTCGAAAACCATGAAGTCCTTTTATATTAAGACTTCATAATTGACATTTTATTGTATATCAATAATTAGTTTTTCAGTTTTATATGTTACAAGTATTGATATGGTGGTTAAACATTTTATTTCACATTAAATCACTTATTTGATCATTAACATTATTTAAACAATACAAATCAATAAGCTTTTTTGTAAAAACAAATTCAGTACAAAAAGTTTTCTTCTAAATTATAGTCTAACTTTTTTTAAGTCAACATAAAAACTAAACATTAATTAAAATTTAAGTAATACAATTAAATCATAATAATTACTAAAAGTTGTAAATTATTTTTTCTAATTAAAGTATTGCTAAATATCTTCACTCCACATTAACGGTTTGCAAAATAAATACAATAATGTAAAAGGTAATATCTATTGTACAATCAAACGTAACTAATTATCAGTGCTAATGTTCTTATATTGAATCATCACTAGCTAGTGCTCTACACTTTTATATGAATTAGTTCTGTTAAGGCAACATTGACGAGATCTCATAATGTTTTGATAATGATGAATAAATTTTCAAAACACATAAAATAACAAACGTTAGCCAAAGTTCCCCGAATCACATATCTGCTCCTGGCGCACTACCAGCGCTTTAACGCGTGGGCGACGCGCCAGGCTTCTATGAATGTCGGGATGAATTTTGAAAGTCGTGCTTTTCCCTTACCCGACAAATGTGGATCTTTCAATACATGTATAAATATGTTATGTGCTTCATTAGGAACACTCGAAACGGGTTCTAGACTTAGAGGGATTTTAAATCACAAGCTCTCATTTTTGACAAAACGCCAACTCAAGTTTTCTAACTCTCGCCTCTAGCCAAGGCTTTTTTAAACCTAGGGAGCTTGTATATTTCACGTAATATCAAGTGAAAGCATTCATATGCTCATAACCCGTGCTTACGTCTTCTTTAATCACATAACGGGTTTACTCCCTTATTGGTCAAACAAAGTCAAATGTCACTTTGCGTAAATGCATCCTTTCCCGTTTGGGATATGCTTTACATCAATGCAAAGCACTTAGCTTGTTTGCATCAAGGTGTTAGTTGAGTACGTCGAGTCGTGGAAAGTCACGAGTTATGAGATTATGAATTCTCGATGTTGAGTTACTTGAGATTATAAGTAACCTTTGGTTTTCTCAACTCATAATCATAATTGTCTAAATCTTTTTTTCTTAATGACAATTAAATTATTTCTTAATCACATTCTTAATTGACTTTTCACAAAAGACAAAACCACCAATCCTCCCAAAATCCTATCCCCAACATCCTCGTAATATTCCCTTACACCTCTTACACCATGTACCTTTTGTCTCCCCAAACTCCCACACAATATTCCCAAACTCCCATACAATATTCCTCCTTACAATATTCCTTTCCACTTTATAATTTTCTTACATTCAAAATACACATACTTCACTCACATACTCCTCTTCACACACACTGGGCTCCCCCATCAAATCATTCTTACATATTCCTTACACCTTACACATATCATATCTTTCTAACTTATTCCTTACACAATACAACTCATTCTTACATATTCCTTACACCTTACACATATCACATCCTTTCAACTTATTCCTTACACTCCCAACAACTTTATTTTCAAAATACACACACTACTCTCACACCCATCTCTTCTACACACACTAGGCTCCCCATCTCATCAAACCTTATATTCCCTTACACAACAACTCACTCTTACACACATCTCATCACTCTTACACAATCCAACTCATATCTTATATTCCTTACACACTCTTCATCCTAACCATCCATTTCTATTAAACACATCTCAACCTTCCATTTCACCTTCTTCTCCAAGAAATGGAATATTCTTTGGAATATTCTTCTCTTAACCCAACCATAGTCATTTATAACCTAATCATGGTTAGCTCTCAACACACCTATTTCTCACCCAACCATGGTTAACTTTTAACCTCACCAAGGATGGAATATTCCCTTTGATATACCCTTTAACCCAACCATGGTTCACTCTCTAACCTAACCATGGTTTGTTCTCAACAAAACTCTTTCTTACCAAGGATAGCATATTCCTTATTCCTTTGGCATATTCTCTTATCTCCCCATCACATCAATGACAACTCATTCCATCTCACCCCATCTCATCACTTAACCCTCTTCTCCAAGAAATGAAATATTCTTGGCATATTCTTCTTCTCAACTCATGCAAGTCTTTCTTACTCAACCATGGTTAGTTCTTAACCCTCATCCAACATCCACCCTTTCTTACCAAGAAAAGAATATTCCTTTGTAATATTCTCTTCTATCCTATCCATACCAACTCACCTCTTATCCTCATATGAATATTCTTGGCATATTCTTTCCTCCCTAACCATGCCAACTCACTCAACCTAACCATGGTTATCTTTTAACCTAACTTCTCAAACTCTTCTCTCTCTATCTCTAACAAAGGAATATTTCATGGCATATTCTTTCTCTCTTATCTATGCCATGTGAGGAATACCCAAACTACCCTTATCCAGTTATTCCTTATTTCTTTCTTTGATAAATGGTTTTCTCTTAAACACTTCACAAAATGATTTTTCATCAAATGGCTATTTGAGTTGGTTAACCTTGAGGATGAATAATGTTAAGGTTAATGTGTGAAGTACAGTTGGGGGTTTAGCAAGTTGGATACTTAAAAGACCAAAATCCCAAGAAAAAATAGTTCAGGAATCCTGACGCGTTGCCCACGCGTCGACGGGCCAGGCAACGCGCCAGTATTGGATTATTTTTCCCACTTTCGGATTTTGGCCTATAAATATCCACTCTTGGCTCTTGTATTCCTCACCTCTTGCCAAACATTCTTTCTCTCTAATTTCTCTTATCTCTACCCTCTAAGTCTACATCTTGTGTTCTTAATCTATCACTTATCATCTTTGAAAGAACATATCTCTTGCAAGGGAAGAATCACAAGAACCTAATCCACTCTTGTGATTGTGTCGAAGGTCTTCTTATCTTTACCCTTTCTACTACAATCGAGTCTCTAGGTTAGGTTAGGGCTTGGTTGAATAAACAAACTTGTATTCATTCAATTGTTTGTACGGGAAGTCTTGTGTCTTGGTGACCAAGCCTAGATCATTGGGGATCTTGTTGGGGTTTGATACTTCCGGTGGGATGTCTTGGTAGTGGTCTTGGTGACCTTAAGGCAAGTCGAATCACGAGATTCTTTTGGGTGGTTTCCGAGGGCGGAATACCGTGGGAGTAACTCCTTCTTTGTGAGCATCGATATTGGCGAATATCGGTGGAGTGAATTGTAACGGTTTGTAGTCCACCGAAAGGATTATACTAGTGTAATAGTATCGGTGTCGTGGATTCGCAACTGGACGTACGGATGCTATAAACCCCCTATCCCGAACCAGTATATATCGTGGTGTCTCTTTACATGCTTTATATACATTGGTTGTGATTGTGGTTGTTGGATTTGTTGTACAACCACTTGTTGATCTTTGAGGCTTGAAGCCATTAAACTTCGAAGAAGCCAAAAAGACCGTATTCACCCCTCTCCTCCTCTACGGTTCTACAATTGGTATCAGAGCGGGATACTCAAGTTTTCAAGCGTCAAAACCTTCCCGTGAAGGCATTTTAAAGTGAAAACTCCTTTTTCAAAAATTTGAAACCCTAAAATCAATTTTTGGAAAAATTGAGTATTAGATCAATGGCTCAAGAGAACCTTATGTCATTGAGGGGTAACACAAGTGGTTATGGATACTCCAACAAGAAAGATCCGAAGACGTTTTGTGAAGTCACATGGAGCGATAGTGATGAAGGTGATCATGAAGAAAGGAACAAATCATGTCTCATGGCATTCAGATCTCAAGAGGTACATCTAAACCCTTTTTACTCAAATAAAGCTTTAATATTAATGATTTACAAAATGATAATTTTGAACTCTTATAAATGAATAATAATTGGATTAAAGAGATAAAAACTTTATTTAGAGATAAACGTATTTTGCAACAAGAAACAAATAAACTTGCTAATAGAGCAAAGGAGCTTGAACTTGAAGTTGAGACAATAAAAGTTGCAAAAACCAAAGAGGTGGTTGAATCTTGATTAAGTTGTGAAAAACTTACACATGAGGTTGACTCTTTGAAAACAACTTGTCTAACCTTCAAGATGAAGTTCTAAGTTTTTCAAAATTCAAAAAGAGTAGTGTCATGTTAGATAATATGTTGAGTCAACTAAAATTGTCCCAAGATAAGGAAGGTCTTGGAATTTCAAAAATTCATGAAACTACTCCAACGGGTCAAAGCAAACCAATCATGTTTGTAAAAGAAATTAAACATGTAAAGTCAAAATCCGTAATTCTTCAAAGTCATTCTTCAAACACTCGTGGTACTTAAGCACCCATTACAAAACATGAAACCACAAAACAATTTTACAAACCGGTTTCAACTAATGAACTTGGGTACACTAAAACTAGAGTCGACCAAAGACCAATTCTACCAACACCCAATTTGAGACCTTCAACTTCATACAACCAAAGACGTCCATTTCAAAACAAACCTAACTTACCCAAACGACCTTCATTTCAAAAGAGAAAATGTTCAATCAACAACCGGAGGTCATCACATCGTCAACCATATAACTCATCTCAAAGGAGAGACAACTCCTAACCAAACCAAAGATATTTTAGATCGTACATTTATCAAAACATTAGACCAAGTTTCCAACACCAAAGTAATTTTCAAAATAATCATTGGTCTATGTTCTCTAGGTATGGTCTTGAAACACTTAGTGTCCTACTTCAAGACCCCAAGGATGTTCAACTTAGGAATGTTTTATACTAACCACAATGGACCCAACAAACATTGGGGACCAAGTTTTTGAGTTATATGTTTGTTAGGTATAAGCATGAACCGACCTATTAAATTGTTGAAAGTGGTTGCTCCAAGCACATGATCGAAGTAGAAGATTGTTTTAGTGTACATAAGTAACCTTTGAGGAAAGGTCGTCGATAGTCTAAGCATCAATGGTGGATTTTTATCTCGTGGTCATGAAACAAAAGTCATCCATTAAAATCGAGATAAGCTTTCCTTTATGCTTATGAATCTTTAAGTGTTTTATATGTTAGTTTCAAAAATGCTATGTGAACTTGTTTGCTGCTAGGTAGCTTATTTTGTCATAACATGAAATTTAGGAGAACTTAAAAAAAATTAAAGTCTATTAACATAAAGTGGGATTAAACTTGCATGCTATGTGCTTAGGAAACATATTTATGTGCTTGAATCATTCATAACTTGAACACATCATAATCTAAGTCTTAGATCTCTAAGATCACATAAAAACAATCTTTCAAATTAAAGTGTGATGTTTAGAAGTCGTTTGCAAAGTCCTTTAGGTGCTCTTAGAGCTTATGTGCTTATGTGACTAGGACTTATGTGAAAGCATGGAAGGAAATTCTAATACATGACTTCCGAGAGGAAAGATATCAATCAATTCATTATTCAAACATTTATTGATAATATCCTAGATTCTACATGTCTATACTATGTGTGATGGACAAAAAATTTGACACAATGTATTCTATTACAATTATTAGAATTGAAAGTCACTTGTGTCAAATTACCAAGATTAGATAAAATTTTGGATCACAAGTTACATTTGTATTGAAGATTTTATATCTAACTCTACTTGTTCAATTTATATGAAAATGGCACGCTTTGTGTTTTAGGGTAGAAAAAAAAAAGATAAACATTTATGCAAACATACAAACTATTTACATAGTTGAAGAGAATTCTAGTAGATTGAATTTGGTATGGCTTTGCATAACAAACTAAAATACCCAATGAATAGACGTGATAAATTAATTATTTCATCTGAAGTCTTAGAAACTTATTTTGTTAATGCAAGTGACAAATAAGGATTATCAAAGTCAACATACTACACAATAAACTATAAACCGGAGATATCATGCATTGTATATTGACTTTCTATACATGTTTGATGGTTTATAGGATACAGCTTGTGTATCTAATAGTAAAATATACACTTGATTTCTATGCACAAACAACCACACTCTTGGGATGTCTTGCATGAAAATACTTGCACTTGGTACATGCATGATAAGATGTAAGATCTAGCTTGTGTATCTAATAGTAAAATATACACTTGATTTCTATGCACAAACAACCACACTCTTGGGATGTCTTGCATGAAAATACTTGCACTTGGTACATGCATGATAAGATGTAGGATCTATATTGTGTGAAAATAGAATCATTTAAATTCAAAAATGATGATCAAGGAGATATATATATACACAATCAACTATAATAGGAGGTATCATGCATGCATAATTATAGGAACTAACTTGTGTTACTTGATCATCTAATTTCAACCAAAAACACCAACAAAGAATTGAGATTTTTGGAACTTAAAACAAAGGCAAGTTGTTTTAAATCAAGAGAAATAACAAACCAATAATAATTCCATCAAACATCTAAAAGGAAATATCACAAGCATTAACTTACCAAACTTTTATGAACATCATCCTAGACTTCATATGGATAGTTGCATGACATACTTGAGTGATTTTTTTTGTGATAGATGATTATATGCCTACTAGTGATTGCTTGTATGAGATTATGTGACATTTGCTACTTATGATGGTATGCTCACTTGTCGTAATGATAAGTTGATGATAGGATAGATACTATGTGGTTACATGCTTACTTGTTAATGTTGTTAAGCAATGATATGAAAAATATGCTTGCATGAAAAACATGTTTTAAATACTACTTGCTTATGTGCTTACCTACAAAGATATTTCCTACATGTTATATGCTTAGTAGTTGTATGAGAAATGTGCTTACATGAGAAATATGTTTTGATGTTATTTGCTTACATGCCTACTTGCCTTGATTTCATGCTTGTTGTTAACATGCTAATTGCTTGCATAACTATTAAAGATAATATACCGTGAGCTCACAACACCAACACAATATCTTTAATTTGTCATAATGTGCTTAATTGCATAATATGAATTTTTACACTATCCACTTATGATCGCTCGTTATGCATGCATCTTCAAATTTAGGAAAATAAGTCTTAAAAAATGAGGTAATTGAAGTAAATGTGAATGGTGCACATCTTCATGGTTTTCTAGATCTAGGATAATCTAGGAATTCTAGATTGTACTTGATTTAGATGATATTAAGCTCTTAAAGCTTAATTCATGCGCTTAGGAATTAAGTGTAAGGCACGAATGGGATTATAATTAATTGTTTCCTAAGATAAAGAATATGTTGTAGTTTTTGAGGTTACCTTAACATCATAAAGGTGTTATCTTTGAGAGGTTGTTTTAATATAGGAGGAGAGTAATATACGGTGTTATTTACTTTCTTAGGAATCCCCTTATGCCATGACTTGTGTTTAGGTCATTCGTATAATTGGCATAATTAAGGTATTGAGTATGATTGCCTTGCGTAGATACTTAATATGCCTTCTCATGTTTTGAATTGTATTGCGTTAGAAAAGATAGTATAAAATCTAGACTTTTGATTAGTATTCTTACCTTTGGATAATTTATGATCATACTCACACTATTGATGAAAATATTGCACAAAACCTTTCAATAGGAATGCACCTAAAGGTGAATTCATTTCCTATTAGGATTTTCTATGGATGTCACAAATTAAGTCTAGGCACACACGCACTTAAAAGTAATTAGATATCTATCGCATCTTACCTTGAACATTTAGGCCTTGCTTTGCTCTCGTAAAATGTTTAAATGTGAAACTATGTGCTTTAATTTGAATATGCATTATGCTTACTTGAGTATGTGACATATTGATGCATGTTTGATAAATTTGTCTCGTGAATAACTATATGATAATGTTGTGCATATGAGTGCTTGATTTTATTATGTGATATAGTGGTATGATTGGAATAACCCATGTTGTAAGTATCCAAATGGTAACGTAACCCATTTTGGACTTCTACATGTGAGGATTCTTTGATTGTTGCGTGTTGTGTGCTTTATGTAGCTAGGCCACCGCAAAGGTGAGGCTCTTGACCCATGGATCCCCGACTTGGAACAAGGGGGAGCAACGATCTAGGGGGAGCTATGTTCAAGGGGGAGCACGTTCGAGTGCATTTACAAGCTACTTTGAAGTCCCACCTTTTTTATTCGACAAAAGGGGGAGAAAGAAAGCAAGTGCCGTGAAGACCAATTCAAGTTAAAGACAATGGCTTCACCAAATTACAAGGCAGGGTCAAGACGCAAGCTACACCAAAGGCGCGCTTTGTCTTTGCTGCGTTTTTGTAACTTTATTTGCTTTCGGATTTTATTTGTCATCATCAAAAAGGGGGAGATTGTTGAGGCAACATTGACGAGATCTCCTAATGTTTTGATAATGACAAATAAACATTCGAAACACATAAAATAACAAACGTTAGCAAAAGTTCCCCGACTTACATATCTGCTCCTGGCGCGCTGCCCACGCGTTGACGCGTGGACAACGCGCCAGGATTCTGTGAATGTCAGGATGAATTTTGAAAGTCGGCTTTCCCCTTACCCGACAAATGTGGATCTTTCAATACAGGTATGAATATGTTATGTGCTGCATTAGGAACACTCGAAACAGGTTCTAGACTTAAAGGGATTTTAAATCACAAGCTCTCATTTTTAACAAAACGCCAACTCAAGTTTTCTAGCTCTCGCCTCTAGCCAAGGCTTTTCTAAACCTAGGGAGCTTGTACATTTCAAGTATATATCAAGTGAAAGCATTCATATGATCATAACACGTACTTACGTCTTCTCTAATCACATAACAGGTTTACTCCATTATTGGTCAAACAAAGTCAAATGTCACTTTGCGTAAATGCATCATTTCCCGCTTGGGATATGCTTCACATCAATGCAAAGCACTTAGCTTGTTTTCATCAAGGTGTTAGTTGAGTACGTCGAGTTGTGGAAAGTCACGAGTTATGAGATTATGGATTCTCGACGTTGAGTTACTTGAGATTATAAGTAACCTTTGATTTTCTCAACTTATAATCATAATTGTCTAAATCTTTTCTTCTTAATGACAATTAGATTATTTCTTAATCACATTCTTAATTGATTTTTCACAAAAGACAAAACCACCAATCCTCCCAAAATCCTATCCCCAACATCCTCTTAATATTCCCTTACACCTCTTACACCATGTACCTTTTGTCTCCCCAAACTCCCATACAATATTCCCAAACTCCCATACAATATTCCTCCTTACAATATTCCTTTCCACTTTATACTTTCTTACATTCAAAATACACACACTTCACTCACATACTCCTCTTCACACACACTAGGCTCCCCATCAAATCATTCTTACATATTCCTTACACCTTACACATATCATATCTTTCTAACTTATTCCTTACACAATACAACTCATTCTTACATATTCCTTACACCTTACACATATCACATCCTTCCAACTTATTCCTTACACTCCCAACAACTTTATTTTCAAAATACACATACTACTCTCACAACCATCTCTTCTCTACACACACTAGGCTCCTCATCTCATCAAACCTTATATTCCCTTACACAACAACTCACTCTTACACACATCTCATCACTCTTACACAATCCAACTCATATCTTATATTCCTTACACACTCTTCATCCTAACCATCCATTTCTATCAAACACATCTCAACCTTCCATTTCACCTTCTTCTCCCAGAAATGGAATATTCTTTGGAATATTCTTCTATTAACCCAACCATAGTCATTTCTAACCAAATCATGGTTAGTTCTCAACACACCTATTTCTCACCCAACCATGGTTAACTTTTAACCTCACCACGGATGGAATATTCCCTTAGATATACTCTTTAACCCAACCAAGGTTCACTCTCTAACCTAACCATGGTTTGTTCTCAACACACCTCTTTCTCACCAAGGATAGCATATTCCTTATTCCTTTGGCATATTCTCTTATCTCCCCATCACATCCATGACAACTCATTCCATCTCACTCCATCTCATCACTTAACCCTCTTCTCCAAGAATTGGAATATTCTTGGCATATTCTTTTTCTCAACTCATGCCAAGTCTTTCTTACTCAACCATGGTTAGTTCTTAACCCTCATCCAACATCCACCCTTTCTTACCAAGAAAAGAATATTCCTTTGGAATATTCTCTTCTATCCCATCCATGCCAACTCACCTCTTATCCTCATATTGAATATTCTTGGCATATTCTTTCCTCCATAACCATGCCAACTCACTCAACCTAACCATTGTTATCTTTTAACCTAACTTCTCAAACTCTTTTCTCTCTATCTCTAACAAAGGAATATTTCATGGCATATTCTTTCTCTCTTATCTATGCCATGTGAGGAATACCCAAACTACCATTATCCAATTATTCCTTGTTTCTTTCTTTGATAAATGGTTTTCACTTAAACACTTCACAAAATAATTTTTCATCAAATGGCTATTTGAGTTGGTTAACCTTGAGGATGAATAATGTTAAGGTCAATGTGTGAAGTACAATTGGGGGTTTAGCAAGGTTGGATACTTAAAAGACCAAAATCCCAATGAAAAATAGTTCAGGAATCCTGACGCGTTGCCCACGCGTCGACGCGCCAGTCTCGGATTATTTTTCCTACTTTGGGATTTTGGCTTATAAATATCCACTCTTGGCTCTTGTATTCCTTACCTCTTGCCAAACATTCTTTCTCTCTAATTTCTCATCTCTCTACCCTCTAAGTCTACAGCTTGTGTTCTTAGTCTATCACTTATCATCTTTGAAAGAACATATCTCTTGCAAGGGAAGAATCATAAGAACTTAATCCACTCTTGTGATTGTGTCGAGGGTCTTCTTATCTTTACCCTTTCTACTACAATCGAGTCTCTAGGTTAGGTTAGGGCTTGGTTGAATAAACAAACTTGTATTCATTCAATTGTTTGTACGGGAAGTCTTGTGTCTTGGTGACCAAGCCTAGATCATTGGGGATCTTGTTGGGGTTTGATACTTCCGGTGAGAAGTCTTGGTAGTGGTCTTGGTGACCTTAGGGTAAGTCGAATTACGAGATTCTTTTGGGTGGTTTTCGAGTGCGGAATACCGTGGGAGTAACTCTTTCTTTGTGAGCATCGATGTTGGCGAATATCGGTGGAGTGAATTGTAACGGTTTGTAGTCAACCGAAAGGATTATACTAGTGTAATAGTATCGGTGTCGTGGATTCGCAACTGGACGTACGGATGGTATAAACCCCCCATCCCGAACCAGTATATATCGTGGTGTCTCTTTACATGCTTTATATATATTGGTTGTGATTGTGGTTGTTGGATTTGTTGTACAACCACTTGTTGATCTTTGAGGCTTGAAGTCATTTAACTTCGAAGAAGCCAAAAAGACCGTATTCACCCCCCCTCTACGGTTCTACAAGTTTAATATTCCTTAAACTTAATATAAAAAGTATCCCCGCGGTACATAATGTTATTGTAACAGAAAATATAAAATGAAATTTTATTCATCACAAAATATTTTATTATAGGGTACCCACCACCGTAACGCACAGATACCCTGCTAGTAATATACTGATGGACTAATTAATTATTACTATAGTATAAGTTGATGAAACAATGAAGGCACCACATGTATTTATAAAAAATAATTTATACACTAGTTTTGTATGAATATTTATTTAAATCTTGAATTTAAATGAAAAGTTCTAGTTATAAATAAGGTCACATTTAAATAATACACCTTATTGTATATTCCCTAATCAAGATACTTCTACTAGTGGTTGGGTATTCTTGCTAGGTGGAGGTGCCATTTCATGGGCTTCAAAGAAGCAAACTTGCATTACTGATTCGAAGATGGAAAGTGAATTTGTAGCTTTAGTTGCTGCTAGAAAGGAGGCAGAATGGTTAATGAACCTCATTTTTTAGATTCCTTTGTGGCCAAAACTGATATATCCTATTTCCATACATTGTGATAGTGCTACCACTTTGGCTAAGGCATATAGCCAAATTTACAATGAAATTCTAGACACTTAGGTGTTAGACACAACATGGTTCGTAAGTTAATTACGAATGGAGTGATTTTCGTGGATTTTTTTTTTGTTCTCAATAGAACTTAGCGGATCACTTGACTAAGGGATTAGATAGAGACTTTGAGCACAAGTCGGCTATCGGGATGTGATTAAAGTCTATCTATATCTCTAACTGCGAGATACCTAATTCCCTTCTAATGTAACGTTATAAGCTGAATTTAATGCGGAAAGATTACAATTGGAGATTGGAACATTGTATCATCCCAAGGTTTTTGTTCAGACTGCAAGTGGGTTAGGTTGAAGGTTATCTTCTTAACAATTCTTTTGAAAATTGCATTAGTGCAAGATTAAAGGAACTACCTGTGTGAGCATGGAGTTTTGCCGCTTCAAGAAGCTAGGACTTGGCTTTCTATATGCTCACGAAGGATATGGACACAAGGCTTGTAATAGTGTCAAGTATATGTACATTAAAAACTTGTAGAAACTTATGTGTATATTATCTTCTACTGTTCAAAGGAGTTGATGGGTTCAATCCATGGAACACCCTGATCCTCAAATATTTAGAATGTGTAATATACTATGTGAAAATTTAATCTCTAAGACATTTTCATTTATGCATGACTTTAGTTTGTTTTATTTATTTTAGTAGATCAAAGACTACACTAAAATGAGGGAGGAATGTTGGTGATTTTAGTATCATCACTTATATTTTGTGTAATTGAGATTTACTTGAGATCAAAGGCTTAGTCAAGTATAGCTTATAGTCGAGTCAGGAGGTGTGGAGTGCACAGTCGTTTTGTCTAGCTTGATGTCGCCACAACAAGTGTGGAGGTTTTTGAATAGAAATTGTGGAGTATTGTTGGAATATGATTAGATCATACATATTTTAAGTCTAGGTAATCATATGATGATGTTGGAAATGAATTAAGCATATACTTATTATTTTTTAATGCTTGTTTTGTGCTTGCTTAGGCTTTATTGAGCCTTAGGGTACTTGGGATCTTCTTTTATGTCTCCAGATTTTAGGGCATGTTTCGTTTGTGGGTTTAGACTGGGTTTGGGTTAAGAAAATGGACCCCACCTTATTTGTAGCCGTTTGGTAGTACTCGGGTTTGGACTTAATCATAAATATAAGGAGTGTGATAAAGTAGAAGGATGTGATAGGTTTTATGACAAAAGTTGGGACCCATTTCATTTTTTGTCTGTCTCTCTCCTCTCATATTTTATATAAATAATTTATAAATTATTTTTTTTAAAATATAAAACAATTTTAAGTATTTTTCTTTCTCTTACATTAAATCTAAATCCGAATCCTAATCAAAATCAAAAACCAAATTTAACTAACTTTCAGTTATGCTATATATAAAATGTTGATCTCCTTCAAACATAACTAACATAACAGCTTTCTGTGTATTATTTTAATTTCTTGTGCCTCAAAAACAAAGTGTAATTCTAAAAGTGATCTCAATACAATTCATAGAATATAGCAGGATTATTGCAATTCACACTAAAACTGATGCCCAATGTATATAGGGTCGAAATACTTCAATCTAAAAGTGATCTCAATACAATTCATAGAGTATATCAGGATTATTACAACTCACACTAGGGCTGTTATTCGGGCTGACCCGACCCGAGTCAATTCGGGTCGAGTCAATCGGGTCAAAAATTATATTCGGGTCAACCCGAATTGACACGAGTTCTAAACAAGGTCGGGTTCGGGTATGTTTTTTTAGCCTCACCCCGACCCGAACCCGACTAAACTAACACTTTACAATGTAAAAATACTCGGGTTGACCCTGAACCCGAATTGACCTAACCCGATTGACCCGAACCCGAATTGACCCGATCCAAGTTGACCCGAGTTCTAAACAGGATCGGGTTCGAGTATGTTTTTTGAAGGCTTGATCCGAGTTGACCTGATCCGAGTTGACCCGAACCCGGTCGGGTCAACCCGAATGACAGGCCTAACTCACACACACCAAAATTCTAAAGAAAGAAAATATAAATGTATATCTTCCTCAAATATAACCTTATTATAATATTGTTGAGGCTTACTTGTAACCAATGTTGCAAAAAACGGCCTACAAGGCCTTGTAATCGCCGATTCCAAGCTACAAGGCCCTGGAACTTGGAGACATTTACAATGAAGTCGGCCGATTAATCAGCGATTACAAAGTTTTGGGCCGATTAATCGGCTAAAAAACGCAACTCGGCCCTCGACCGTCTCAAGACCAATTCACGATTTTTGCAACATTGCTTGTAACACTATATACAAGAATATTTTCAATAAATTATTACGTTCGACCATAAGAGCATCTACAATGCTTAAACCTTGAAAAGCTTTTTGTAATTTAATTTTATTATTATTTTAATATAAAAAAGTCATTCTAATTAATGCTTCAAAATGTTTGTTTGAAACAATGCTTCAACCGATTGGTATACTAAAAGTCATTTTACAAAGCTCTTTAAAAAGTCCAAGTTTGCAATGCAAAAAAGTCTTTGAAAGACTTTTCAAAACAATAAAAAGCTTTTGCAAAAAGCTCCCATTACTGATGCTCTAATGAAGTTAAATTAGTTTGATACTTTAGAAAAGAACTTATATTTAAGTTTGGCTGGTTGAATCTTTATTGGTGTTGTACGGAGTATAATTTAATTTTTTTAATTTTTTTTGTAACAGTAATTTTTCACGCGCTATACCAAGTATTTCGCAAATATCTCCGATGAGTCTTTAATCCATAATCATTTTCGGTTGGTAGAACACTCACATATACTAGACCAAAAGCCTTGGATAATTTTATATCATAATTCACAACTTCAATATTATATGACAAAACTTATTTGTAAATACCATGGTGATGCTCCAAGAAACATGGTTAGAACTTTGTTTTTGCTAATTGGCAGCACTGCATACAGTTCTTATGATCCCGTTATTACCAGTGAGGAGATCAATCTCACTCATTCTAACCATGGCTGCAGCAAAATCTGACGCAAATCTTGCACGATTGTTGCTATACTCTAACACAATGCTATCACTCGAGCCTCCACTAAAGAGAACTTGATCTGATTGAAGAAGACCTCTTCTTTGAACTAAATTCCTGAAGTAGTTGTTGTCAAATGAATTTGGTGTCACCAAATCAAGTGGTGCCAAGTTTCCGTCACCAATATCTCTATTTGGTGGGCAACCGCGTCTACGTGTGCTAGCAAAATTAGCATCTATGTCGGACCCATTGCTATATATCCTGGCTCGAAATGCAACACACCGTGATTGCCCAATAGTATGAGAACCTAGAAAAAAAAAAGTTTTAAAGTCAGTTATTACTATACGTACGAATTTTGGTAAGACCCTGCACTATAAGAATGAGTATGGTTATTGAAAACCTCTTGTTTAGTTTAGACATAAGAACTGAGTAAATCTCATTTTTACCGTGACTGAGGGTATTTCAAATTGCTTATGTAAAATTATGTGGATTAGTCGGCCAAAAGGTCGGAAACCATGGTTACCTAAAAAAAGAAAATTGCTTATGTAAAGCACATAAGCAGATTTTTCCAAGCGTTGGATATTTTACTTAATAAATTATAATAAGCACTTAAAAACACACAAGTTGCTACCTAATTATTACTAAGCAGATAAGCAGTTTACTTTAAGCAATCACAAAAACATGTAGATATATTTTGTGTACCAAAGTGACATAAAAAATTTGTACAATTCTAACCAGATAAAGCAACCATGTCCCTTTCGCTTAGACCCTTATCACGAAAATCCGAAATGAGTGATTGTAGATCCTGATCAGCTCTTGGTAGATTATTGGCTTGAGCTAGGTTTGCAGTGGTTGAATCCCTTCTACCGAGCCTTACTGACCATGACGGACCACCCACCTGGACATTATCAGATAATTCAGTATTGACTAGTAGAAATGTAGATTCTAAATTTAATAATGTATGAAAAATAACTAGGTTGGTAGTTACCATAACGGAAGCATCACGTGCTGCGACTGTAAGTATATCAGCACATGAAACGATCCCAGGACATATGGTCTCCAAAGCAGATTTAGCTGCATCTATAACTGCATACCCATCGACCCCAGCATTGGACTGTGACGCCCTTTCAGTTGTGGCAGGGTCGTTAAGTAATATTGACGCATCACAACCCTGCAATATTTATGATTTATTAATGTGAACATCTTTTGCGCAGGGGTGGACAACTCGACAATATCAATCCTTAAAAGATGTGTGTAAATGTTGTTACCTGACAACAATTCACATCTTCCTAAGGTGTGTAGTAAAGAATGTGTGCAAATTAAACAAACCTGAACAAAACAATCATGAAAATGAAGGCGAATGAGAAAGGCTGCCATGCGACGTTGACGTGATATTGCTGTTCTAACAGAAGTTCTAATAGTAGCAAGTGCATTGGGGCATGTAGAATCATAAAACGAGGGGGATAACTGAGCATTGCACCCCATATTACTGAACGAAAAAATTAATACAATGATAAAAACACAAATTGTTCTACGAGAATCCATTTTTACTCACTACAAGAAAAAGGCTTTTTAGCGACGTTTTTTTGCGACATATACACTCAAGTCGCAATTTGGCGACATGTTAGCGACACTTTAGCGACTCCAACTTCGTCAATGTCGTAAACTATGTCGCAAAATAAGTCGCAATCTATTTTCAAATAACGATGTCGCAAATTGTGTCACGAATCATGTCGTTATTTTTGCGACATTTAAGACTATATCGCAATCCAAGTCGCTAATTGGACGACATCCAAATAGACGTAGCTAAATGAGTCGCTGGCTTGCGACTTTCTAGAAACAAGTCGCTATTTCTGTTGCAACTTAGTGACTTCACTTATGTCTATATTTTTTTATTTAATTTACAACTTCCAGAAATAACACTTATTCAAATATACAAAATACTTAATCAAGTGTGTTTGATCTATGTAAATTAACATAATACTATAGCTATATTTATTAAAAAAGAAAATTAACAAAAATGGAATGAATCAGTAAGCCAAGTTTACAACTGTATGTACACAAATATTTCTTACCCCCTTTTCATTATTGCAATAGTCTTTCTTGTAAGCAGGACCATACTTTAGGTACGCTATTTGTTGATAATAAATGTTTGACTTCTTGACCATGATATAGGGTTGAACAAGTAAGATGCGTTACACCTGCAGAAAGTCGGACAGTAACACTATTTCGTCCTATTTCTAGCCATGATTAAATTCTTCATGGCCAGGTAAATATGTAGATGGCTAATGTTTAAATCCTCTCATTTGTTCTATATTGTCATAAACACTCAAAGGTCAGCAGTGCAAGTATTCCTAGTGGTACCAACTCGATCTAATGTCATCTTAAGACTTATCAATATTACGGTTCATTTTGGCTTTTCTTGTTCTCCAGTAAGATTAAATGGGTTTAGGTTGCAGGTTTCTCAAAAGCACATATCAGATTGGCCGAGGTCAGTGTGGCTAACCGTTGATCGCCTTTTTGTTATCATTTGTTTTTCGTCTCGAGACTTAATGGTTTTTTAAAAATTGAGTGACTTTTGACCCGTCTTGATATTGATTTTTAGGCTGCAACAACTCTGCTATGTGGCATTGTTAACATTCAGAATTGGACCAGAAACTGCTGTTAAAGATTTTGAGTTGGGCAAGAAAATAGCTTTAGCGTGGCTCCACAATCAACCCCGACGAGGGTGTTAGACATTTTTTTACTGCATTTTCTCATCACAGAAATAGTTGTCACTTTAACTTTCTTGTTTTATTTTTGTACTTTAAAGAAGTTTAGACCGTTGAGTCAAACGAGTGTTATTCTTGTAGTGTTGTAATTATATGAAAAAAAACCCATGGATTTGTTATACATTTCTAGTTGTTGATGTTCTTATTATCATTGTTATTATTTTATTATAAATTTCATACCAAATAGTTACCAGGTAGCAATAGCAATATATGGCTGATGAACAGTAACATACAAGAATGACCTAAATTGCGACACTAGTAGCGAGTGAAGTAGCGACTTCTATTGAGAATAGCGATGTGTATAGCGACTCAGTTAGCGACGTTTCTTAGATATGGCGACATAAATTGCGTCTTATAATAGTAAAGTCGCTATTCTTTAGCGACATATATTAAGAAGTCGCTATAGTAGTCGCAAATTTTGGCGTCGGGCTAGACTAAGTCGCAAAAATTTGCGACTCGTTTATAGCGACTTACCACCTGAAGTCGCTAAATACGTCGCTAGCATCAAATATATCGCTAAATATGTCGCTATGAATGTCGCTAAAAGTCATTTTTCTTGTAGTGACTATGGCTGAAGATACAGTTGGTTTATTCTGAGAACAAAGTGTGATAAGTTGAGGTATATATATGCACTCACTTTGAAGAGCTAGCAAGTGGTTTAGCCAAATGGTTCGATCAAGTGGCTTGAATGTGGGATTGAGTAATCAATCTCATTTATTATCTTGTTGTTGAAGTAGTCACTTAGTTTGAGCCAGTCGTGTGGAGCCTTGATATTTATAACTTAGTTCACCATTCTTGACATTATAATTTTGCATTGACCAACTTATGCATTTGAGTTGAGTGGTGCTGACTAATGACAGGGGATGGGGTGTCAAATTTATGATTGAAAGACAGGAAAATATACATATATGTTATCAAAGTATGTATAGCATTTTCGCAGAAAACGCTGCCAGCCTTTAAACTTTTAGAACAGAACAATTTGGAGGTACGGTTCTTTTCGAAAGTTGATTAGATTGTCACTAACTTAATCTTTAAGAAAAAGATCGCTATTGAATTAGCTAGCCACCGAGACCAATTGTGGGGTGTGGAGACATTTAAAATGTAGACATGTAGTTCTCTCTTCTTGGTTACATCAACCAACTTGTGCTTTTAATGTATTAAGTTTCGTCGTTTTGATTAGTGGGGATTGAGGTTATAAAAAATCTTTCTTACTCGTAAAAATGTTGTTTGTTTTCCTTGCCGGTCACGTTCCAAGTCTTGTCTAAAATTTAGCTTGGCAGTTAAAAATATTAGTGTCCACAAAGTAAGTTGATCAACGTGACAAAAGAGAATCAAAGTTGAAAATCTGATGTTAACTTTTTAGCAGTTGTCAAATGAATTTGGTGTCACCAAACCAGGAACAAAATGTAAGTTCATTTACCGTGATGTATTTCAAGATTGAAGAACCAGACGAGCTTTCTACGATACAATAATTTCCACTTTTTCGGTTCCAAAATGATTGTGCTCCAGATAAATTAGTCTTCTTGCCTCGTGTACCTGATTTATATGTGTTCAAGCTCACTCACTTACGTATCATGCTCGTTAGCTTAAAAGAAGCCTAAAGTGCAAATGGTGTTCACAGTCACATACATGTTAGTAAAACTGGTGTTTACAGTTTTTTGGGTCTCACTCATTATATTCCTCGGCCCAGCTCGTCTCGTTAATACCTTAGCCCACCAGTGACCAGTAAACCAAAATACCAAATTAGTCCAACTAGCCGAGTTAATGTTAGTACACTGGACAACTGGGAGTATACTGTACAACTTTTCAAACATAAATTCTTGGAATTTTCAGGTCGAAAGTAACACAATTTAAACTATGACGTCACTTTCACTTTATTTACAACATAGTATTGAAAATGGTAAAGTAATTATCAAGTAAATATCCATCATAACTACTACTTTGTCATGACAGAAAAAATCGAGTATGCCTTGGATGTACATATATACATGGATCATAGAAACCATATAGTACATGGTTTTAAGCAATTACATGTTATTTAATTTGGTGATCCTGTTAAATTTCTTAATACATACATTTGTTGATATATAATCTTTATATGAAACAAAACAATGGGTTACTTATTTATAACATAATAGAGATGTTCATGTCTTTGTTTCTCCATTTGAGTTGCATTCCAGTTATAATACTAATCAAAGGTTTGCTCTGCCGTGCATTGGCAGGGGGTTAGAATGGGTCTGGAATTTCTGTCCACATGAGACAGTAATGCATAATTTGGCATATAATGTTGGGTTTAATCGGTCATTTACTAGGTTCACGTATGCATGGCATGAGTTTCATCTAATAAGTATTTATGTTTCTAGTTAATAAATTATTGTTAGCTTGAATTAGTATTAGTGTGGACCGATTCTCATGGAACTGTACGTTGGACATGTGCATGTTTAGAAAAGTGGGAGTATTGTTCACCAGGTCTTTAGGTTGTTTAGGTAGAATAGGTTGCTATTTTCTTGCTTGCACGTTGTATCACAGAGGCTATATATAGAGCCATAGTTGATATCAATAAAAAGTAGTTTTTCTTTGTCCTTTATATCTTCATTTCCTACTTATTAATTCACCACAAAACTACATTTGGCATCAGAGCTGCGTTTCGAATAAAAGGGGGTGTGAGTTGTTTCTGATCGAGGGTTGAAGCATCTCAGCAGCAGCCCCGATTCTCTTGATCAGGCTTGTTCTAACGATAGCGAGAGACTAACCGGAGGTGCGTGATAAACGGACGGGAGGAGTCGGGAAAAGCAGGGAGCTTTGATTCGGTTCGTTTTGCAGGTGATAGAAGACGGTAGAGGTGGTTGTGACCTTGTTTTCTTGATAGGTGGAAGAGTGCTCTCGAAACAAGCTTGATAGGAAGAGGTTGGGGCTGTCATAAAGAAAGATCAGAATGGCGCTAGTACCTGTTAAGGAGGCTGGTTCGATGTCGTACCAAGTTCCGGTTTTAACCGCAACGAACTATCCGGTGTGGGCTGTCAAGGTCAAGTCCATTATGGATGCATATGGATTATGGGGGACGGTTGAACCACGAGTATTAGGTGAAGAACCTGATGCAAAGAAGTCAAAACAAGCTCTTGCATTTATGTTTCAAGCCATACCAGAAGAAATGGTGTTGCAAATGGAGAGTTATAACGATCCAAAACAAGTATGGGACGGTCTCAAAACGCGGTACTTGGGAGTAGATCGGGTCAGAACGGCTCGCCTTGCAACATTGAAAAGGGAGTTGGAAAGCTTGCGCATGAAGGAGGGAGAAACCGTGGATGAGTTTGCAACTAAGTTGAGTGGTTTAGCTTCGAAGGCAAGGGGCCTTGGGTACGAGCTTGAAGAAGTAGACATGGTGAAAAGGCTACTTGATTCTATGCCTAAGTCGTTTCTCTAGATTGTGGCTTCAATTGAGCAATGCTTTGAATTGGACTCGATGTTATTCGATGAAGCCGTTGGAAGGCTGAAGGCATACGAGGAGCGTATAAAAGGAACCGAGAAGACGGAGGACATTCAAGGTGGGTTGTTGTTGGCTAGTCACGAAAAAACACATGGTTGTAAACATTGTGGGTTTGGAGGTTCAAATCGGGAGGACTTTGGACGTGGTCGAGGAAGAGGTCGTGAGTCCGGGAAAGGTCGGGATGGTAATGAACGTTTCCAACGAGATAAAAGCCACGTTAAATGTTTCAAATGTGGTGAGTTTGGTCACTACAACAACGAGTGTCCTAAATGGGAGGAAGAAGAGGCAAACTTGATCGAAGGGGAGCCGGCGTTATTGTGAACGGATGGGTACATAACCGATTAAGGGGGTGATTGTTGGGTTTAATCGGTCATTTACTAGGTTCACGTATGCATGGCGTGAGTTTCATCTAATAAGTATTTATGTTTCTAGTTAATAAATTATTGTTAGTTTGAATTAGTATTAGTGTGGACCGATTCTCATGGAATTGTACGTTGGACATGTGCATGTTTAGAAAAGTGGGAGTATTGTTCACCAGGTCTTCAGGTTGTTTAGGTAGAATAGGTTGCTATTTTCTTGCTTGCACGTTGTATAACAGAGGCTATATATAGAGCCATAGTTGATATCAATAAAAAGTAGTTTTTCTTTGTCCTTTATATCTTCATTTCCTACATATTAATTCACCACAAAACTACATATAAGGCATCCCATTTTCAATTAGGGAATTGATATATACACGGGAAGTTTTACTTTGCACACTGAGAATTATCGTGATTTTACGTTTATACCCTCTTAGTTGTTTTTGGGTTTTCACCATTTTTCCTATTTTTTCTTCAAATGGTTAGATAAACAACTTTTGTGCGTACATTGCTCCATACATGCATGTATCCATAATATATATCCTCACTGTCTCTTGCGCCCAAAGTCTTGTTGATGCCTAATTTATGATGGACTCCCACTCTCTGACATAATCGTGATCAGCGACAGACCACCGGATAACACCGGCCAGTTTCAAGTTTCTAATTAATCATATCCTTTACTCATATGATTTATGCAGTTAACTAAGCCACAATATCGATAACATACAATCTAATCAGTTATCACTGATTGGTTTATTTGATTTCGCCATTTTTGTGGGATGTGACCTTAGAAGCAATCCATTGAAACATTCATTTAATCGTTCAAGAACTGTTTAAATCATGACGAATAGATTCTGGGGAGACGACTCACGCGTCTGCTCGTTCTGGTGGTGGCGGACTGATGGGTACTGCAAAACTTTTGTTTTATCGTCATTGCTACTCGGTCCTAAACTTTGTTCCATTAGTCTGGGTTACTCTTCATCATTTTTTCTAAGGACTTCACATATGGTTTGCTACTCTGTGCATGACTTAGTTCCAATTTGACATGGACGTTGGGGAGTTTTTTTTAAGAAAATGAAGATCGTTAATACAAGCACTTTGTATCCGGGTCCATATTTTATTCTTAGTTTCAATAGGTGTGGCAAGGATATGATAATCAACCCAAGGGACAAATTAAGATGAAACGGAACGTTAATAGGCTAACTCAAATAATGATAGAGAAAATTGTGATGATAAAGGTGAGGGTGTAATAGTAAAAACTATAAGCTGCCGTGTGCAAAGTAAAAACACCCGTGTACATATCACTGTCCTTTCTATTATTATCGAAGGATCTTATTACATTTACTATTATTACAGTCCCATTTTTTTGTTGATTTATTGTCACCGCCACACTCTTCGAACACAAGTAGGATTGATCCAGGTATGTAATATGATGGAACAGCATACTCCTTCATGAACACAAACCATACTTGGCTACTTTTTGCTCTATTGTGCGGAAGATGTCTTTTGTGAATATGTTAATTATGTTGCTTCCTGCACCTCTTGGAATTTTTCTCATGGTTTATGGCAATCTTATTAATTGGAAATGGGTCAATATGACATGTTTGTCAACACGTCTAATTTATCTACAATACTCATAGTAGAATGTTTATAGTAAATGATCGCTTCACGCATATATTACCAAACAATCATTTAAACGAATGATTATTGATGAACAATGTTATTCGTTGCTATTCTCATGACTATATTTTCATGAAACTAGCCCATCCATCGGACGGGTCATATGAAGCTAGTTCAGTATATTAATAAATAACAATCATGTTGTAGCAACACAAACTTATACGGAGTATAAGGCTAGTTTCCGAGTATGATGAGCATATGATTTCTTTGCATGTTATGTGACATGAAAGCAACGTGAATTGTGATTATTAATCATATTGGTTTCAATGTTACATGCCTTGTTAACTCTTAAAAAGATAGTTGCACTAAAGCCATGGCTCATTGTAGAGAGCTGTAGAATGAAGTGAGTACGTTTTGTTTTACTTACTAAGTATGACATGTTGGTTAAAAGCAATGATAATAGGTATTGATAATGTATAAGGCGGAATCCGACCTATAGAAGCAAATAAAACCTCGGCCGGTCACAAAGTGTGAGTCTTAACCAGGATGGGGTCGGTGAGATGAGCGGAGATGGACAAATAGTAATAGTCGGCGTCCGGGACAAACGCATAAGCCTTAGTCGAGCACTTCTTTACCACGTCCTTACGAAGACGAGTAAGCTCCAAGTCACGAATCACATGACTCACTAGGAAGAAAGGAATATATGGCAGGAAAGGAGTGCGGACCAAATCATTCCATAAATAGATAAAAAGGTTGGATCCTGCGGCGGCACAACTCCCGAAGGCGACTGAAAACTATACATGCAAACAAGATAGCTCGGATATCAAGGTTTAAGGTACCAAGCTTGAGGCAATCACGCTATTCTCCGTTGGGCATTAGCGGGATCCGCCACCTGCAAGGACGAAACTTCATCAAGACCAAGGGGGTTGTTTGGCCCCCCTAAAATATGCGTTTCACATTTTGGCCCCTCCGACAAATGTGTTCAAGTTTCGTCCGTGGCCACCGTGATCACGAGAAATTGACAAAATCCTTAGCCTATAAATATTAGACAATGGATCATTTAAACTTAGGTATTTTACATATACTTAAACTCTACTTTGTCAACTCTTTATTCCTAAAAAACATTCACTTACTCTCACACCAAATGTTGATTTTTGGATCCCCTCCTACGATGAGACTAACGGTGCTCATTCTTAGCAGATCTATTCTTGTGAATCCAACCATTCTCGAGCAACAAGCTGTGTCTTCAAACCGACTGTTAGTGTTGAAATAGTACGGGTAAATTATGTATTATCAGGTATAAAGCAACAAGTAAATATAACAATGTAAAGACTACACCGCACAAGAACGTACACTAAAATGTATAGTGGTCTGACCCGAAACTTCTTCCCGATTTACATCTTCTCTTCAAACGCAACTTGAGAACTCTAATGTACTAATGTTCAAACACACCCACCGGTAGAGAAAACCTTACACTTGGCTACTACTTCTGATGGACCAAATGTCTATATTGATTGTTGATGAGGCGAAAAATGATCCGTTTTTAGGGGGTCATTTAAGCCCGAATCCGATTTTATTTGATCAAATATTGCCCTAAATCGTTCCTTTTGTGATTTTAGGTGTTTGGAGAGTGAATTCTGGAAAAGAAGCCATTTTGGACGTTTTTGGAGCATAAAAGTGAAGAAAATGGCAAAGTACCAAATTTCCATGCTGAAGATACAAGGTGACGGCGTCAAGACCACCATCTTGACGGCGTCAGACATGAGGAATTAAACACCGTAGGTGGTGACGGCGTCAGAAGGCTTCATGACGGCGTCAAAGTGGCAAGAATAAAATACCGTGGGTGGTGACGGCGTCACATAGGCCGTCATAAGTGGATCAAGGCCGTCCGAGGAAGTATATGGCGGCGAGGTGACGGCGTCACAAGTAACTCTTGACGCCGTCAGCCTGTTTTTCCTATATATAGTTTTCTAGTTTTTTCATTAAAAAGGAGAGAAGTTTTGGTGAAACCCTAAAGACGATTTTGGTGCCTCTTTTACAGGTTTTTCAAGGGTTCTAAACCCTTGAGACCTTGCATTGTAATTGAGATAAGTGTACTTTCAATTCAATCAATATGTCTATGTGTTGGTTGTTTATATCTTGTTCTTGTCTCAATTCTACTATGCTAGGCTAGATCTCTTTTGTGTTTGCTTAGATCTAATGAAACCTAGATGTTGATTATGTGTTGATTACTTGTCTATTCTTGTTTTGAATGAATGATTTATATGTTAGGCTTAAGAAAACTGGCAGATCTCCAAATGGTAACATGCTTGAACGTCTTAAGAAACATGAACCGAGGCGTACTAGGTCTTTATTGGTTGTATTTAATGCATGAGCCACTGTTTACAATCCCTATAGTTGTGCTGGGTCATGGTGTAGGAGGAGATAAGAGCTCATAGAGTTGGGGAGTTATGTATGCCACCCCACGAATGGTATTAAGGAATACAATCCGTCATCCATACAAGTGTAACAAGTAATTAACATGTAAAAGATATCTAGGGAGTAATGAAGTCTAAGTAAACACAATTTCTCCAATTACTGCTCACAACTTTAGTATAATTAGTTTATTTTCATTTTTATTATTTTATTTTGATTGCATCTTAGTTTTGGGTTAGTTGAATAGCAACTAATTCCGCCCACTCTTCCAAAACCCGAGATTTTACTTGCTTTCATAAAAATATAAAAATACAAAAATAATCATCTTTCACCTCTAGAACTATTAATTAGGTTTTCTAATCCTAGCGACACTATTCCTAAGCTGAATGATCAATCCCCCGGTACTTGTCACTATACTATACTACAACGATCAGGTACACTGCCTGGTGGGGGTTGTAAGCTTCTCGAGATCCCTCGAGAGGTAAAGCAAGGTGCGATTCCCACGCATCAATTGTCTTCCTCGAGCATAAGATACTACCATTTCCAATCAACATGAACTCTTTAAGGTTGTCTTTTATCATCAAAGAGTACTCAATCTAAGGTGTTGTATAATGATAATACATGATGTTGTATGATGACAAAAAACAAAATTTCTCAACAAGAACACTTTGAGTATATTGGTAATACAATCATTTTTTTTTTTTTTTTTGGGGAATTATGGGTTGACTAACCTAACCTAACTAACAAGATCTCTGGTTGTTGCAGTTGGATTTCTCTTGTTAGGGAACCTTCAATGGATGCAATCAACAAAAATCAAATTTTCAAAAATCGTGAATCGGTAGTTGGGCGGTCGACTCTCTTGTAGCTTGTAATCGGTCTAGGCGAGATTAATCGGTGATTAACCGGATTAGCATTTTCGGCAAGTTTTGGGTATTTCCAGCGAGTTTTGGGTATCCTGGCAAGATTTTCTTAAAAAACATCTTGTTAAGATATAAACAACGACTATAAGTGATTAAAACTAATTGACGACGAGTTTTGGGTACTTACGGCAAGATTTGCAAGTTTTCGGCAAGTTTGACTACCGTTGAGAGTCGTTGACTGATTTACACAAATCAGAAAGGTAGGTGGCCCAGTAACACCTAGACGGCGATTAATCAGCATCATATGCCTTTTTTGGCAACATTGTCAAAAACTAATGAATGTAAGTGGTTTAATGATCAAGTGTTTGAATATTTGAAAAAACTTAAGAAATGTGTTAAGACTACATTGCAAGAATTTGAGTTTTCCTTACGACAGGTGTTTTGAAAACCGGGCCTGTCCGGTTTGACCGGCTGAATAGAAAAAACCGAGTGCCATTTAAAAAATCAGTTCGATGTCGATTTTGGTTTAAAAAGCATGCTTATGACATATTGAATGTATAGAAACAGAAACAAAAACAATCAGTTGTGGAGTTTGTTGGATCGATGTACTCTGATCAAACTACTTTGTAGCTTGTAAAGGTTTAATAATATTAAGTAAACTTAACACTATTTGTTGATACAAAAGTTGGGCGTTCCTAGTTTGGGCTCTTGCTCTCGTATCAATTCGCTCTTAATGCTTGAGACCTGCGCACTAAGAAAGTAAACAAACACCGTTTGGCTTATCGTGGGATTGTCTCCCACGATTATCCTCCGGCGTGAGAGTAAGTAATCGGTTTTAGGGTTCTCGTAAAGAGTTTAGGGTTTTGAATCGTACCTTTAATGAGAATTATGTCATTCCTTATATAGGCGCAGAATCCTTATAGGTTTCGTGCTCCTTACGTTTCGCGCACGTGGTGCTTATCCGGGTTAAGGATATCTATTCCGTAATTAGAAGATCCTTATCCATGCCCGGGTAGTTTGGTTGGGCTTGGGTCTACGTGAGCCCAATCCCATTATCAATGTGGCCCAAGTTATAATAGTCCACTCATGGTGGTTTTGGGCCCTTAGTGATGTTTATCATTTGGGCTCGTGGCCAAAATATAGACTATACGTCATCATGTCTCCCCAGTCTAGTATGCGCGGCTCGTAGCCGCGGATGCTAGACTAGTCAGAACAGCGGTAAGCGTGGCGGGACAAATTTAGAATTTTGCCACCCAATATGAAGAAATATGTATCTAGTCCAAGATATTTCAAAATAGTGCCTCGGAAAACGGGGGGTGTGTCCACGTGTTCCTTGGAAAATGGGAAAAGTGCATGTACCGTTTCGGATTCCAGCCACACATTTTATGAGTGGGATCCACGTGACCTTCATCTAGGGTTTTTTGATTACCTCTATAAGAGTCACCGCCTCCTTTTACCAAAAACACACAGTAAAAACACACATTCACCATTGCACATTTCTTCAAAGCGTTTTTCAAAGAAATCAACTGTTTTATTAGGTAATTGCGCGTGCGCCTCTTAGTAGATCTTTATGCTGTAAAAATGGTTGCTCAGTTGGATGAGTTTCGCTCTGCGATGAATGAGGATGACGTTCGTCAGTTCTCATCTGATTACTTCATTCCTCTGGATGTGCATCCAGAAGCTCCGGACGTTGATGCGTGTATTGCCGATTTCCCCGAAGGGAAGATAGGGCTATACACACGCTTCTTTGAGTACGCTAACTATAGCGTACCAATATCTGTATTTCTGAGCAACGTACTCAATTTCTATCACCTTCATATCTCTCAGCTGCACTGTATAGGTGCGGCGAAGATATCAAACTTTGAAGTAAACTGTCGTTTACTTGCAATAAACCCAACTGTCGACCTATTCCGCGCGTTTTACCACACAACGTGGTCGCACGGATGGGTATCCTTTGCGAAGCGCGCGGGGAGCCTTCAGTGTTATACCGATAAGGTAGATTCCTTGAGGCACTGGAGGGAATATTTTTTCTGGGTGGATGATGTGGTGTTTCCTTCATCATTTGAGTGTTATACTCAAGAGACGCTGTCGAGGGATGGGCGCCCCGCACCCGGTTCGTATAGCTTGGCAGATGCGCAGACTATTGATGCCAACCGCATCCCCATTAACCCTTATCCTGAGGAGTTTTTGGTGCACATGGGGTTGAGTCGCAACTATTTCCTTGGTGCTGACGAGGTGCCAACCTTCATTGATGAGGAAGGCCGGGGTGGGTGTTCATCCCTTTTAATTGTTCGCTTCAAATAATGTAAGTTTTCCGTATGCGCACTTGTAATAACTAACCTGTGCTTTGTTATTTGTTTATGTGTTGCGCAGAGATGGATTTGTTTGCGGTTGTTAAGCTTGAGAAGCCGAAACAGGTGACTGTTGGCGTGCGCCCTTTGAGGGAGAACGAGCAACCGCTTCTGTAAGTGATATTCCTCACGCTTTATATATTTATTATTAGTTGTCGTAATATGCGCTGACTTGCTTCTTTATTCATTGTAGTGACCATGCTGCGAAGGATGATGCGGCCTTTGTGGAGAGTGTGGTCCCTCCTCAGAATGAAAACAAGGAGGAGGGAGTGAAGGTGGCTGAGGACGTATCTGCGCAGCAACTGTTGGTGGAGTTGGCTGCTACTGCTGAGCGTCAAACTGAGCTAGTTGCTCAGTTGAAGGCGCGATACGTCGGGGAGAGTAGCACTCTTGCCCAAAAAGATGAGGAGATAGCTCTTCTCCGTGCGCAGCTGGCTAAAGCACAAGCGGAGGTGGGGTCCTTCAAGGCGCACGCAGACAAGGTCACTAACGAGAAGTTGACCGCGATGGCTGAGCTGCAGCAAGCGCGCGGGGACCTTCATCAGTTTAGGGCCAACCTTACCTGGGCGGTAAGGTATCTTGAGGAGAATAAGGAGGAACATTTTGCGAACATCAATGAGTTTCGCTTGCGCATGGAGAGTATTCTTAAGGTGCAGGAGGAGAAGCTGCGTGGCCTGAGCATAGACTATAATGAGGAATTATATCCTCACCCGATGTCTACCATAGCTGAGCACAGGTACGTCCTTACATATTTTCTTGCAATGTTACCTTACTACTTTTGTTGGTTTGTCTCTTCTAATGCAAGTTGTTCCTGTTGATGTAGGTGGTTGATCAGTCATGGCTTGCGCTTGGCTGCGATGGGCACCTTGGAGTCTCCGGAAGTATTGGAGACCTTTGGAAAGGTGGTTCAGTGTGCTGTGGAGCGTGGTAGGGCGCAAGCCATGGAGGAGCTTCATGAGGCTAAGCTGTTGAAGTTGGAGCTTGCTGAGGTGCCTGCTTACAATGCCAATGCATATGATGAGCTGATGAAGGCGATGGAGGGAATGAAGCTGCTTGAGCTTCCTCATATTGCGCAGCTGGAGCGCAACCAGGATAACCCCATAAAGGTAATTATGGAGGGGTTGACTCTGGGTCGCCATATCTTGGAGGATGCAGAGGCGCAGCCAGACTACTTTCTCAAGCCTGACGAGTGGCAGCTGCAGGTTCCTGTGTTTGCCCAGCCGCGCCATATGTTGAACCCTTTGGCTATTGAAAGAGAGATTCCTCTTAAGGAGGTGTTGGAGCTGCACGCAGAGAGGGCTGCCAAGAAGAAGGGTATTAAGGGCAAAGCCGTCTTATGCGGTGTGGGCGCTGCGCATATTCCCAGGTCAGATGGGATTCCTGTTAGCGTAGCGACCGTATCGCCTAAGGATGCTTTGCTCTTGAGAAAGCTTCAAGAGGCAGGAAGCTCCGCTGCCCCAGAAGATAGCCCCGAGCATCGTCATAGCATATAGGCTTTTTTGTGACTTGTATATTTATTGTATAAATAACAAAGTATATCTTTTGTGTGTTATGATTGTTGTCTTTTTATGTAAAAAGATTAAATAAGATACTCTTTTGTGTTTAAATTAAGTGCGTGACTTAAGATAAATTATAAGAATGAAATAAACTTGCATTATTTTTGCAAAGTTTTATTATGTGGCCAAGAGTCTTGGCTCGTTATTTGCTAAGCTTTGTACAGTGTACTTGATATTTGCGCATCCTTCGTGGGACGCGCAAGGGGAACTTACCTCAACGTCTCAAAAGTAACGCGCTTAGCAAGGATGCGTGATCCAATGTTGATGGGTTTGCAACCTCTTACTCAACGAGTGAATTAGTAGGTTTACTCATCCTTTATGCCTTCGTGGGTCTTAATTAGTGCATGCACGCCATGTAGGCAAAAAAATATAAGATAACAATATTGGCATATATAAGAATGTACGCAATAAAGTGAAATGTGTTATGGAGTTAGCTAGAAACCATAACGTTTTATTGATACTTGCAAGTTTTTGAAAAAGTAAAAGACAATTCCTAACAAAGAAAAGAAAAAACAAACAATTATTGGGCACATACTAAAGTGCAAAGTTGTCTGTTTATGGGCCGTAGCCTTTCCTAAAGATAACATCTTTTGAGATTGCAGATATTCCAAGTGCGCGCTAGGTCGTGACCTTCCATATCGCGCAACCTGTATGCACCATTGCCTGGCGCATCGGTGACCTCATAGGGTCCTTCCCATTTGGGTCCGAGCTTGCCTGTGTCTTCTGCGTGGCTTGCGTCATTAGCGCGGTATACAAAGTCTCCTGGCCTGAAGGAAGTATGTTTGACTTTTGCATCATAATACTTCTTCATTTTTGCCTTAGCCTTTGCTTCGGGTATAGCTGCGCGTTCACGTCTTTCTTCCAGCAAGTCCAAGTCTATGCGCCGCTCCTCGTCATTTGTTGTGACATTGACCTCTGCTGTTCGTATAGTTGGCATTCCTATCTCAGCTGGTATGACAGCTTCTGTTCCGTATATAAGGGGAAATGGTGTGTCTCCAGTACTGGTTTTGATTGTGGTGCGATGCGCCCATAAGACATGTGATAGCTCGTCCACCCACTTTCCTTTGTGTCTGACAAGGCGCGCTTTTATTCCTTCACCTAGACTACGATTCGCGCGCTCAACTAAACCATTGGTTTGTGGGTGTTTTACTGAAGCAAAGTGTTGTGTGATGTTTAATTGCGCGCACCAATCTTTGAATGGGTTGTCGCAGAATTGTTTCCCATTGTCTGATATGATCTCTCCAGGTAGTCCGAAGCGACATACAATATTATCCCATACAAAGCGTTTTACCTGGTTGCCCGTGATACTCACCACTGCCTTTGCCTCAATCCACTTCGTAAAGTAGTCTATGGCTACGATGAGGAATTTTAGCCCTCCTGCTGCAACTGGAAAAGGGCCTGCGATGTCAATGCCCCATTTGTAGAATGACCATGGTGAGGTAATGGGTGTTAGCTCTTGTTGTGGTTGGCGCGGAATTGGCCTGTGTACTTGGCAATTGCTGCATTTTTTTTATCATATCCTGCGCGTCGCGGTGCATAGTTGGCCAATAATACCCCGACCGTAGAGCGCGCGCTACAACAGACCGTGGCCCTGAGTGCATGCTACATGATCCAGCGTGGATTTCTCGGAGTACATAGTCTTCTTGAAGAGGTCCAACACATCGGAGCCAAGGTTGCAAGAAAGAACGTCGATAGAGGATGTTGTGTCGTAGCTCAAATCGCTACGCTGTGCGCCGCACTTTTCGAGCGTCCTTATGATCTTGTGGTAAGACTCCTTTGCTAATGAATTCAATGATAGGTGTCATCCACGTAGGATCTTGTTCTTCTTTCACTGTGGATACTTCCATCTCCAAGATTGACTTGTTTTGTAGGGTTTCTACCAATACCTGTTTTGATAAGTGCGCAAAGCTTGTAGATGCGATCTTGCTAAGCGCATCAGCTTTCCTGTTGTCCCCTCTAGGTACTTGTTTTATTGTGAACCTATCAAAGTTCTGAATTAAGGACTTGGTCTTTTCCAGGTATTAGATCATGTGTTCATCCTTGGCTTCGTACTCACCTAGCACATGGTTAGCTACTAGCTTGGAATCCACGTTTGCCTCCAGGTTGCGTACACCCATTTGGATGGCAATACGTAGTCCAGCGAGTAGGGCTTCGTATTCTGCCTCATTGTTTGTGGCTGTGAATTCGAAGCGCAGCGCATAGGTGAACTCCGTTCCTTCTGGATTAGTAAGAATAAGGTCTGCGCCTGATCCATCCACGCATGAGGATCCATCTGTGAACAGAATCCAGGGTTCCTGTAGATCTGTTTTGGTTGTTGAGGTTGGACTATCGGTATCTGGCTTTTCAACAATGAAGTCGGCTAATATCTGCCCCTTGATTGCAATGCGTGGTCTATACGAGATGTTATATTCACTTAGCAACACACTCCACTTTTGTAGCCGCCCTGATGCATCAGGTTTAGAGATAACTTGTTTGATTGGCTGGTCCGTGATTACAGCTATTGGGTGCGCTTGAAAGTATCTGTGCAGTCTTTTAGCTGCGAATACTAGAGCTAAGACCAGCTTTTCTATGGCGATGTAGTTAGTCTCTGTCTTCTTCAATGCTTTGCTTACAAAGTATATGGGTGTCTGGACGGAGTTTCTATCTGTCAATAGCACTGCGCTAACTGCTCCGTGGGTTGCAGATAAGTACATGATTAACTCTTCCCCTGGTCGCGGTGCGACGAGTTTGGGGAGTGATGCCAGATGCTGTTTTAGCTGTTGGAAAGCTTCTTCTGCTTCCTTAGTCCAACGAAAGTCTCCCTTTTTGGTGCACTTCGTGAGTGTTTTAAAGAGAGGAAGTGATTTGTCTGCTGACTTAGATAAGAAACGGTTTAGCCCAGCTAGCTTTCCGTTTAATGACTGGACTTCCTTGAGTGTGCGCGGTGAGGGAAGATCGATAACTGCTTTTGTTTTTTTTGGGCAAGGCTTGATTCCATCAGGTTCTATTAAGTATCCGAGGTACATGCCTTCTGTCGCGCCGAAGGTGCACTTCTTGGGATTTAACTTCATGTTTATTCTTCCCAATGTTTTGAACGTTTCCTCGATGTCGCGCACCAATTCATCCTCTGTGTGGCTCTCGATGACGAGGTCGTCAACGTAGACTTCCAAGTTTCGACCTGCTTTTTTTTTGAAAGCCGTGTCCACCAATCGCTGGTATGTTGCGCCTGCGTTTTTTAGGCCAAAAGGCATTTTCGTGTAGCTATAGACCCTTTGACTGGTGTGGAAAGCTGTTTTTTCTTCATCCTCCACTGCCATCTGGATTTGATGGTACCCTTTGTATGCGTCTAGGAAGCACTTAAAAGGATATCCGCACAGGGATTGTACCTTCCAGTCTATCTCGGGCAGTGGATAGCAATCCTGTGGGCATGCTTTGTTAAGGTCTGTGAAGTCTACGCACATCCTCCAACTGCCATCGCTCTTTTTTACCATCACTGGATTAGAGAGCCAGTCGTGATAGTATACTTCACGCATAATGCCTGCGTCGACAAGTTTGTGTACTTCTTCCAGAATGGCTTTTGCGCAATCTGGGGCTTGGCCGCTCTTCTTTTGTCGTATTGGGGGATATCCTTGTCGGATTTGTAGCTTGTGCTCCGTGATAGAGCGTGGCACTCCGGTCATGTGCTTTTGTTCCCATGCAAAGATATTCAAGTTCTTTTGAAAGAGTGCGCACACAGCTAATTTACCTTTGTCAGATAAAGATCATCCAATCGATACTTGTTGATCTGGGTAATCGGGATGAATAGCGATTTTTAAATTTGGAATTTTTGTTGCGCGCTATTCTGGAACGTTCTCCACCTCACTGGTTACTGCGTTGCATTCTTTAGGTGATACTGTGGTGTTGTAGAGGGTGACAATTCCTCCTTCCACCGGAAATTTGAGCATCCCATGTGCTGTGGATGGTACAGCGCGCATGGATGATATTCCAGGTCTCCCAATGATGCCATTGTAGGGTGAGGGAGACTTAATTACCATGAATTTTATCCATGTTGCTGTTGAGTGTTGTTTATCGTCCACAACTACGAGCAAGCGCAATTGCCCCATAGGCCAAATCTTTTCTCCTGTGAATCCAGTCAGCGAAGTTGTGGCTGGTATCAATTGATTTTGTATCTCAGGTCGTAGCCTTTTGAAACAATGATCATATAGGATGTCTGCGGATGCCCCCCCATCGATATACATGCGGCGGATATCGTGTCCCCCCGTATGTATTTCAATAGTTAATGGCTCTACTACTGCGTTGTCCGCAGCTAGAGTGGGGAAGGATATCTCTTTTTCTGGAGAGAATTTTTGACTGACTTTTTGTTTTGTCTTGCGTTACCATGACTGTATCATGTAAATGATATCTGCTTTATCTTTGGAAGGTTCTTTTTTGCCCCCATTCCTTTGTTTGTCCTTCCCTTCTTTAATGTTTTTTACGAGGTGATCCATTCTACATTCTTTTACTAATTTTTCAATTAGTTGTCGTAGCTGGACGCACTCGTTGGTTGTATGGCCTTTTTGGCCATGATATTCGCAGTATCCATTCCCTATGCGCTTGTCCTCTGCGGTACGCATTGGCGGAGGCTTTGGGAAGTTTGCTCCTTCTGTTACAAATATTTCCCTCGGAGTTTTTGTGAGAGGGGTATACTTGTCATTATCTCGTCCACTGCGATAATTCTTGCTGCGGTTGCTATTTTGATCATTGGATTGTCTCCTAGGCTGTTCTTGTTGCCTATAATTCGAGTAGCCTTTTTTGCTGTCCGCAGCGGCTGCTTCTCCTTGTATGAAGGATCTTGTGCGCTTCGTTAGCTCATCGAAAGTTTGGGGAACCTTGTCGTTTAGCTTCCGAATGAGTTCTGGGTTGTTAATCCCATTCATGAACCCTGAAATTTTTAGGACTTCGGGACACGCTTTGACCTGTATGCACTCATCTTTAAAGCGTTCCATATAAGCACTGGTTGATTCCCCTTGGCGCTGTTTTACTCTAGCTAGTTCAACAGGGTTTTTAGCGCACTTTTTTCTTTGGGTGAAGTTTAAACGGAATGCTTTCCGTAATTCTTCAAACCCGCCAATGCTCCGTCGTGGGAGCTTGCTAAACCACGTGCGCGCATTCCATACTAATGTGGAATTAAACATATGGCACCACACAAGTTGTGGCCAATTTTCGATAGTAGCAGCTGAATCGAAAATTTTTAGGTGGTCATCCGGATCACCTGTCCCATCATATGTTTTGACATTAGTGGGCATGCGCCTCCTCTTGCGATCGGAGTAATCGCTGATGCGTCGTGTAAATGCATCAACTTTCTGGCGACGCCATGGAAGAGACATGTCTTCGTTTTCTTCTTCACGACGTCTTCCTCTTGACTTCCAGTGTCCTGTCTCTTTATCCTCGTTGTCCGAGGAGTCGTTGGAGGAGGAGTAGTCTCTTTTGCGGCGCTTGCGCCAGCTTCCTTCAGAGGAAGAGCTTGAAGGGCTTTCACTTGGGGATATTCTCCTCCCTAATCTGTCGTGAATTCTTTTGCTCCCAGACCTAGAGGAACCTTCGCTTGGTGAATGTTGAGGTCCCAATCTGTCTTGTATCCCTCGACTACCAAGTCTGGAATGAACATTAGTGCGCCTCTCGCCGTCTTCATATTCCTCTGAATATTGTGATTCAGATGTCGTACCCAGCCTATCATAGATAGTGGCACGTCTTTCGTTGTTTTCGCGTCTACCTCGTGGGTAGCGCGGTGGTGATGCTTCGCGTTCAGGACGAAAGTTGAGCCGGGCTTGCAGGCTCGTACTCGACCTTCTCCTCGCTTCTTCTTGCATGAGGGCGGTTAGGGTTTCGTAATTTTGGGATACAAAATTACCCAACGTTAGGTCAGGCGCGTCCTCATTTGCTGCAAGAATGTCTGCCTCAGTATTGGGCACCCTATCTCGGTTAGGCGCGCCCGGTAGTATAGTGTTGTCCACTGTAGGTGCCGTTTGGTGAGGAGTATTGAAGAGGGTGTGCTGGAGTTCCTCAACGCTTGGAACCACTGTGGTGGCTTGGGTAGTCCTTGTAGGCAGTTCTACCGCTGGAAGAGGTAGGGTTGTTCCCGCCTCTTGGTGACCAGGTGCGCTGGTTGTCCCAGAAGCCTGCCTAGGGGTCGAATCTTGTTGATTCTTCCTCTGGGGGTCACGTGTTTTTTCCAACTGCGGAGTCCGCTGGCTTGAATTTTTATTCTTCGTCATTCTAGTTCCTTAGTTCTTAGTGTTGGTCCCACGGATGGCGCCACTTGTTGATACAAAAGTTGGGCGTTCCTAGTTTGGGCTCTTGCTCTCGTGTCAATTCGCTCTTAATTCTTGAGACCTGCGCACTAAGAAAGTAAACAAACACCGTTAGGCTTATCGTGGGATTGTCTCCCACGATTATCCTCCGGCGTGAGAGTAAGTAATCGGTTTTAGGGTTCTCGTAAAGAGTTTAGGGTTTTGAATCGTACCTTTAATGAGAATTATGTCATTCCTTATATAGGCGCAGAATCCTTGTAGGTTTCGTGCTCCTTACGTTTCGCACACGTGGTGCTTATCCGGGTTAAGGATATCTATTCCGTAATTAGAAGATCCTTATCCATGCCCGGGTAGTTTGGTTGGGCTTGGGTCTACGTGAGCCCAATCCCATTATCAATGCGGCCCAAGTTATAATAGTCCACTCATGGTGGTTTTGGGCCCTTAGTGATGTTTATCATTTGGGCTCGTGGCCCAAATATAGACTATACGTCATCACTATTAATATTGAAACACTGTTTAACCTTGTAAAGTATGCGGAATCTACTAACACAAAGCTTAAGAAGAACTTTTATATTAACCAAACTTTGAACCTGCTTTGTTACACAGATTCACTAACAATCCCTAACTATTTATCGACTTTGAACAACTCTAAAAACATCTATCGACTAATACCTCTTAAGGCTCTTTATATAGATAACCTTAAGTCGGTTTACAACATATAACTTGAACGATAAGTCATTATCCCTAACTAATTCTAGAATATTCGTTCAATATTACACATTAATCCTTTAACAAATATTGCACATAAGTCCTTGTTTCCTTCGAAGTACTTTGAACATTCTTCAGTAAACAGCAGTACTTTGACTTTTATCTTCAGCAGTACTTTGACTTTATTCTTCATGCAGCAGTACTTTGACATACAGAAGTACCTTGATCTTTTATATCCCAACAATCCTCCCCTAACTTGAACTCCACTTGCTTGATTTCAAGTTTCTTTGTTATCTTTGATCTTCAAAATCTTTAATCATTCAGAAAGATTGTTTCTTTATCTCTTTATCTTCTATCTGTCATGTGCCAAAGTACTCTTTATCAGCATCTTCTCTTGCAATAAATCTTCTCAGCAACTTAGCAACATTTTGGTACAATAGTCATCAAATCTTTGAAAGTTTCATACTATTCTCATCACTTCCAGGTGTGTTAACTCATGTGAGAGGTGAATCATTGAAAACTAATGACTTTTAGCAAATCATCAGCTATCAACGGATTTGAGTAGTCTTTACCAATAGCCGTTTGCTTTCGGACTAGTTAGTTCTTTGATATCAATCATGGTGAACTAATTACCAAAAATGGATTTTCCACAGCCTTTACCACAAGCCATTTTTCCTTGTGGGCTAGCCAACTCTTCACTTATACAGATATGGTGAGTTGAAACCATACAATTTTTAGTAAATTGTCAACTAAAAACGGATTTGATTATCACATCAGAGCCGTACCCTCTTGATGAGTCAAACTCTTTCTTGTCTGTTAAACATAGTGAGTTGATTACCATTTGTTGTGCAGTATAAATACTAACACCATGTGTTTCTTTTCAAATCCTTTTACTTCTCTTTTAAACATCAAAACTTTTTATTTTATTTTTATTTTAAAGGACTTATACTGGTTTATATCAGCAAGCAGTACTTTGATAAAGTACTGTTTGTCTTTGCAGTACTTTGAAAAATACTTATTATACAAAACAAATCATACCAGTATTTTGCAATATTACTCTTCAGACTTGGTCCATCTGATAAATAGCTTGATAACATCCAAAGCTACCTCAGATTCATCTTCAAGTTCCATTCCATGATCCAGCATTCTGAGCATAATTTCTCTAATCAATGGATATCTCCTCTCAGCAAGCATATGAATCATGGTACCATCTTCCATCTCTAGTGCATGAACTCCTGATGACTCAAAGAATCTCCATCTTGTGATTTCCCAATTCTCTTGATCATTCCACAGATGATCATCACTTGTTTCTTCAGTTTCCCAGATGGTAATTAAATCTCCAAGCAAAATTAATCCCACTCCTGATGCTTCAATCTCTGCATAGTATGTCTGCACTGCACTTGCATATATAAGTCATAGAGATATGCTCTTGTGATAAAATGCAAAACATCCCATAACATGTTGAATACAGTGAAGCTTTCATCTTCTCTGTTGAACATAAGATAGTTTCCTTCTTTTGATTCAACCACAGAGAATGAGATTATCTTGGACTTCTTTCCAGAATCTTCAGTCTGCTTATTCTCAAAATCTACAACTCTGAAATAGTTTCTAAGTTCATCAACTGTATCTTCATGAATCATCTTCAATCTTTTTGACAGTTGATCATCTTGAACTACTTTCTTTATTTTCAATCTTCTTTGCTCAGCTTGTTCCTTTCTAATATCTTCTAACTTCTTCTTTCTATCAACATCCATGGGTACAAAGTTTTCTACTTCTTTCCTGATATCTTCTTGTACTTTATCCCACAGAGCTTTCACCTCTGGATACCTCATTTTGTGTAAGTTTTTGTATCCTCTTTTTTTCAAGAAACTTATCATCCAGTTTCTTTCCTGAGCAATAGTCATTGGCTTCTTTGTAATTGGCCTACTAACTTCTGCCAAATACTCAGCATCATACTCAGCTTGTTGCTTTCTAGCAACCTCTGCATCCTCTGCAATCTTTAATTCTCTGATCTGAGCAAGAGAAAATTTCTTCTTTTTCTTCTTAATATCTTTTTGAACCTTGATCCCTTTCCCTTTATATTTGGGATCTAACTCTTCAGATTCAGAAGTACTTTCAGTAACTTGTTGTGCAGACTCAGAAATATGTATTCCTCTAGTAGATCTATTCAAATTCATCATAATCTGAGCAATTGTTTCATCATCACTTGCAGTATGCACCTTAACTTCTTCTTGCTGTATAAAAGTAGAAGGACCAGCTTCATCTTCATAATTCATTGTAGAAGGTCCAGCTGCAGTAATTCCACTTTCATCAATATTCATAGTAGAAGTACCTTGCTCAACAGTACCTTGCAGACTTATGTTTTCTGCAGCAGTACTTTGAACACCAACACTTTGAATTTGAGTACTTTGAATATTTTGTGCATCAACATCCTGCTCAACAATTTCTTGCTCAACATCTTCTTGAGCAACTTCTTGCTCAATATCTTCCTCTTGTGCAATATTCACATCCTCTTCAATGTATTTTTCTGGTACAAGAGTCTTTGGACTTTCTGGATATTGCCAAAGGTGAGCATCTTCTGAATATTTAATCTCAGCATCATCTCTATCCAAATTCTCATCTTGATTCCTCCCCAATTTGGTAGATGATGACTTCCTATGCCTCCTCTTGGATTTAGAAGACTTCTTTGAAGATTTAGACTTTGATTTATGAGATTGTTTCTTTTCTTCCACATAAAGTCTAAAATTCTAAACAAGAGGCCAAACAAATTTCTTCAACCTTCTGAACTTCTTTCTTAACTTCTTGATTTCTGCAGCTTGAGCATTAACAGTTGTCTTCATCTTCTCCAATTCTTTAGTCAAAGCAGAAGTACTCAAAGCACCTTCAATTCCCTCATCTCCTCCAGGTGTTTGAATCCCACCTGTGGAAGTATAATCATTGGGAGTAGGTACTTGTGTATGCTCTGAAGCAGTACCTTTAGAAGAAGTACTTTGTGGAGAAGTACCTTTAGCAGAAACAAATTTATCCAAGGAAGCTGACACTGAGGGAGTCCTTTCACTAGAAACATCATGCTGAGGTGAAACAATAGGTGGTGTAGGGGTATGTACTGATGCAGAATGCTCAGTAGAATCAGGTTGATCAGCATTATCAGAATGTGCAGAACCACTATTGTCTTCTTCATCCCTAACAGCTTGAGCTACCTCTAACATATAATCATTGAGAGGTGTATTCCTACCCGGAAAATTTACTCCCTTATGAGACATAAAAGTGAACACTTTAGGTGGCATCCTAATTGTGGGTACATAATCCTGAGGTTTTGGTATCCCATCTAATGGATTCTCTAAGAGAAGTTGAACAAATCTAGGATACATTAGAAAAGGTGTACCAACCTTAATATGTGTGAGCATACCTTCAAGGATCATGTATGAGAAATTGAAGGGTTGATTGGTAATAAGGCCAACAAATGCAGAAGCTATGGAATGACTAAATTGATCCCTGTGTCTGTGTCTTGGTAACAACTTAGTGATAATGGATCTTGTGGAATGGTTGTTGTAACTCCTTTCTGAATGATGAATAAAATAACTTTTCTTTTGAATGATACATGTAGCCTCCCCTCAAATAATGACTAACTACTGACTACTAATGCCTCCCCTTAAAAATAGCTTACATATTAATCATGCCAATACTCACAACTAAAAAAGTAAATCTTGAAACATCAAAGCCCTTTGTGAGTAGATCAGCTACATTATCATCAGTATGAACTTTAACCACATTGATAAGCCTGTGTTCATAGCAATCTCTTATAAAATGATGTCTAATCTGAATGTGCTTGGTCTTGGAATGATACACTGGATTCTTCACAATACAGATTGTACTCTCATTATCAATGTTGATAGGAGTATTCTTGAAGTTGAATCCATAATCCTAGCTTAGGTTGTTGCCTAAGATACCTGAAAATCCTCTTGACAGCATTCAAGTGTGATACCTTTGGATGAACTTGATGTCTTGCACATAAACACACAGCAAAAGTAATATCAGGTCTTGATGCAGTTAAATACATGAGACAGCCAATCATAGACCTGTATAGTGTGACATCAACATCTTCTCCTTCTTCATCTTTTCCCAAAGGTTTGTTAGTATCCACTGGTGTAGATGTAGGCTTGATAGTTATGAAATTGAATCTCTTAAGAATATCTGCAACATACTTATCTTGACAAATATATATTCCACTGCTTGACTGTTTCACTTGAAGTCCCAAGAAGAATGTTAATTCTCCCATTGAACTCATCTGAAACTCTTTCTGCATAAGATCTTCAAATTCCTTCACCATAGATTGCTTAGTAGCACCAAAAATAATATCATCTACATACACTTGGACAAGCATGATATCCTTCTTATCTCTCTTGATAAACAAAGTCTTGTCAATAGCTCCTCTCCTGTAACCATGCTGTAGTAGAAAATTAGAAAGTCTTTCATACCATGCTCTTGGAGCTTGATGAAGGCCATACAGGGCCTTGATAACCTTGTAGACTTTGTTTGGGTGTGCAGGATCTTCAAAACCAGGAGGCTGTTTGACATAAACTTCTTCTGTAATTTTGCCATATAGAAAAGCACTTTTAACATCCATTTGATATACAGGAAATCCCATATAGGATGCAAAAGCCAAAAATAGCCTGATGGCTTCAATCCTTGCCACAGGAGCAAAAACTTCATCATAGTCTACTCCTTCTTCCTGTCTATATCCTTGAGCCACTAACCTTGCCTTATTCTTGATAACATTCCCTCTTTCATCTCTTTTTACCCTGAAGACCCATTTTGTTCCAATCAGTCTCTTACCATCAGGTAGATCACATAATACCCATACTTCTTGAAGTTTAAATTGTAAGAGTTCTTCTTGCATAGCTTCCACCTAACTATCCTTGGCTAAGCTTGTTTGATATTCTTTGGCTCTTCTTGAGATAGAAAACAAGCAAATAAACACAACTTCTGATCCTTATGATTCACCCTGTTTTGTTTGTAGATAAAACTAAGTAAAGAAGTATGTTGTTGAGACATATTCTTAGCCTTAGTCCTTGTGAGCACTCCTGAAGCTGAGGGTCCAATTATGTTGGTAACAGGATGAGTTTTGTGAATTCTGAGAGTAGGAGTTGGTGAGACTTCAAGATTATCTTCCAAATTAGTTAAATCAGGATCTTCATTAGAATCTGAGAAAATGCCTTCTTGATCCAATTCATCATCAGTGTCTTCTAAGGTAATCTTGTTTGGATCATTCAAATCATCAGTATCTTCTAAGTCAGGCATATTAGAATCATTCACAGCATCAGTATTTATCCAATTTGAAGTATCTAATGGTTGAAAAGTACTTTCAAATGGATTAGCAGCACTTTAGGGTAAAGTACTGTCAGTGCCTTTAGCCTTCTTCTTTTCTGCCTCATAAGCTCTCCTTTGTTCATCTTCATAAGACTTAGCCATTGTTTCTTGAAAAAGCATCCTACTAAGTTCATCTTGAATGGCTTGATCTTCATCAGATACTGGTATTAGTGGTGGAACAGTATTTTGAGGATCAATAGTACTGTTAGGTTCAGCAGTACCTTGAGGCTCAGAAGTACTCTTCTTCTCATCATCACCATTATCATTTGGCTCATCTTCAGATCTTAAATTAATATCATGAACAATGTACTGTGCTTCTTCTTCAGTGGGAGCAGCTTGATTTGCTTCCCTTACAGATACATAATTCATTGATGAAGACATTAAATCAAGATCAAACATCCAATCAGGACCTTTACCTTTAGAATTTTCTTGTTCTTCTAGAAAATCAACATGAAGACATTCTTGAACCTTTTTGGTAGCCATGTTGTACACTTTGAATCCTTTGCTATTGGTACAATATCCCAATAAATATCCTTCATCTGACTTCCCATCAAATTTGCCCAAATTATCAGCAGTGTTTAAAATGGTTAGGGGACATCCAAAAGGTTTCATAAACTTGATGCTAGGCTTCTTTCCCATGAGTAACTCATAAGGTGTCTTCATTTGAGGTTTTGTCACTGATACTCTATTCAACACATAACAAGCAGCACTTACAGCTTCAGCCCAGAATGGAACAGGTAATTGGGAATCTGCAAGCATTGTTCTGGCTGCTTCTATTAGAGTTCTATTCTTTCTTTTTGCAACTCCATTTTGCTGAGGAGTTCTAGCAATACTGAACTCTCTTTTAATTCCTTTCTTGGCACAAAAATCATCCATTAGCTGATTCTTGAATGCAGTCCCATTATCACATCTAATGCCTCTAACCTTGAGTCTTAACTGATTTTCAAGTGCTATTATAAGATCATGAATAGCATCAAAAGTTTCATCTTTGAAGCATAAGAAAAAGACCCAACTAAATCTGTTACAGTCATCTGTTACAACCAAGCAGTACTTCTTCTTGTTCAGACTAACAACTGAAACAGGTCCAAACAAATCCATGTGAAGTAATTCCAAAGGCTCTCTAATGGTTTTCTCATCAATCTTCTTACAGGAAGCCTTGTGCTGTTTACCCTTCTTACAAGCAAGACATGAGTGATCATTCTTGAATGTTTTAGAAGGTAAACCTCTAACTAAATTTCCTTTGATCAGCTTATTAATGTTCTTGAAATTTACATGCCCCAATCTTCTATGCCATTGATGTGCTTCTTCCATTGTTGCTCTTGCAATCAAACATGTTGTTCTTTCAGTAGAATTGACATTCTTTAAATCTATGCTGTACACATCATTAGTTCTTGGTGCTCTCAGCATCACCAAGTTTCTATCTTCTAACTTAAAGTCAGGAGAAAGTATAAGACATTCTGTATCAAAGAATAACACAGGGTACTTCTTATCACAAATCTGAGAGACTGACAAAAGATTGAATTTGAGCTCCTTCACATATCTAACATCCTCAAAATCAATGTTTCCTGCCTTGATAGTTCCTTTGCCAGTTATTCTTCCTCCATCAGGATCATTCCCAAATGCAACTTTTCCTCCAAAATAAGCTTTAAAATCTGACAAGAGCTCCTTTTCTCCTGTCATACTTCCAGAGCAACCACTATCTACAATAAGATGATCTTTAAGCTCCTCTTCTGGGTTGCCCTGCATACACATGAAAAAGGTTAGTTATTTTTAGGAACCCAAGCCATTACTGACTTGTGTTCCCCTTGTGGAGTGACATACTCAAAATTTTTGAGTATGTAATCACCACTGTCTTTGAAAACATGATCAAGAATTAAGGTTTTTGTTTCCAAAACTGTTGGTTTATCATGATCAATTTTCCCTTTTTCACCCTTAACCTCTGAAAGTACTGGTTCTTCCCCAGCAGTACTTTCTTTCTTAACCCATTTAGTTGTAACTTTTGGAGTTGGGCTCTGTGTTCTAGCATCTTTTCTTGTGTTGTAAGGCCTTCTAGGTTTGTAGTAGTTGAATTTCCTAGGTCTTACACTTGAGTGTTTGCTAGAAGCATCTTGGTTAGGGTACTTTCTATCAGTACTTTGTGAAGGTACTGGGGGTTTGGAGTATGATCTTTTCTGATGAGGGTACCTATAGTCTTTTGAGAAATTACTATGGTTAACCCTATTTGTATAATTCCAAACTGGTTTGTTGTCCCTTGGCTTGTTCTCCCTATGACTTGGTTGTGCAGTTCTGGTCTTTGGATATTTACTTAAGTATTCTGAATGATAATCACAGTCTTTAATCAAATGATGAGGACTGTAACATACATAACAGACCTTTGGACCAATATCCCCAAATCCCTTTCCATAAGGTTTTCTAAAATTAGCAGTATTTTGTAAGTATTTTTTTTGAGGTACTGCTGAGTGATCAGCAGTACTTTGAAAAGTGTTTGAAGGTACTGCTTGTTTTGAAAACTTTTTCTCATCAACCTTAGGTGCTTCAACAGATTTTTCTAAAGTTTCAGGATTAGATTGACTTTTAAGCTTCTTCCTAAACTCTAGATTATCTACCCCATAACAAGAAACATCTTTTCTAGGTGGTTGAAAGCTACCTGGGGATTAGGAACTGCATTATATCCCTTGTTTTTCTTAAATTCAGGAGGTGTTGGACTAGGGTATTCCTCATCACTAGAAGTATTTTCATCTAAACTTATGAACTCTTCATCACTAGTGGAGGTATCTACTGTAAGATTTAGTTCCTTACCCTTAAATGGAATGCCTTCATTGCAATCATTATCATAACCTAGGCCAGTTTTAATGTTTGATGTTCTTTGCTTTTCAACAAATTGAACACGTGACAGACCTGATTCATTCCAAACAACAAGTTTTTCTAATAACTTGTCTCTCTCAGCAGTAACTTTCTCTAGTTCAGACACCTTACATCCTAGTTTCCATTCACTTAACTTAACTAGGTATTCCTGTTGCTTATATGTTTCAGCCCATGCTACTTCATTATTTTCATGAGTAATTATTTTGGCCTCCATTGACTTTAAAGTCAACTGGTAGCCAACTATCTCTGCCCTAGCCTTTTGAAATTTATCTCTTTCAGCTACATATTCACTAAGCAACTTTTGATACATATCATTGCACTTAGAGCATACCTCAGAGCAAGTGGATGAACTTGGTGAAGTAGCTACCATAGCAAGCTGAACAGGATCTTCTTCAAACTCCATGCTCCAATCAAAGCTTCCTAGACCATCTCTTGACTCCAAAGCAGCATATCCAGGCTCTTCATCAAATGCTGTGCTCCAGTCTTCCAATGCAACCATTGAATAGGTTACAGGTTCATCATCAAATTCATTGGACCAATCAATCTCTGACAGATTCTCTTGAGCAACCAAAGCTTTTGGTTTTGGTTCAGTAATAGGAATCTCTTTTCTTTCAGGCTTGGGTGGTTCAATCATCTTGTTTGCTTGATACTTGGCAAATTTGCATTCCCTTGCAAAGTGACCAGTCCTTTGACAGTTGAAGCACTCAATCTTGGACTTATCAAATGTTATTCCCTGTTTAGCTCTGAAATTGATGCCTTTTCCTGTCTTATTCACATACTTCTTGATCCTTGCAGTGAGCATGGCAACTTGCCATCTGATATCAATTTCTTCCAAAGCATCATCATCTATTTGCAATACATCCTCTTGATAGGTTACAGGTAGAGATGCTTGTTGAGCAAAGAATGAACATAGAACATCATCTGAGGTGGGGGTAATTGATTGTGATGAATTGGTAGTGACCATAGTTGTACATGGAACCTGGGTTTCAGTCATAGTACTTTGGACAGGATAAGCAGTACCTTTGTTGGAAGTGCTGTTTCTGTTTTTAGAAGAGACAAAAGCAATGTTTTGTGGTTTCTGATGTGTGCTTGAACTTGTAGTACCATTCATATCATGCTCATACACCTTCAGATTGTTGTAGAGATCATCAAAGTCCATTGTATCCATCCCTGTTTGTCCTCTGATCATAGTAGCAACTACATGCCATGCTGATGGCAAACTTCTCAAGAACTTCAAATTAGAATCTTCAACTGATGCCTCAGCATCATATAGTTCTAGCATACTCAGAAGATTTTGGAATCGTTCATAAGCAGAATCAAGACCTTCTCTTTCACCAACAGTGAAAGTTTCAAATTGTTGCTTCAGCAAGTTCCTGTGCATCTTCTTGGAAGCATCATTACCTCCAAACTTCTTCTTAATTGCAGCCCATAGTTGTTTGGCATCCTTGGCATCATGAAACTTTAATAAGTGACCATCAGGAATAGCAGAAAGCAGTATGTTGAGAGCTTTGTCTTGATTTCTTTTGGTAGCAGTAGGTATGGTTGGTTTAGGTGGTGTTGGTTGTCCAGGTACCTCTACTGGTTCATCTATTTGCATGTTACCATTGACAATCACATCCAATAGTGCATGGTCTGTGATGGCAATGTACTGCCTCATCTTCATGGCCCATAAGTCATATTCTCCCTTCTTAACAATAGGGATTCTAACAGCAGTGATTGATGGAGCAGGTGCAGCTTCTGTCGACATCTTGAAGGGTTTGTAGTGAAATCGGTTTAAAGGTTTGTCTTCTTAATCAGAGTTTCCAACACAATCTCTGATACCACTTGTTGGATCGATGTACTCTGATCAAACTACTTTGTAGCTTGTAAAGGTTTAATAATATTAAGTAAACTTAACACTATTAATATTGAAACACTGTTTAACCTTGTAAAGTATGCGGAATCTACTAACACAAAGCTTAAGAAGAACTTTTATATTAACCAAACTTTGAACCTGCTTTGTTACACAGATTCACTAACAATCCCTAACTATTTATCGACTTTGAACAACTCTAAAAACATCTATCGGCTAATACCTCTTAAGGCTCTTTATATAGATAACCTTAAGTCGGTTTACAACATATAACTTGAACGATAAGTCATTATCCCTAACTAATTCTAGAATATTCGTTCAATATTACACATTAATCCTTTAACTAATATTGCACATAAGTCCTTGTTTCCTTCGAAGTACTTTGAACATTCTTCAGTAAACAGCAGTACTTTGACTTTTATCTTCAGCAGTACTTTGACTTTATTCGTCATGCAGCAGTACTTTGACATACAGAAGTACCTTGATCTTTTATATCCCAACATAGTTGCTGTAATTAACGTGGGATGCTACCGTAAAATCTTAGTCACTTGTTATCACATTTCATAGTTGTTGCTTATGGTAAATGGTCTTGTATAGACAGTTGGTCATTGAGGTTACCTTATAGATTGCAAACTACTTGATCCTTTCACACCACCCCAATCTCCAAGCTGCTTGGTCCATGATGTTATCATGTAAATTGTAGAAAAAGTTATCATACAAAAATCATTCCTCTACCTTCACAATCTATCATATGCCACAAGATCCGTATGCTACACAAAATAACAAGACGTAATGGTGGTCTTCACCGCGCATTCGCCAACCCAATCAATTGTCAAAACTACTACGGTGCCCCCAACCATGCTTGGTCATTTGAACTTGGAGGTGATTTGGTCAACCAGCTTGACCGAATTTGGTTTTAAGTGCGGAATGGTGGGTTGGTTTGATTATGGAGTGAATGCTGATGTGGTGTTGAGATAACAATAATAAATCTGGTCACCACTAAACGCTGCGCGAAAGGGAATTGAACACGAGTGATCTCTTGCATTGTACCACTTGATATTCTTAAAAAAGTTAAATCCCTTAATACTTTTTTTCTTCACAAAAGTCTTGTATTCAGTTACTTACCATTGAATAGCAATTATGTTTGTTCTACATTCTCTTTACGTACAAGTCTCTTACCGTCTTACAATTGATCGTCAATAATACTTGGAGTTAATTACTTAAATTGTCCCTGTGGTTTGTCGAGTATAACGAAAATGATCCTTAGACTTTTTTTCCCGGATCTTCTCCTTGTGGTTTTTTAACCTGTAACGAGTTTGGCCCTTGACCACTTTTTCTGTTAGTTTGACCGTAAAGAATGGTTGAAACGACACTAATACCCTCGTATGTTTAAGCGTGTGTGCTCCCTTTGGTTTGTCACATAACACAGATTAGTCCCTAAAAGTTTTTTTTTTTTTTTTTTTTTTTTTTTTTTTTCGAAAGTTTTTAAAATTTTTTGACAGAAGTTTCTTAAAACTTTTTTTTTTTTATTTTTTTTAATAAAAAATTTTTTACTAGATTTTTGTTAGATTTCTTGGCACGATTTTTTTACAAGTTTATTTATTTATTATTTTTTTTAATAAAAATTTTTGAAGGAATTTTTTTATTCTACGGAAAATATCCAAAAAATTTCTAATTTTTTTTATATAAATGCCAACTTTTTTTTCAAAAAAAAAATGTCAATATATATATATATATATATATATATATATATATATATATATATATATATTCTGCTAAAAATATTAAAAAAGTTTAAAAATTACGTCAAAAAAAAAAAAAAAAAAAAAATCTGGCTAAACTTTTTGGCAGAAATTTAACAAATAATTTTCTAAAATCTTTTTTGTCAAGAAATTATTAAAAAAAAAAAGTCTACTAAAAAGTATTCAAAAAAGTTTAAAAAGGTAAAATAATAATAAAATTGTCAATTTTTTATAATATTTTTCGTAGAATTAAAAATTGTAATAATATTTTTAAATTTTTTTTGACAATTTTATATAATTTATTTATTATTGAACTTTTTTGAATACTTTTTCTTAACAAAAAGGATTTGTAAAAAATTTTTGTTAAATTTTTGTCAAAAAATTTAGCCATTTTTTTTTTAATTTTTTGACAAAAAAAGCTTTGACATAATTTTAAACTTTTTTTAAAATATTTTTCGTATAATATATATGTATATATATTGTTTGACATATATTTTTTTTAACAAAAATAGTTGACATTTATATAAAAAAATTTGAAATTTTTTGAATATTTTTCTCAAAATAAAAAAAATTCATTCAAAATTTTATATTCAATTTTTAAAAATATATTGTAAAAAAATCATGCAAAGAAATATAACAAAAATCTTGTAAAGAATTTTTTTTTCAAAAATTTTTATAAAAAAAACTCGGTAAAAAAATATTTAAAAATTTTGAAAAAAAATCTGCTAATTTTTTTTAAAAAAAAAACTTCTGTCAAAAAAAGTTTTTAAAACTCGGACAAAAAAATTTTTGAAAAAAAAAAAAAAACACTTTTAGGGACTAAATCTGGGATACAACACAAACCACATGGATCACACGCTTAAACATATGAGGATATTAGTGTCATTTTAACAATCTTTGACAATCAAATTAACAGAAAAAGCGGTAAAAGGACCAAACCCGTTATGAGTCAAAATCACAAGGGAATCCTGGGAAAAAAAGTATAGACTATTTTCGTTATACCCGACAAATCATAGGGACAATTTAAGTAATTAACTCTAATACTTATATTAAGTTTACTAATGATGGCATTTTAGTAGCGAGAGATATACAGCGCAGAATGGAGGTTATAAGTTCTTACGCGACTCACATCTGTTGATGGGATCTGACAGAAAATTGATTTGTCTTTTTTTCTTTTCAATAATAGTTGTGAATTTTAGGTGAAAAATGATGTTAAGTCTCTTTTAAAAGGTAAGTGTGAAAAATTATTCGTGACTATAGCAATGAATAAGTTAAATAAATAAATAAAAAGTTGGATTTTTATATGACTTTTCAATAATAGTTGTGAATTTAAGTTAAAAAAAAAATAGATTAATAATTAATAAATAAATTATAAATAAATCTTTTCAAATATAGAGAACCGAGTAAATCTCAATTTTCAATTAAAAAAATAAAATAAAATAAAATAAAATCGGCCCAATCTCACTCCCCCAATCTAAAAAAAAAAGAACTTTCTCTAATCCTCTTACGTAACCTTAAACACAAAACACAAAACAGAAAACACAAATCAAATCCGATCGAATCTCCCAGTTTAAGGTTTTTCAGTTTGTGTTTTTTTTGGGTGAATCAAAATATGGAGGGAGACCAGCAAATCCTGGTTTCTTCTTTTCTTGAAATTGCTGTGGGCCAGACTGCTGATACTGCTCGTCAGTTTTTACAGGTCTTTTTTAATTCTTATATTTTAATTAGTTTTTATAGATATGTATTTCGGTATGTGTGTTGGATGAATGTGTTTTGATCAAGTTTGTGGATAAAGGTTGGATTTTTATATGACTTTTAATTTTTGTTACATAGGTAAGTTTGTTGGGGAAAAAGAATCTTGTTTTTGTAAGTTTTATGATGTTAGGGTTGAATTGGAGGTGTAAAATTATTAAAGGTGAGGGCTTTTTATGTTAGCATTGTTTATTTCTTTTATATAAAGTGTTGCCTTGATGCAAGTTTATAAAAAAATCATAGGTGTTGAATTCAGAAAATGGTTTAGTACTAAAAAGTAAGCACATTGATATGTTGAGTTGTGGAGACTGATATGGTGGAGCTGCGATGGGAATTTAATTTGACTTGCGTTTATAAATTGAGTATCATATGTATAGAAAGCTTTAATCTTTGATCAATAATGTTGACTGGTAGCGTGTCTGTGGACGTTAGCCTGTCATACCGATCCAATAAACCGTAAAAATCTTTTGTTTATATATGCTTACATGATACTTAGGGTGTTATTCTGATGTAACGTACAATGCCTGTTTATTGATGTTGTTAATGTTGCCTGTTCATATTATTTTGTTCTATTTTTACCGTTTCTGTTTTGATGTATATTCAGGCCACAAGCTGGAAGCTTGAGGAAGCTATTCAACTTTTCTACATAGGAAATGATGGTGGAGCAGCTGTCGCATCATCTCCTGTTCTGCCAGTAGAAAATGACGGGCTTTTGCCAGGGTATGTGGATATTAAATTGTTAATAAATTGCGTGCTTTATATTATAAACATCTTTCGTTTACCGGGATTTATAAATTTTGTCAGAAGCTCAGAGAATCACGTGGAACCCGGAAATATTAAACAAGATGATGACAGTGAGGTCCGAGCACCTCTACCTGTGAAAAGGGATGTTCTTTATGACGGTCCACCTCGTTATCGGTATGCTAAGTTGTCGATTTTTGGTTTTATTATTCTTTTCAATCATTAAAATGGTGTACAATATCTTATGTTTTGCTGTTTATTTATGTCTAAAGATCCTCAAGAATGGGGTACAGTCCAAATGAAGCTCGTACCGTAGTTCCCTTTCGCAACTTTAATGAGGAACTAAAGCATCCAGGAGTATGGGAAGAAGACAAAGGTGCTACATCATCGAAAGCTGATAGTTCGCGGGACAATCGCAATCTTGCTACCATGTACCGTCCTCCTTTTGCTTTGATGTACCCTGGCCTGTTTGAAAAGGTAAATACTGTTTTCATCTTAGTGACTTCTGTTTTCTTTGCTAAAATGCCTTTTTTTGGGGCATTTTTGTTTTTGCTGTTTGGTGAGTGAATCACCATAGGTCATCATTATTACGCTAGAAAAGATAGATAAAACTGTTATTGTACTACTACACATCTGTTGGTTAAATGCTCGATGAAAAAGATTCATCATTATCATATAAAGTACACAGTTTCAACCAATCTTAACCAAATTGCCTTGATGATTGAGATTTGAGGTTAAAATTGGTCAATAATGTGATATCTGATATGACTAAACGTATAAGTTGTGTGATTGAAATCTTTTTATTCAAGTTTGTGATCAATTTAAACTAGAAGGCATAGTAATTTTTTTTAATAATCTATTTTGGCTAATATATTAAACATAAGCTTCTAAATCCAGTTTACCACCAAACATGTACAAATATTACTTTTGAATAGATTTTGTAGTGTATATTTGAAAAGGGAACATTTTTCTTACAAAATTTGTATCACAATCCAAAATTGATTTAACAAATTTTGCATCTTGATCCAGTTCATGGATTTCTTTTTTTTTTTCTTCCCCCCCCCCCCCCCCCCCCCCCCCCTTTATGTTGGCATGGAGTACGTGATTGCGGCTTAATTACAGTACATTACAAATGGAAAATGCACACCAATGTAATGTGTGTATTGTCATGAATTATGATCTGGATGTTACTTGTATTTTATTATTTCTATGTTCTAATGTGGCTGCTATTCATGGTTTACTCATATTATTTGTTTACAACGACAGGCGAAAGAAGCTGCTAAAAACCAAAACCGATGGCTTCTAGTGAACTTGCAATCTACCAGGGAATTTAGTTCACACATGGTATGTCTCACTAAATGCTTTTTAAATACAAACATTATCATACTTCGCTATTCAACTTATGTATTTTGCAACTGGATGTTTTAATCATGTAATATTGGTTGATACCTTTTCGGCAGCTTAACCGAGATACCTGGGCCAATGAAGCTGTTGCTCAAACAATCTCCTCCAATTTCATCTTTTGGCAGGTTATATCTAATTCTTATTTAGTAATTGTGCTCATTTGCTCCCTGTTCTTATTATTCTGAAAATGTGGAAATTCTCTGTACACACGGGTCTTGGACTCATAGGCCAACTGTTAAGACTACAATATTCTCGAGCTGACCTGGCTTGTCACATGTAGAGTTTATCTGGCTGTTGACCTATTCACGAGTTGATCAGTGTCGTTTTTAAGTTCATGGGATTTAAGTAGTAACTTTGCCTTTGTAACTCATTCTATCACATTAATGTCAATGTTAAGTCTAGGTTGTTGAAGATCTTGTGCATTTTAGTTTAATAGGAATTCTTTTAATGAGTTATCATAAATTGTGAAAGGTTAATTACAGTATGGCTGAATAGGTCAAACCCATTCAACCCGTGAAAGCCAGTCCCATGGGACCCACACTCATAGATAATTCGAATTAAAAGTTTTTTTAATGCGAAAAAGGGTCTCAGACATGTAAACACCTTGTAGTTAAGTCCTGTATTTATTAACATTAATTTGTTTTCTGGAAGTAGAACAAAAGAAGTATTGAAGATTTAATGAGCACATTTATACGAGTAATAGAGTGAAAGGCTGTTGTTAGATTCATGCATGGGCCTTAACTAGTTTTATAAATAGGATCGACTGAATACAGAAACGGTATATACAATAGCTAGGTAATAAATACGGAAATGGTTTATTCTCTCTTCATATGGAATTAGCCAAATCAGTTTTGTTATAATCTCAATAGTCTTGATTTATATTCATAGTTTATTATGATCTTTAAATGTATGCTCATTATTCTTTTCTGGTGGTGCATGTAGGTATGTGATGACACAGAAGACGGCAGCAAGATAAAAACATACTACAAATTGGAAACTGTTCCCGTAACTCTTGTCGTTGACCCTGTTACTGGTCAAAAAATGCGCTCATGGCGTGGAATGATTCAACCAGAAGAATTGTTAGAGGTACGTAGATGGTCTGGTAAACTTCGCAGTTTGATTTAAAGTTTCGGTTTTAAAGAACCAGAATGCTAAATCTTAAATTCATTTTTTCATTGATAGGATTTGTTGCAATTCATGGATGGTAGCCCTAGAGATCATCATTTCACCTTGTCCCACAAACGTAAACCTGAAAATTCTCAGGCCCCACCTTCCAAAATCCAAGCTACACAAGGTAAATTTATTTTAACCTGTTCCATGTGATTTCATGATTCTTTTTCTTATTGGTGTGTGTTATTACTGATTGATTCATTATCTATGAAGATCATGCTCGTGCAGTGGCTGGGAATGCAAAAAGTGAAGAAGATGAAGACACACAACTTGCACAAGCATCATCTATTGAAACAACAGTGGCAGATAGTTCTGTCGAACCACCAAAAGATATGGATGCTGTTAATACCGAAAACGAAATCCCAAAATCTGAGAAGATCACTTATCCAACATTACCTGAAGAACCGAAGGGTGATAGAAGCTTGCTTTGCAGGGTTGGAGTTCGTCTTCCAGATGGACGTAGGCTTCAGAGGAACTTTTTTCGCTCTGATCCCATTCAGGTAATTTTTTTGACCTTTGACTTTTGACTTTTGACTTTTGACTTTTGAACTTAAACTTTTGACCTAGACTTGTTGTAGACCTAAGCAATTATTTGTTTTTTCAGTTACTGTGGTCATTCTGCCGCGCGAACCTGGAGGGTAGTGATGAAAAGGCATTCCGACTGACTAATGGAATCCTTGGCGCCGTGAAAGTTTTGGACTATGAAAGCAAGTCAACCTTCGATGAGTCAGGACTATCTAATTCCATGATTTCTGTTGCTTGGGAATGAATGGAAATGGCATGATATAATCTTCTTTTACTTTGAATAGTTTTTGGTTTCAACTTTTAGCTTCTCCTTTGACCTTTTTTCATTGACTGAAGTTTATGTACATATGTTATTTATACCATTTGAACTTTGGATAGTAAAAGAGGTTGATGGTTTTTTTGTTATCTTGGTAATAAGCTTTGGTTTCTGTATCATATGGATGACAACTCCATTTTGATCAGGGTGTTCATCGGTTCGGTTAATGGGTTGTTTGGTTTACTTGATTTGGTTAAAAAGAAATTTCTGGGTGAAATTGAAAACCGAGCTGAACCGAATTCAAGTTGGATTAAACCGAACCCAAAACCGAATTGAATTCAGTTCGGTTTTCGGTTTGACCCGAATAACTCGAATTACATAATTTATATATTTTTTTAATTTTTTATGATATAGATTTTTAACACCAAAAAAAGTTTTTAGGTCAAAAAATGTTATATTTATACTAGGAAAGAGTTTTAATGATTTATTTTTATATATAAGTAAATATGTAATATATGGGTACGATTAGTTGAAAGAAAACGCCATTATTTTTTAAAAATGTTTTGTACAAATCGAGGAAAACAAAGGTTGCGTTCAAATCAAAAATTTAAAAAAAAATTCTCTACAAAACACAAAACACGCATTTATCAACTTTACAAGAAAAACTGTAAAACACATTTTTTGTGTTTTCTTTATTTCCCTTGTAATCCCCCTTTCTTTTCTTCAAAATAAAAAAAATGTCACGCGTTTTTTTTTTTTTTACTTTTGTGAAAAACTTAATGCTTTTTATTTTTATTTTTATATTTTATTTTATTTTTTTTACAAAAGTGAAAATAGAAAAAATTGATAATTTTTTCTCCAACGAAACGCACTCTATATATTTTTTGGATTTGGTTTTCGGTTCGGTTCGGTTCGGTTTTCATTTTTCCAAAACCGTATCCAAACCGAAAACAAAATATTTAATTTGGTTTGATTATTACAATTTTGGTTTGTTTTTATTTGGTTCGGTTTTCGGTTCATGTGGGTATTACTCGATTTGTTAACACCTTTCATTATAGATTTTTAGGCCTTGTTGCATCTTTATTACCTTTAATAGTGATGTATTCACAATTTACTAAGAGCACACGGTAAGGTCACCCCGGGTTAAAACTTAACGCACTGCCACGTCAGTGCCACATCAGCTTTTACCTTTTAACCTTAATTCTTGACTTTCCACCCCGGTAACATAACTTACATTTAACTCACCTTCACCTCAATTATTATTTTCAATTTCAACCCTATTAGATGGGGGTGGGATTTTATTTTATTTTTTTATTATTTTTTTTTTAGCAAAGATAAGAACTTAACGCACGTCAACCTCTTAACTTCATGGTCAACTTTTGCCTTTGCCTTTAACTTATCGCAGGTGATGGTAAGTTAACACACCTCATTTTTGGGCTGAGTTAAGATTTAACGCAGGGAGAAGGTTACCTTACCCCCTGATCTAACTATTTAAACTGTTCATAAGCCACCCAACTTTTGTACTCCGATATAAATTATCTCTTTTACACAAAGTATGATACATAATAATAATAATAATAATAATAATAATAATAATAATAATAATAATAAACATGTGTGAAGTATTGTTTCTTCAACTTTTTGACCACACTACATTATACAATAGAACAAGTTAGCAGGTGTATTTTGTTATGTAAACGAAACTCGATACATGGTTTGATGGTTCAAAATACTTCAATGGTTTAGTGATCATAACGAAAAAGTGTTAGTTGGGTGGCTTTCTTAGGAACAACTATCTGATAATAATCACTCATGAGTTATTGTTTTCTTAATCATAACCTTAAAGACTGTTATTAGCAAAATCTTTCCGTCGCTGATTGACCATAGCAAGAAAAAGTTCAAAAAACTTAAGTGACTTATGTGATTATGCCTACATTATCCCCGAAAGTTAAGAAAAGAAGTCCAACTAAAAGTAGATTGTTGGGAAGAACTATTCGCCAATTTTGAAAGTAAATAGATGCTAGTCAAATACATTATGTATTAAACGACTTTGGATGACATTTGCAAAAACTTTAACGAAGTTGTACCCACAGATCTTAGTGGAGTTTGACTCTCACACATTAACAATTGTCGACAATTCTGCACCATGTATAATTCCAAAATTTTAATATTTTGTCATTAGTGCTTCAAAAAGAATTTATTAACAAACCAATAAATAAACAAAACAAAACTTTATGTTTAAATTAATATTTGTTCATAACCATTATATATATATTCTAAAAGGCATTTGGGGTTGTGAGTGTGATGCACTGTTCATGCTACAGTGCAGAACAGTGCAGCACAGTGCACCACTTTTTTTTTCGTTGCTACAGTGCAAAACAGTAATTTTTTTTTTTTTAAATATAAAAGAGATGCACCGCCCTCTAATTAAATTTTCGTTTTAGACCATGAGGTTATGGATCTATTGCAAAGTTAGTCCGGCCGTTAATATTGTACAGAAGAAGGCCCTCATATTAACTTTTAATTTCAAAGTTAGTCCCTAAATACTAACTTTGCAACATACCGACAATCTCAGGCCGTAAAAAAAATACTATTTTCAGAAACACTTTACGAAAATAGTACTTACGGTTATCAACCTTTTGCATATTTAGTCCTTAATAACAATTTTTTTTTTATACAACCGTTTAATTTCGAGTTTAGATTAAACAAAACATTCCCGCAGCAACGCGCGGGTAAACCCACTCGTTGTTTACTAAAAAGCCTACATTTTGGTTCATATAGTACCTTCTATTTGACCTGTGTTTACACATGTATTACACTAAGATTATTATTTATACTTTTACGCATTATTGTTCTATTAGATCATCAACACGAACTTATTATGTATGCCTTACTATATCGTAGTTTTCTCAATGCTTCAGGAGTTCAGGATTGAGTTTATATTTGGCTTATTCGCTTGGGAACACTAGCAGAGACAAAACCAGGTCACTGATTTAATGGCATTTTGCAACATAGGTCTTAACCTAGTAGATTTTCCAGAAATTTTTGCTTAGGAAACCATGGCATCTTGAGCCTCTTTGGCCCGATTTCATGACTAGTAGATGCCTACCATCCATGAGATCTGAAACCTTTTGAGACGAATGGTCAACACGATCTATGATTATAACTTATAAGAGCTCATTCCACATGCATAAAACAAACTTTATGTTTTTGTGTACGTGGATTATAATAAATAGTGTTGGATCGTAAACTTGATTTAGTCCAATAAAGATTGGACTATCCATAAAAGCCCAAGCCCGTGATCAAGAAGTTTCTAGAATGACGAAGAATGGTATGGAAGCTTCTAGAAAGTCATAGAACGGTATAGAAGCTTCTAGAAAGTCGTAAAGCTTCTAGAATGACGAAGAATGGGATGGAAGCTTCAAGAAAGTCGTAGAATGGTATGGAAGCTTCTAGAATGTTGTAGTAGATGATATCTACTAGAAGTATGTAGCAAATGCGATAGAAATATCTAGTGGTAGTTATCTAAAATTAGATAAGGATGATGATGTATTAAGAATTATCAAGATGATGCAAGAAGAATCTAGATCATAGTAGAATATCCATGGAAATATCTAGTCTCTAGAACATTCCATGGAGTAGTATAAATAGGTGTTAGGGTGAGCATTTGTAAGTACCACATGAAGAAAAGTTCAAGGAATAAAAGTTCCATTGTAAAAGTTGTCTAAGTATTCATCTCTTCGTAAGCCTAAAAGGCCCTCGTGTTTTCCAACAAAGTGGTATCAGAGCTAGAAGATCAAGATGTCAGGTGCAATGAACTTTTTTTAATTACCTCGTCTTACTAAAGATAACTATGGTAGTTGGTGCATTCGAATGAAGGCATTACTCGGTTCACATGATGTGTGGGAGATAGTCGAGAAAGGTGTTGAGAAAGTTGATGATGAAAGTTCATTGAATGCCGCCCAAAGGGTGGAGTTGCAAAAGGCAAGAAAGAAGGATCAAAGTGCTCTTACACTCATCTATCAATGTCTTGATGATGCGATGTTTGAGAAAGTTGCAAATGCAACCACTTCTAAGGAAGCATGGGAGATCCTTCAAAATGCTTTCAAAGGAATTGACAAGGTGAAAAAGGTACGTCTTCAAACTCTTAGAGGAGAGTTCAAAAAGCTCCAAATGGAGGAATCCGAAACCATTTCGGATTATTTCACACGTGTCTTAACCATTTCCAATGAAATGAAGAGAAATGGTGAAAGCTTGAGTGACACAAGGGTGATAGAAAAGGTTCTTCGCTCTTTGCCACCAAGCTTTGATTACATTATTGTGGCCATAGAGGAGTCAAAAGACGTAGACTCTATGACCATTGATCAACTCATGGGATCTTTACAAGCCCATGAAGAGAAGTTGAAGAAAAGAAGGGGGAAAGAACCCTTAGAGCAAGCTTTATATTCAAAGGTCTCTTTCAAAGAAAGAGAAAAGAGTTTTCTAAATGGAAAGGAGCAAGGACGAGGACGCGGTACTTTTCAAGGTCGTGGTGGTTTCCAAGGCCGAGGACGAGGAAGAGGAAGGGAAGATGCCAACAAAGAAGATGAAAACCAAAGGTTTTCATATCGAAGAGGTCGTGGGAGAGGCTTTCAATCTCAAAGAGGAGGTAAGCCCCAAATAGAATGTTATAATTGTCGCAAATATGGTCATTATGCCAGTGAGTGTAGCAGCTCAAGACAAGTGGAAGAAAAAGCTAATCTTGTGGAGGTGGAAGACAAAGATGAGCTTAACTTGCTAATGGCAAGACGTGACGAAAAAGAAGAGAGGATAGAACCATGGCATATAGATTCCGCTGCGAGTAACCATATGACGGGTGAAGAAGACTTGTTCTTGGAGATGGAGGAAAGTAAAGGTAATGTCACCTTTGGAGACGAATCAAAGGCACCGGTGAAAGGAAAAGGTAAGATACTTATCCGAGCTAAAGACGGAAGTCACCAATATATTTCGGATGTATACAATGTACCCAATCTTAAAAGTAACATTTTAAGTGTGGGACAACTTTTAGAGAAAAATTACGATATCCATTTCAAGGATCGTAGTGCCACAATAAGAAATCCTGAAGGAAAGCTCATAGCAAAAGTACCTATGACTAAAAACCGAACGTTCCTTCTAAACATTCAACATGATGAAGCTAAGTGCTTAAAGAGTTGTTTGAAGGATCATTCGTGGCTTTGGCACATGAGGTACCGACACTTAAACTTTGGTAACTTAAAGTTATTATCCTCAAAGGGAATGGTGAAAGGGTTAGATCAAATTGATCATCCCAATCAAGTGTGTGAAGGATGTCTTCTTGGGAAGCATGCTAGAAGTTTGTTCCCGAAAGAAGCGACATCAAGAGCTAAGGAGCCTCTACAACTAATTCATACGGATTTGTGCGGTCCCATTACTCCACCCTCTCATGGTAAGAATCTTTACTTCATACTTTTTATTGATGACTTTTCAAGAAAAACTTGGGTATATTTTCTAAAAGAAAAATCCCAAGCTTTTGAAGCTTTTAAGATATTTAAAGCTATGGTAGAAAAGGAGAAAGGTTTAAAAATTAAATCCATGAGATCCGATAGAGGTGGAGAATTTTTATCAAAAGAATTTAACAAATTTTGTGAGGATAATGGGATCCGGAGATTTCTAACGGCTCCTTACTCCCCACAACAAAATGGAGTGGTGGAGAGAAAGAATAGAACCATTCTCAATATGGTCCAAAGCATGTTGAAAAGTAAGAAGATGCCAAAGGAGTTTTGGGCCGAAGCGGTTGACTGTGCGGTATATCTATTGAACCGGTGTCCGTCAAAGAGTTTAGATAACAAGACTCCACAAGAAGCATGGAATGGGATGAAGCCTACCGTCTCTCACCTAAGGGTATTCGGAAGCATAGCGTATGTTCACGTTCCAAGCCAAAGACGATCCAAGCTTGATGATAGAAGTGAGAAGCATGTGTTCGTTGGCTATGACAGCCAGTCGAAAGGTTATAAGCTCTATAATCCAATCACAAGGAAGGTGGTAGTGAGTAGAGACGTGGATTTCGATGAAGAAGAAGCATGGGATTGGAGCATCAAAGAAAATCAAAGGTATGACTTTCTTCCTATCACTGACGAAGAAGAGACATGTGAATCAAGTGAAGAAGTCCAACAACCTCAAAGTCCAACTCCAACCCAAGACTCACCTTCAAGTTTAAGTGAAGGAGAACCAAAGACAAGAAGTTTGCAGGAGCTCTACGAGGTAACTGACGAGATACCCCTTCTTTGTTTATATGCTAACTGTGAACCTCTAGTTTTTGAAGAAGCTATGAAAAGCAAGAAATGGAGACAAACAATGGATGAGGAGATAAAGTCAATCGTGAAGAATGATACGTGGGAGTTGACGACCCTTCCGAAAGGCCAAAAGGCTATTGGAGTTAAGTGGGTATACAAGGTAAAGAAAAACGCCAAAGGCGAAGTGAAGAAGTACAAAGCAAGGCTTGTGGCTAAAGGGTACAAAAAGAAGCATGGTATCGACTATGAAGAGGAAGGATGTAAAAATGATACATGCGAGATCCGAAAACCAGGTTGTAGATATCTTCACCAAGCCGCTCAACGAGCGAGATTTCTCAAGACTAAGGATGATGCTTGGAGTAGGGAAATCAAGTTTAAAGGGGGGTGTTGGATCGTAAACTTGATTTAGTCCAATAAAGATTGGACTATCCATAAAAGCCCAAGCCCGTGATCAAGAAGCTTCTAGAATGACGAAGAATGGTATGGAAGCTTCTAGAAAGTCATAGAATGGTGTAGAAGCTTCTAGAAAGTCGTAAAGCTTCTAGAATGACGAAGAATGGGATAAAAGCTTCAAGAAAGTCGTAGAATGGTATGAAAGCTTCTAGAATGTTGTAGTAGATGATATCTACTAGAAGTATGTAGCAAATGCGATAGAAATATCTAGTGGTAGTTATCTAAAATTAGATAAGGATGATGATGTATTAAGAATTATCAAGATGATGCAAGAAGAATCTAGATCATAGTAGAATATCCATGGAAATATCTAGTCTCTAGAACATTCCATGGAGTAGTATAAATAGGTGTTAGGGTGAGCATTTGTAAGTACCACATGAAGAAAAGTTCAAGGAATAAAAGTTCCATTGTAAAAGTTGTCTAAGTATTCCTCTCTTCGTAAGCCTAAAAGGCCCTCGTGTTTTCCAACAAATAGCACGTAATGGAATCGAATGTTAGACCATTCTGTATGAGGTATCATTTTTAAGTGATTCATCTTTAGACCAACCTTAATTTAGGCTATAGTTTTTTCCTATTTGGTAGATGTTCATCTCACTAGATAAGTTCATGAGGAAAATAGAATTAAGTATTAATCATCTAAAAGTTTATAGCAGTCATAACTAGAACAAACAATTCCTAAACTATTAAATTTTAAAAATGTACTGTATTAACCATTTAGGGTGGCCTAGTGGTAAGGAGCTTGAGTTTCTTCTTGGTGCAAACAACTCTAAGTGGTCACGTAACCTTCCTAAAAAAGGGAAAACTTTACCCGGTTTGAGTACATGCGACACTAAGCTCAAATATTATGAATTAATCGGTAAAAATTTCACAAAATATGATTATAAAAAAATTATAAGTGCATTAAAATTTGAACATAAAAATAAAACATAACTAGTACAGGAAGAGAAAAGGATTAGGGTTGGAAAGAAGGTTTACACATATTACAGTTCTATAAATCATTTATGCTACGATGACTTTGAATTTAGGGATGGTAACATGCAAAGAAACCAATACTCAACGGTTACTTGCCCGTGATGGGAGAGAACTCCGTTAATTTTTACCCGCGGTTGGTTGTGGGTGAAAAAATGAACCAATCGGTGAGTGACGTGTAATATATACTCATTGCGGGTAAACTCACTCTGCAAACCCGTCACACCCATTTAAAATGCCCATGAATATACATTTATTATATTACTAAATACTTGTGACGTTTTAAATATATTTACTACATACTTAAACCTATTAAAAACAAAGCATGATGCTAATAATCTTCTTTAAGTTTCAAGACTAGAAGAAGAATATGAATCATCAAAGTATTCATTATATATACATAATTTCTCAATTTTCAAGCCAAGTTTGTCCATACTTGATCTTGCAAGTTTAATTGTTGGTCCACGCAATTTGAGCAAATAACGATATAAGAATAATAACAACATCACCCAAAACCACAATAACACTATTTTTACTTTTCAACGTGTATAATCTTATTATAAATGAATCAAAGAGTTACAGTGGAATAACTCTCGGTAAATCTATTTCGGTTGATGACAAATATAACACTCCTACTAGAAAGACTAGTGGCAGCTAGCTTTGCTTAGTTCGTTCCTAGGAGAGGGGATCCTATCAACTGTAATACTAAGGGCATGCTTGGTAGGGGGTTATGAGGGGCGAGGAATGGGAAGGATAATGAAAAAAAGGTGCTTGGTAGAGTATAATGCAATAACACATTACCCAATAGTGGGTAATGGACCATTACCTAATAAATTAGGGGAATGTTTTTCTTTCCCTTTCCCCACCATTATCATTGCATTTTCCTTTCCCTTTCCTGAGTTTGAACCAAGAAATTAATAAGTATTACTTTATGCGTTTGTTTAGAATTCTACTTATCCCAGTTACAAAGTTTCGTTTAAATAGACAAAGAAAATAACGTACATGCACATGGATATAATAGTTTTCCAACTTGGAGTAGATAGCACGTGCCTAGAAAACTAGGTAAATTGTACTTTTTGGTTTCCAATGCTGACAACCTTTTGTAGCAAAAATCTTGCTTTATCGTCCTTTGATAAGACAATCCCAAGAAGTTTCCCGCCCACTCATCAAAGACTAAGTATCTCTTTCAGAGATAAGTCTTCAAGGTCACTGAGACATTTGTCAGGTCTCAGTGCCTCTGGTGTTGCTTGTAGCTCTTTATACCTTTCTCCCTGACGTTACATCAATTTACAAAGTGTTTCTTCAATTGGTCTCTGACTTCCCTGAAGCTTGACATTGGTTGAGCTTTATACAACTCTCACTGATTTCTTATATCAGTGAGTTTACATCCATTGATGATCATTAGTGAGGTACCATTCAACGACAACCATCAGGGTGTACTCTCTGATACCATTAGGGAGTAACACTTTCTGATAACCATAAGATAATAAGACCTTTGATTTCCATTAGAGGGTGACTTAGTTTATGAACCTTATCAATTATTGTTGTTCTCCCTGATCCTTATCATAAACTTAAGAAATTAGGCTATTTTATGTTTAAATATTTGTCAAAGACAATTGGGTTAAAAATCAGACCTAATAATCACCTCTATTTGAATATACAAATAGCCTAATCTAAATCAGTAGTAAGTAAGCATAAAGGCGTTTTTCTTAAATACTGAATTACAACAAGAAAAATAAACAAGTTTAGTCTGATTCCTTATTGTTGCTGAAGAAGATATAGACTCTATTCTTGAACTATTAGTGTCATAGGTCAGAGTCACAATTGGTTCAGCTCTTTAGTATTGTAACTAGCCATCTAAACAACTAGTCAGAGACTGATGGGTCAGTTATGCTACCTCACAATCTCCTGTGTAAACACAGAGATAGTCAAAAGTTAAACATAAATTAGTTGTAACTGAGCATAATGGTTTCTTCTTACAAACTGATTGTATAACAAAGGAGAAGAAAGGGAAAAAAAATCAATAAAGATTGTTCCTTTGTTGTAATTGTCTTCAGCAAAGTTTCTTGAGGATCAGGAACTGCACGACTCAACTAACACTCCCTGATGCAACCTTTCAGTGCAACTGAAGAATAACCATCCATTCTTTGATGCTCCTCTCCTCAACAACGGGTTCAGATGCCTTATTAATAGCCCTTGATGCTCCTTTAACTCTATCTTGGTTGCTACAGATAGTAACCATTTTTCCATCTAGCATAACCACTCTTCATAGTTTGTGAGATAAACACACTCACACTTTCACAAGCACCTCCGAAACAGGAATTTCATGATGAAAAGACACTATGTCCTAGTGAAACTTCATTCCTGAATGAATGGACTTGCAAGAAAGTAGTACTGAGAAGAGGGTGGCTAAAAGAGCTGGAGACTAGGCAGATGAAGCTTCATTTTTACACAAGATTATGATATAACCTGATCTTTTAGAAACAAAGCAAGACTGTTGTTGGGAAGGGTATATTTTGGTAGGGTTGGAAGAGGATGGTTTTGATTTTGTGTTATTAGCCGTCATTCAAGAACAGCTATGGATTATTAGCAGTCACTTAAGAACGACCTGGATTAAGAGAAACTCACCCGCTCTGATACCACTTGTTGGTCCACGCAATTTGAGCAAATGACGATATCTTCCTACTAATAATAAGAATAATAAACAACATCACCCAAAACTACAATAAAACCATTTGTACTTTTCAACGTGTATAAATCTTATTAGAAATGAACTAAAGATTTACAGTGGAATAGCTCTCGGTAAAACTATTTTGATTGATGACAAATGTAAACTCCTATTAGAACGACTAGTAGCAGCTAGCTTTGCTTAGTTTGTTCCTAGGAAAGGGGATCATATCAACAGTAATGCTAAGTATTACTTTATGTATTTTTTTAGAATCCTACTCATCCTGGTTACAAAGTTTCATTTAAATAGGCAATGGAAATGCTATGGATGCACATGGATATAATAGTTTGTCAACTTGGAGTACATAGCACATGCCTAGGAAACTAGGTAAAGCATGCTTTTTGCTTTCCAATGCTGACAACCTTTTGTACCCAAAATCTTGCTTTATCTTCCTTTGATAAGACAGTTTGCTTATCTTCCTGAGAAGTTTCCAGCCAATTCATCATAGACTAAGGGTGTGTTTGTTTCATTAAGATGTTTTGGGTCTGAATCTGACTACCACATCTTACTAGTAAGATGTGGTTGTAAAGTCTGAATTTGAATGAAATAATGTTGTTTGTTTTTATAAATGTCTGAATGATCTTAATTTTTCATTTTTTAGTACATATTAAATCAAAATTCTCACAAAACAAATTATGACACATAAAAGTTCGATCAAATAGTACTAATACTAGCAAAACCATAATGAAATTGATTTAGCCAAAAAATCATAAAACTCTAATCTATTTTGGCCCAAACAAGAAACCCACTAATTAACCCTAAACCTAGTGATATACATAAGTTCAATCCTACACGCCTCTATCACTTCCACAAACCACCACTTTTGACTTCCTGGTTTCTTTCAACCTAAACTCGGCCACAATATTTAGCAAAACACAAGATATGATGTTCCTTGATGTTAATGTTATAACACACAAACTGAAGATAGAACACCCCTTTTCTCAAACCCACGAATGACAAACAAAAAATCTCGTGTAGTGTTTTGTTTAATCTCAGTTTAGATCTTTTTGAGGTCTCGGGTAAGGTGTATCTTCTTTGTTTATTAAATATCAATGATTCTTGAAAGGATACTCCGTACAAGTAAAAACAAAAGTATATAAGGCTAAGAGGTAGTAAGATATAATTACCAAATCTTACTCAGTAAGACATTTTAGATCTGACCGTGTCTGACTCATTAGAGAAAAACAAACAAGCTACACATCTGACCGCGTCTGACCAGTAAGATGTTAGATTTTCTCTTATAATAGGCACACATATTTTCTCGCCTTTATTCACTTTTTATTTTCTTTACTTTTTTGGACTTTTCTTTATCATACTAGCGACTAGCAAATAGAAGGAATTTAGCAAAGTGATTCTTTGATATTTTTATTTATTTTCGGCTAATTTCTGGTGTATTGGGATAAATGTGATATAATATAAGCATAAGGGTTGATTTGGGTGGATATTTTGCCTTTTTATCATCTATATTCGTCTATAAATTAACCTCATTGTGATTTAGTAAATGATATACATGCACAAGTTCTAAAGTTAAAATGAATTACCGTCACACTTATATATCATGAAACAGGAAGTGCAAAAATGCTACACACTTCATATAAAGGCTAAGAATATTCTCACAATTTTAGTGGGGATTTTGCATGTACTAGATATGTATCGATATGCCTTGCATTTTTTAATAAAAAATTCTAATATAAAACCTAAAATTTGAAAATTTATGGAGCAAGCAATAATGTGGAATACACTCGACTTATCCTGTTTGTCCTCCTTCCACACTTAAGTTAAACATTGTCCCTAATGTGAAAGACTGAAAAATAATAAAAATAGGATAATCGAGAAAAGATGATCGAAACTTCCCGGGGCTATCGATGGCAGTTGATATAAGAAATTCTTCTGCAAGCATCCATATATTCTCATAAAAACCTGCAAAAATAAATAAACAAACACATAAAAATATTTTTGGGTTTTTTTTTAACCACAAGTGGAATACCTCCACACTTAATAATAGTGTGGTGAAAGATGTTTAAAAATCGCGGGCTGCCTCCCGAAAAGCGCTTATTTTTCTAAGAGTATCTAGCTAGACTCACAAGGACGGAGAGGTTTTAGGCTTTGGGAAAGAAAGGAGTCAGTTCCTCCCTTCGATCATTGAAATTTTCTTCTTCATGATATAACTTAATTCTGTAACCATTGACTATACAAAAATTTCCATCTTTTCCATATAATTCAACATGTCTGGATGGATATTGATGTTTTACCATGTAGGGTCCAAGCCAACAGGATTTCAATTTCGGTTGCTTGAATTTATTTTTTGAGTGAAATAGGATTACTTTTTCTCCTTTGTTGAATTCTTTACGTATTTTAAACTTTCGATCATGCCAGATTTTCGTTCTTTCTTTGTACAATGTAGAATTCTCATAAGTATGTAAACGAAATTCGTCTAACTCATGGAGTTGAAACATACTTTTTTCTCCTGCGGCTATCAAGTCGGTGATATAATTTTTAAGTACTCAATATGCACTCTGTTCAATTTCGAGCAGTAAATGACAAGCTTTTCCCTATATGAGTTTATAAGGTGTTGTTTCAGTAGGTGTTTTGTATGCTGTGCGGAAAGCCTACAGAGCATCATCCAATTTTTTAGACCAAAGAGCAGGATTGTCTTTTACAGTCTTTTCAAGGATTCTTTTTAAAGCTTTGTTTGTGTTTTCCACTTAACCACTGGTTTGAGGATGATATGAAGTAGAAAAGTGATGGTTCACACCATACTTCTTTATTGCTTTTTCCATCATATGATTATAGAAATGCGTTCCTCTGTCGCTAATCAATGCTTTTGGGATTCCAAAGCGACAAAAGAGTTTCTTAAGGAATGTTAGAACAACTTTTGCATCATTTGTTTGAAGAGCTTGGGCTTCTGCCTATTTTGAGACATAATCAATGGTGACAAATATGTATTCGAACTTATGGGATTTCCGGAAAGGATCCATGAAATATATTCCCCATACGTCAAATATTTCGCATACTTGGATATAGTATAAAGGCATTTCGTCTCATTTTGATATATTTCCTATTTTTTGACATGCTTCGCAAAGGCGAACTAAGGTATGAGCTTCTCTAAATATTGTTGGCCAATAGAAACCAGATTCTAGGACTTTTCTGGCTGTGATGGACGATCCATAATGTCCTCCGGCTGGTCCACGATGACATGCATCAAGAATGGTTCGGGTTTGAGGTCCTTAAACACATCTTCTTATAATCACATCAGGACATATCTTAAAAAGACGTGGCTCTTCTCAAAACAAGTTTTTTAGATCGGAAAAGAATTTTTTCTTTTGTTGGTATGTCATGTTTTTTCGTAGAACTTTTCCAACCAAGTAATTTGCAAAATCAGCAAACCAAGGTTCATTTATTTTCTTCAAAATTTCTTCTGGGAAGTAATCATTTATTTCTAGTTCTTCATCATCGCCATCTTGTTTCTCAATCCTAGATAGGTGATCTGCTGAAACATTATCAACACATTTTTTTTTTTGTCTTTTATCTCAATATCAGAGCAAAACCCATCATATGAGACGAGGTTTGGCATCTAGCTTTTTAAAGAGATACTTTAAGGCTGCATGATCCGTAAAAACAACAGTTTTGGATAGAACAAGATATGAGCGGAATTTATCAAATGCAAATACTATAGCCATTAATTCTTTTTCTGTTATTGTGTAATTTTATTGGGCTGAATTCAACGTTCTACTTGTGAAATAGATTGAATGGAAATGTTTTTCTTTTCGTTGGCCAAGTACGGCTCTAACAACACTTTCACTTGCATCACACATTAGCTCGAATGGAAGATTCCAATCTGGGCTTGCTATGATAGGTGTCCATGTAAGCTTTTCTTTTAAAGTTTCAAATGCTGTTATACATTCTTCATTGAATTCAAATGGGACATCTTTTTCAAGGAGTTTTGTGAGAGGTTTAGCTATCTTGGAGAAATCTTTTATGAATCTTCGGTAAAAACCGGCATGACCAAGAAAACTTCTAATACCTTTGATATTAGTAGGGGGTGGAAGTTTTGATATTACTTCGATTTTTGCTTTGTCAACTTCTAATCCTGCTCCAGACACTTTGTGTCTGAGCACAATATCTTCTTTAACCATAAAGTGGAATTTTTCCCAGTTAAGCACTAGGTTAGCTTCTTCACATCTTTTAAGCATTTTACTTAGATTGACCAAACAATTTTTGAATGAGTTTCCAAAGACAGAGAAATCGTCCATGAAAACTTCCATATATTCTTCGATCATGTCATGAAATATGGCAATCACACATCTTTGGAATGTAGCAGGTGCATTACACAAGCTGAAAGGCATTCGTCTGTAAGCATATGTTCCAAAAGGGCATGTGAATGTTTTTTTTCTTGATCGAGATGATCGATAGAAATTTGAAAGTATCCAAAAAAACCATCGAGAAAACAAAAGTATTCGTTTCCTGCTAGTGTTTCTAACATTTGATCCATCAAGGGTAGAGGAATGTGATCTTTAGCTGTAGCTTCGTTGAGTTTTTGGTAGTCAATACAAACTCTCCAACCAGTGATGGTTCTGATGGGTACTAACTCATCATTTTCATTTGTGACCACGGTGATACCACCTTTCTTTGGTACACAATAAATAGGACTAACCCATGGGCTGTCAGCGATGGGGTAAATTATTCCGGCATCAAGGAGTTTTGTTACTTCCTTTTTTACTACTTCTTGCATATTAGGTTTTAACCTTCTTTGTTTTTGGACTATTGGTTTCTTATCCTCTAGCATTTGTATTTTGTGTTTGGAAAATGAAGGACAGATTCCAGAAATATCTGAAGTTTTCCAAACAAAAGCTCGTTTATGATTTTTGAGAACGGTGAGCAAGTCTGCTTTATTCTATACTGAAAGTTCAGAAGATATAATAACTGGGAGTAAGGATGTTCCTTCTAGAAAAGCATACTCGAGATGTTTAGGAAGAGGTTTGAGTTCGAGATAAGTTGGTGGATCTTCGAGAGATTTCTTCTTTTTGTATTCTGTATTGAAAGTGATTTTTTCGAAAATGATTTCTTCTTCATCATCAGTTTGGATTTCTTCGATATTCATGGATATGAATTCGTCAAACTCAGCATAGAGTTTTTCTTCAAGAATCGTTCCTTAAAAAGTATGAAGAATTTCCATTCCTTCATTTAGCAAGTTATCGAAATCCTCTTCAAGAATTTCATCAATAAATCTATGGTAAAACATGTATCATCATTAGAGTAGGAATGTTTCATGGCTGAATAGATTGAAAAAGACATTCTATTTTCTCCAACTCCGAGATTTAGTTTCTTTTGTTTGACTCGAATTATTGCGTCAGTTGTGTGTAAGAATGGTCTTCCTAGAATTAGAGGAACTTTGCTGTCTTCCTCCATTTCTAAGATAACAGAGTCAACGAGGAAGGTGAATTGACTAACTTTGACTAGCATGTTTTCTGCTATCCTAACAGGATATTGAAAAGAGCGATCTGCTAATCAAACAACCATTTTGGTAGGAGAGTTTCTAGCGAAATTTTGGCATAAAGAGAGTATGGCATAAGATTGATACTTGCGCCAAGATCAGCCAAGGCATTGCAAGAGAATGTTTTGCCAAAATTGCATGGAATAAGAAAACTTCCGGGATCTCCTAATTTTGGTGGAACTCTATTTTGAATTATAGCTGAAAATTCATCACTCAGAAAGGCTGCGGATATTTGTTCTAGTTTACTTTTGTTACTCACAAGTTCTTTAAGGAATTTACCGTAATTTGGCATTCCGGCAATAACATCGATTAGTGGAACATTGATTCGAGCAGCACCGAATCATATCTAGGAACTTCCCATATTGTGCGACGCTGTGGGTATGGAATTTTTGGTTTGTATGATTTAAGAACAGGTGTATTGGGAATTTCTTTTGTTTTGGATTTTTTCTGAGGTGATGGCTCATCTTCTTCCTCACTGTCAAGCTCGAAAGCAGGTTGTGTTTGACTAGGATTAGGTGCAGGTTCCTATGAAGTACCATGTCTTGTTGTTATGGCATTCACATGCTCATGACGAGCTGGAGGTGGTTGATAAGGTCTAGAAGTACTACCTCTTGGATTAGGTTTAGTGTTACTTGGAACGGATCCAGGGGGTCGATTAGCTTGTTTTTCAGCCAGTCTGTTGAATTTTTCTTCCGAATTTTGGATAGAGGCTTGGTGGTTTCTTATGGTGGATTCAAGTTTGTCTTTGAGTTCATTGAAAGTGTTTTTGACGAACGTGTTCGTGGATTGTTGTGACTTAATGAATTCACTTAATTGTTTTTTAATGTTGGGTTTTTCTTCAGAATATGATCGAGGTTGATCACGATTATAATCAGGTCTATCATTAGAATGCCATTTGTCATTATCTCTATTATGATAATAATTGTAAAAGCAAGATTGTATAAATGTTTGCATGAATTTGGCTTCCTCTTCTCAAGACATAGGTGTGTCATCATCATTGCAATTTGCGGTTGAGTGATTTCCACCACAATTGTTGCAAGATTCACGTTTCTCTTTCATTTCTTTATACTGAGCATCCATTTTGATGGTCATGGCATCCATTCGGGCCATAATTTTGTCAGTGTCAGAAATACTACTTCCTTCATCGGCGAAAGCAACAGTTTTATAAAGAGCGGTTTTTGGTTTTTAGCCCAATCATGTTTGAGTAAGACTTTGTCTTCCAGTAATTGGTAAGCTTGATTTGGGGTTTTGTACAGGAAAATTCCTCCTGTAGCAGCATTTAAGGCTTCTTGAGTACTCTCGTCAAGTCCATGGTAAAAGATTTTGATTATGTTCCCTTTACTTAGACCATGTCCATGAAAATTCCTGAGCATTTCTTTCATTCGTAACCATGCCTCTGTTAAGGTTTCTCGATCTTGTTGAGAAAAAGCACGGATTTCACCGAGGAGTCGGTCAAATAAGGCTGGGGGAAAGAATTGACTTATAAAGGCGGTGTAAAGCTCATCCCATGTTGGTATGGTTCCTTCGTTAAGTTCATCTAACCAGGTTTTAGCTTCTCCGGTTAGGGATAATGGAAACATCATGAGCCGGACGGCTTCATTTTTGGTTTCTCTATATCTAAACATCTTACAAATTCCAAGGAATTCGTGGATGTGTTTGTGTGGATCAATTTTGTTTCTACCATCGAATTGATTTCCTTTGACAAGGGTAAGGTGGTTTACTTTGATGGCAAACTCATTGGCAGTGTCGGGTAAAGTTATTGCAGGGCCAGGAGCAGGAGCAACGATTCGCTCACTGGCCCACATTGGTTCATTGTAGGTTTCATCCATTAGATCGTGAAGTTGGATGAGTTTGATAAAGAATCGATAAAGAGAAAGATCTTCAACAGATGGAACTATCTCTTTAGGAGTTTCAGGTCTTAAGTCATTTTGTGAAATTGGAACTCATTTGTTTCGTCTACGTCTTCAATTTATGGTACGTTCTGGTTCATGTAAAGGACTGGCAAGTTTTGCGTTAGATGATCGTGTGACGATCCAATACGGGATTTATGATGTTTAGGAAAACTAAAATTTAATTCGCATGAACTAATTTTCAGCTTTTGAGGTGATAAGTACGGCGTACTAAGGCGATAAGTACTACGCACTTTTGGGTTTTACAAGGGAAAAGTTTTGAAGTTTTGAACTTGAATTTTCCCAGAAAAGCGGCTCTTTTTTGGAAAAGATCGCCTTGATCATGGTGAAAAAGCGGCGGTTTCAGTTGAAAACCGGTGGTTATTTAGAACAGAACCGATGATATTCGAAATGTAAACATAGAAATGCAATCTAAATGCAACTAATATGATCATACAATTAATAAGAGAGCAAGTGCTAGTCCCCGACAGCGGCATCAAAAACTTTGATGTGTTCAGAAAGCTTTAAATTTATAATAACTAATTTTACCGATTCTCTTAGTTCAAAACACACGGGTAAAAGTATAACCCTCGTTTATAGTAAAGAGTTTTGGTAAGACCAGGTCGTTACACAGGGACTGAGAGTGCTCTTTTATATCATTTAACTAATAAAGATGACATAGAAAGATTATGCAAATGTTTTACTATGAAATTCAAGTATGAGACAAATATGATTACTTGGATAGTTGCTATAACTTAGTGATGGTAAATGATAATGATCTCAGAGGTTCAATAAGTTCAACAAATGATTAGTTGTTGACGAGGCAAAAAATGAACCATTTTTACGGGGTCATTTAAGCCCGAATTTGAATTTATTTGATCAAATATTGCCCTAAATCGTTTCTTTTGTCATTTTAGGTACTTTTGGAGAGAAATCTGGAAAAGGAAGCATTTTGGACTTTTTTGGAGCATAAAAGTGAAGAAAACGGCAAAGTCTTAATTTTCCTTGCTGGGAACAGTACCTGACGGCATCACTTGATCCTTAATATCGGCGTCAAGAGTAATACAAGAGGTGGAAGTGGATGATACACGTGACGGTCTAGAGAGTTTTGTACTAAGGAGATGACGGCGTCACCCAAGGCCGTCATGGTCAAATTATTAGTGACGGCGCAGAACAATTTTACACATGACGGCGTCAAAAGTGGATCTAGGCAATCCGATTTCATTATGGGCGGCGAGTTGACGGCGTCACAGATTTCTTCTTGATGCCGTCACCCTGTAAAAAATATATATATATATATATATATATATATATATATATATATATATATATATATATATATATATATATATATATATATATATATAGTTTTCCAATTTTCATTCATTAGTGTGTAACTTTTAGGGTGCAACTTTGGAGAAAAACCCTAGTCCGATTTTCACAGCTTTTTCAAGGGTTTTTACCCTTTGAAACCTTTCATGTCAATTTCAGATAAGTACTCTTTCAACTCAATAAATATGTCTATGTGTTGCTTGAATATATCTTACACGTGTCTCCAATTTAACATGCTCGGCTAGATCTCTTTTGTGTTTGCTTAGATGTAGGGAAACCTAGATGTTAATTATGGGTTGATTGTTTATTTATAGTTGTTACGGATGATTGTATTCGATGTTAGGCTTAAGAAAACTGGCAGACTTCCATTGGTAACATGCTTGAACGTCTTAAGAAAAATGATCAGAGGTGTACTATGATATTTGGTTGTATTTAATGCGTAGGAGAATTTTAATGATCCCATGTTAGGAGCTTCTAACGGCTCGACATAGGAGTGAAGTAGGATCATATAGAGTTAGGGAATATTGTACACGGCCCTACGACTAGTATTAAGGAATACGACCCATCATCCATGCAATTGTAACTAGCTATCAACCTGTAAAAGATATCTAGGGAGCAATGAAACCTAAGTAAACACAACTTTCTCCATCACTGTTTACACCACATTAGTAATTAGATTTATTTTCATTTCTGTTATTTTATTTTGATTGCATCTTTAGTTATTGGGTTAGTTGGCTAGCAACTAATTCCGCCCATTCTTCAAAAAACCGAGATTTTATTTGCTTTTATAAAATATAAAAATACAAAAAGAATCATCCCTCACCTCTAGACTTAGTTTAGAAGACTTTCTAATCCTAGCGACACTATTCCTGAGTTGAACGATCAATCCCCCGGTACTTGTCACTATACTATACTACAACGATCAGGCACACTGCCTGGTGGGGGTTGTAAGCTTCTCGAGATACCTCGAGAGGTAAAGCCTGATGCGATTCCCACGTATCAAGTTTTTGGCGCCGCAGCCCGGGGAATAGTTATTGTCTAGGTTAGGATTTCTTTTTATTAGGTCTACTTGCTAGATTCCTTTCTAGTAAGATTTTATTTTTATTTTTAGGTTTTCTTTAGTCTATCTTATTTCTTCATGTCTTTGTTCATAACCTTTACCATCCGACATCATGGAAGGTGGTAACATCTTTGAACCCATCAACCCACCACAACAAAACCACCCACAAAATCCACCACTAGCAAACCAACCTCTTAGGCCCCGAACCTTAGAAGAGTATTCCCGTCCTAGCGACCAAGGCTATCGAAACACTATTGAGTTCACTCAAGGAGCCAATGTGTCCCCCTTGCGATCCGACACCATCCGGTTGGTGCAATGTGGATGTGCATTCCGTGGACTTCGTTCTGAAGATCCTAATCAACATCTCAAGGATTTCCTTAAATCGTAGATTCTATAGACCTTGATGTTACAACTAGAGAGCCGACCCGATTACGCCTATTCCAATTCTCTCGTGATCAAGCTAGTCAATGGCTTGAACGTTTACCCGCGGGATCCATTTACCTCATGGGATGATCTCACCACTCGTTTCCTTGCTCAATTTTTCCCACCGGGGAGAACTACCAAGCTTTGAAATGATATCTTGATGTTCCAACAACGTCAAGGTGAAACTCTATATGAAGCATGGACTTGTTTCAAGGACTTACTCCAAAAAGTCCCTCATCATGGCATAGATATTTGACTCCAAGTCCAAATCTTCTATGACCATATCGATCTCTCCACAAGGCGAACCATTGACCCATCGGCCGGTGGCAAGCTACGTAATCTAAGGGCGGTAGAATCATGGGAACTCATAGAAGATCTTGCTCTCTATGATAACGAAAGTTGGAATGATCCCCGTGATTTGAGCAAAACGGTCAAGGCAATATCTTTGCCTTCGAACAATTCTAGCACTCCCGACCGTAGGATCATGGAACTTGAGGACCAAGTCAAGTTTCTCATGAAATCTTACGAAGCTCCTAAGCCTTCAAGCCAAGTGAACAAAATCACTTCTTCATGCGAATTATGTAGTGGTCCCCATGACACTCGTGATTGCGTGGAACTCCCCGGACAAGCTTTTGCAGACTACGCATCCTCACGTACCGACGAAGCGGGAGACAAGTGGTACACTTTTAAACCCGAGCCAAACCCTTACGGTGATTACTACAACCCTTCTTGGAAAAATTACCCAAATCTTAGGTGGAAACAAAACCAAAACAATTCTTCCAATACGCCTAATCGTTACCAACCAAACGGTCCACCCTTTAACCGTACTTTCAATAACAATCCTTCCAACAACTATGGTAGTACCAACAATCTTGAAGGATTGATGCCCAAGTTTATGGCATCTCAAAAAGCTCGCATATCTAAGTTTGAAGTCGATTTCAAACAAAAGCAAAGCGAGATGACCACCAAAATTGACACATTTTTGAAAGTTCTCAATGACCGAGAAATGGGAGCACTCCCAAGCGACACGGTCAAGAACCCGAAACTAAACATTAATTCCATATCATCGGTTTCGTCGCCTACTTCTTGTCCGCAATACTATTCGGTCAAAGCAATGAACACGTGTTTCAAGCAAACCCAAATTCTTCAAAAGGACCAATTGAATGAAACACCCAATATCAAATCGGTCAAAAGCATAGTTGAAACACCTCCTACACAAGACCTTGGCGATGAATTCAAGGAGCTCCACTTTGAACGTCCCGTCATTGATGTCTTAGCCCGTGCTCCCTACTATAGTGCCCTGCTAGAAAAATATGAGAAATTTAAATTGGGTAAAAATGGGACCGCCTTGGTTCAAAACAAGTTGCCTAAGAAGCTTGATGATCCGGGTATATTTGTTTTGCCTAGTAAGATAGGAAAATCCGAAGCTTTCGACATACTAGCCGATTTAGGATCAAGCCCAACTTGATTCCCTTATCCCTTTTCACCACTTTTAAGCTAGGAAAGTTAGAGGAGACAGAAGTACTAATTGCTCTAGCGGATGGGAGTATTGCCCATCTGGTTGGAATGATCAAGGACGTAGTTGTTCACGTAGGAAAGTTAACTATTTTAGCAGATTTTCACGTCCTAGATATGGTTAGTGATACAACATGCCCATTGTTAGTGGGAAGAGGATTTTTTGCAACCGCTAGTGCCATGATAGATTGTAAGGAGTCTAAGATAGCGGTAGGAGAGGGTGATACTTGGTCGGTTTATGATGTTAGGAAGCATAACTACGATTGTGAGGACGAACCGACACCGCATTGGGTAGAGATGAATAGGAGACCATCTAGATATGGGCCTTGGATAGAAAGAAACTTTATAGGACCTCAACGCCCATTATATCTAGAAAAATATTTCATCGATAAAAGACATTCGGTGGAACAACTCATAGCTAGAGATGAGGAACTAGACCCTTTTGAGGATCCCCTAGTCTTTAGGAAAATGATTGAGTTCTTATGCGTAATGCCTATTAACATAGAGATGAACAAGTGGAAAAGAGAAGGGAATAAGTGTAAATGGAAGTGGGACAAGCCACCTAAGGAAGGTGACGGATCATGGCATATGAAGATGATCTTATATCATCCGGATGGAGAAAAGTTTGAAAGGTCATACCGTACTAAGAAAACCGATAGGAAGTTGAAACCCAAGTTTGATCCCAAAGATGTCCTCAATGAGGAGCTCACACATATAGGATAGCCCATGACCTTGAGTCTAGCTAAAAGACTCGAAAATAAAGAAAAGCGCTTCTTGGGAGGCAACCCATGTTTTGTGTGATTTTTAATTGTTTGATTGTTATTTGTTTCCGTATGCATGCTTTATTTTTATTGTTGGTAGATTATGTTTCAAAACTAAATTGTGAAAATGCTTTATTTTGTCATTTAACTTCGTCTTAACTTCATATAAAGGTATTTTGCAAAAGCTAACTGTAAGGGGAAACCCCAAATTTGTTTTTAAGAACGAAATTGATCATGATTCGTCACAATATTAAATGGACATGTGTATTAGTATTTGTTAGAGTCAAATGCTTGTATCAAGTTATAATGATGTTTTGCAGTATTTTCTAGGAAGTAGGACATAAGTTTTTCCAGAAATTTTCTGAAAACTTAACGTAAAGATTTCTGCAGGTCACTTCTGACGGCGTCATGAATTAATTCTGGACGACGTCATGTGTAAAATTCTGGAAATTTTGTGAGTTTTGTTTTTATAACGGAGTCTTAAAGTTTTTGTTAATTCTTTAGTTTTATAAACTCCAGGAAATCTGCAAACATTCATTCCACAAGCATTATATCTTACATTTTTTTCTAGGACTTGTTAGTATATATAGATTGCCGCCGATTTTACGCGAGGTTGCCTTGTTTGTTTTCTCAGATTTAACAGGTTATGTATGACAAGAATATGATTTACTTTTCTGGAAGGGAAGCTTTGAATGTTCATTTTCTTGGAGGAAGATCTAACCTTGTTACCACACTATCCACACCAAACGAATCAGGGGAGTATTTGCTTTCATTCTTTTACCTATTTCACTTTTACATTCTTTAATTGAACATTGGGGACAATGTTCATCCTAAGTGTAAGGGGAGGGTAAATGATGATACCTTATAGGATACAATTGCACTTGAGTTTGTTTGTTTGATGGTAGGTGTGTAATAAAACTAAGAGAAATACTTGTTAGTGTAATTTTAGCGCCAAATTTAAATTTTTTTACAACATTTAGGAGTGAAACTTTAGCCTTAGCAAGCGTCTCATGGATAGGAGTTGTATGACTAGCACAAAACTGTACCATTCAAAAAAAAATTTCACCCAAATATGTGAGGTTCGCCTTTAGATTTGATAGGAAAAGTATTTACTATTAGTGCTTATGAGTGTACCGGTAGCATTTAGATTCTAGAACTTGCGTTAGTGATGCATCCCGAGACCGCTAGTGAGACTACATTCGTGTAGTAGGATTTACTACATGATAAGAGGTATTAGGATCACCCTTGTGTTAAACCCGTATCATAATTACTTGACCATTTAAGTCATATTACTTGGCTAGTAAAGTTAATTAATTTTTCGCACACCTTAGCGTTGTACTCACTTTTAGTACACGAAACCCCTAGTACACCCCTCCGAGCCTATCTTTTCATTTCTAACTTTAAGCATCTTACTTAAAGGAAGAATTTGTTACAACCCACTTAAATGTACAACCAAATCGCCTTAGCCTTCCGTGTATGCACTCATCTTTAGTGCATTATTGTTACATGTTTAAACCTTTAGTTAATTATCTAATTGATTACATGGTTGCTAAGTCGAGTCATATCTTGTACATATTGTTTTGGGACGATTGGGACTCATGGGTAAAGTACTTGTGTTTTGGAGTAATGGGGAAGAACATCTTATATTACCCCTATATGTGCGTTAATCTTAAAAGTACTCCAAGTGTTTTGATTATCTTGATTCGAGTCATTAGATTAGTTTATTGTAAAGTATGTAAAAATTCAAGTGTAAGGGGAATGTACATTCCCTATGATGTATTATTTTGGATGGTAGGGTAAGAGTGTATGCAAAAAAAAAAAAAAAAAAAAAAAAAAAAAAAAAAAAAAAAAACGAAGAAATTTAGAAAAAGAAAAGAAAATAGAAAAAAGAAAAGAGAAAAAAACATACGGACTACCATCCCGTTTCATTTTATGATTGTTTTATGTTTTTGTTATTTTTGATTTATTAGCTTAAGTCGAGTCTAGTCTTGGCTTAGCAACGCCATACATGTAATTAACCAAGATGATTAACTCGCCATCAGTAAATATTGCCTATATCCAACAAAACCGTGTATTTCATATCCCTACACCTAACGTTATAACCCTTTGAAAGACCTCTTTGATAGTTTATCCTAGGTGCTTACGCCAAGTGGTGGAAGTTTGATCATTTCTCAAGCCTATGGTAATCTATTTTGTTATGACAGGTAGTGAGGATGTTTTTCATTTCCATATTGTGATATATACTTTATTACACCCGAGAGATGTGAGTATCTAAACACTATTTGTGAGGTGCTAGTGTATGACCTCCGTACTTGTCTTTGGTCTTTACTGGAATGATTATTTGTTGTAATTACTTTTATATTAGTGTTAAATGACCCCTAACTTGTATTTTGATTAGAATAAAAGCGCATTTGCTTGAGGACAAGCAAATCTCAAGTGTAAGGGTATTTGATGAGGCGAAAAATAAACCGTTTTTAGGGGGTCATTTAAGCTCGGATTCGAATTTACTTGATCAAATATTGCCCTAAATCGTTCCTTTTGTCATTTTAGGTACTTTTGGAGAGAAATCTAGAAAAGGAAGCATTTTGAACGTTTTTGGAGCATAAAAGTGAAGAAAACAGCAAAGTCTTAATTTTCCTTGCTGGGAACAGTACCTGACGGCGTCACTTGATCCTTAATGACGGCGTCAAGAGTAATACAAGAGGTGGAAGTGGATGATACACGTGACGGTCCAGAGAGTTTTGTACTAAGGAAATGACGGCGTCACCCAAGGCCGTCATGGCCCAGAACAATTTAACACATAACGACGTCAAAAGTGGATCTAGGCAATCCGATTTCATTATAGGCGGTGAGTTGACGGCGTCACAGATTTCTTCCTGACACCGTCACCCTGGAAAATCTATATATAGTTTTCCAATTTTCATTCATTAGTGTGTAACTTTTAGGGTGCAACTTTGGAGAAAAACCCTAGTCCGATTTTCACAGTTTTTTCAAGGGTTTTTACCCTTTGAAACCTTTCATGTCAATTTCAGATAAGTACTCTTTTAATTCAATCAATATGTCTATGTGTTGCTTGAATATATCTTACACTTGTCTCCAATTTAACATGCTCGGCTAGATCTCTTTTGTGTTTGCTTAGATGTAGTGAAACCTAGATGTTAATTATGGGTTGATTGTTTGTTTAAAGTTGTTACGGATGATTTTTTTCAATGTTAGGCTTAAGAAAACTGGCAGACTTCCATTGGTAACATGCTTGAATGTCTTAAGAAACATGATCAGAGGTGTACTATGATATTTGGTTGTATTTAATGCGTAGGAGAATTTTAATGATCCCATGTTAGGAGCTTCTAACGGCTCGACATAGGAGTGTAGTAGGATTCTATAGAGTTAGGGAATATTGTACACGGCCCTACGAATAGTATTAAGGAATACGACCCGTCATCTATGCAATTGTAACAAGCTATCAACCTGTAAAAGATATCTAGGGAGTAATGAAACCTAAGTAAACACAACTTTCCCCATCATTGTTTACACCACATTAGTAATTAGATTTATTTTCATTTTTGTTATTTTATTTTGATTGCATCTTTAGTTATTGGGTTAGTTGGCTAGCAATTAATTCCGCCCATTCTTAAAAAAACCGAGATTTTATTTGCTTTTATAAAATATAAAAATACAAAAAGAATCATCCCTCACCTCTAGACTTAGTTTAGGAGACTTTCTAATCCTTGCGACACTATTCCTGAGTTGAACGATCAATCCCCCGGTACTTGTCACTGTACTATACTACAACGATCAGGTACACTGCCTGGTGGGGGTTGTAAGCTTCTCGAGATCTCTCGAGAGGTAAAGCCTGGTGCAATTCCCATGTATCAGTTGTTTTCGTCAAAATAACGTTTCATAAGTTAACAGTTGTGATTCAAGACTTACGTTTACTAATCCTTAAACAAGTGGTTAACAAGTATAAGAACTAGTTGCAACGTTTAAAACTCTATTGTTTATTTTATAATAAAAGCGACTTCTCATTCAATTGATCAATACACATAGACATATGTTGAAAATCATAAAAAAACTATTTGAATTTTTCGACCATTTCCAATTAGCAATTATAATCAAAGAGATAAACAATGGCGATAAGTGTAGAATACATCAAGGTCTTAACATAAACAAGAAATCAACAAGAGATCATAACAACAACAAACACTTTATTATATTAACATATCTAAGCAACCATAAGGAGTTTAGCCTAACATGACTTTAGTAATCATGCTTATAGTGGTAATTTCGTATGAAATGATCAACATACTTCTGAATTAACGTAATGAAGAAGCTACCGTCACTAGCGATCACCACAATTTAATATCTAGAGAGTATTTCAACGCTTTTAGAACTTTAACTTTATTTCTATCACTTCAATGATTGGAATTCGAGAGAGAATGAGTATCAGAACTTTGTTGGTTTTTGGGATGAGAGATGTTGTGAAATAGGACGAGTTGGGGCTCTATTTATAGGCAAGGATTGACTGGTCAGGCACTGAAGTACGCCGCACTTGAAGTAAGGTCGGCGGGCTTCACACTGAATGCCGACGATCTTGGAGATAAACAGCGGCGGGTTTCAAGAGATTACTTGGTGCCAAAGGGTCATTAATAGAGCTGAAGGCCGGCGCACAATAGAGATAAGATCGCTGTCCTTGACTTGATTGACTTATATTTGTGTAGGACTACATACGTCCCTGTAACTGGCGCACTTTGGATAAAAGCTCGGCGCTTTTTTAACTTGGACAGGCTCTAACATAAGATTCTCTTGGAAGTGAACACTTTGCCTTGATTCTTGAAGTTCTTTGTCTATCGGACCTGAAATGTATTTTCATGCAATTAAGTATCGAAAGTCCTTGTAAATTATATAGAAACTAACAAATAACGCTATATAAAATATGTATAATTCGAGCGTCATCACTCCGCCACTACGTCTAATTATATAAAAAATATAATATGAGTAGGCTTTAAAAAATGACATGTTAATTATTGCTAAAAGAACATGAGAAATTTGTGATATCTATATAATATATTGAGAAGTGATTTGGAGATCTAAAATTCATGCCTAATTTTATGTATAAATCTAGGTGACAATAATTCATTGGTTACGATAACCGGATTCACTTTTTACAACTCAATAAGTAGATGACACATAAATTATGCACAAAATTAGTCACAAGTTTTAGGAAATTATATATAATGTTATAACTCCGGTCGGGGATATGAATATTCTACCCTATTCATATAGGTTGGTACCGATACTCAGAATTGCACTAAGAACCATGGTTGCCAGGATCCCGATCCTGATCTTAGGATCTTACGATTTTACGATACTGCAAAGCAAAAACGATTCGGATCTTACATAGGATCTTTGAAAGCTTAAGATCTTATAGGATCTCGATCTCGACAATAGGATCTTAAATTATAATCCGATCCGATACTACTTTTCTCGGATAACAAACTAAAAAACTGCAAATTTCTGGATTATTTTTTTGTAGAATTTAAAAAAAACATGTTAATCTTATTAAATATTTCATAATCATAATTTAAGACAACTATTCGATGGAACATTTATATAATTTTGTGTTTATGATGTATAATAATTTGTAAATTTGTATAATATTACAAAACTATTAAGAAAATGACATTATAGTAGGATCTTAAGATCCCGATCCGATCTTACGATCACGATCTTGCAAAGACGAAAACGATCCTGAGTAGGTTTGCTAAAAACATTTTCCAAACTTGTAGAATCCTGACCCTACCCAAACATCTCATAAATCATGATTTAATATAATGTACCCCAGTCGGCAGTCGCCATTTAAGTTGGAAGGTTCTATGAGCTTCTCTACTCAAATGGCTAATGCTATTAATACTGACCTTTAATAATTGGCAACTATCATGCGTTTTGGCAGGGCGTATCATCAAATAGCAAAGAACCAATGACTTCATTACATGTGACTATGTGAGTACTATTTTTGTAGAAGTCAAACTATTCTTTTGTCCCCCCAACAAGAATATATGACATGACAGTATATTTTTTTAGGGATAATTATCAAAATAGATCGTTGAATTTTTGACTAGTCATTTTATAGACTTTCAAATTTCACTTTTTAAAATTAGATCAGGACAACTAAAAAAATGAGCAACTCAATATAAACGCGACACGTGTCCAAAAAGATTCTAGAATATTCCAAAAAGATTATAGATTCTGTACTATAGATTCCAAAAAGATTCTAGATTCTGTACTATATTAATAAAATATTTGATACGTGTCGCACATATATGAAGGTTGCTCAGTCGCCAAGTTGCCCTGATTCGCCGGAGGAAAATGATTTAAAAATATCTATTCAAGGAATGTGCTTTGAGCGACTGATCTATTTTGATAATTATCCCATTTTTTTTAAAAGAATTTTATGCCAATATGTAAAAGGCTTCATCATTTAAACCAGATATTATAACACTGTACGTAAAGGGCCATCGCTATATAAACTTATAAGGCATGAAAAGGTTTCATCATTCTATTTCTTGTTTTCATAACAACTAGTTAATTGATAAAGGGGAAAATAGATGGTGAATATTATACACATGTTTTGCATTGCTTGCTAAGTTGATATTTCGTAGCATTTGGATTATTTTCTTAAATGAAACAACAATTGTTTTAGTTGTTCAAGAAAAACACTTTACCAATGGGCTTGTGGTCCACTGGGCATGTCTTATTCAGTTAAGCGTGCCTAGTGGAAAGTAGTACCGGTTTGGGTGACCAAACCGGGAAGTCCTCCCTTGTGGACCACTGTTCTGTCGGTACGATTTCAAAGTCCTTCAATGAATGTTTCAACCCACAAAGGGTTCGAATCTGGAGAAGGCAGGGTTTACTTCAATTTAAGTGTCGTGCCTTCGGGCGGCTTAAGTTGAAGGTTTTCCCCCCATCGGGTTTCAAATTGGACTTGGATTTCCCCAATGAAAGTCAATTTTCAAAAAAAAAAAAAAAAAAAAAAAAAAAACACTTTAGTATTTTTTTTTCCACAGTTTATATTATAAACTGTGGACACATTTGATTTTTGCACAGCTGATGCCTTTCGGTCATCGTTGCCAGCATGAAAGATTTTCCCCAATGTTATATGTAATTATATAATTCATTATTTTCAACTTGACTTTATGAGAATTCATTTGATTCAGATCTTACTTCAAACTACCACGTGAGATCGGTACTATTTTTTCACCAAATTAAAACGTGAGAGATCACACTTTCGAGTTTCGAGTCTGTCTTACACCAATTTTTTTCCTATCTTTCACCCTAATGCTATAAAAACTTGTAGAAAGGCCAAAATAGCAAAGCTGCAGACTACTATACTATGTTACCGTAAAAAACTGTACAAATAACAAAATCGGAAAACTACAAGTTACTATACACAAGCATGTATATATATATGGAGCAATACATCATGTTTGTTAGGATCACTATATAACATCACAAAGTATAACATATAAGCCTAATTGGAAATTTAATTCTAATAAGATTGACAACAAAAGATAGTAACTTCCCAAACTTATATACTACTTTAAGATAATCCTTTTGACAATACGGAATTAAGTTACACACCATCGATGCTTTTAACTTATGAGGAAAAAGGCAAAGGTGACAATTTTCGTCGCGATAACAGTCTTTAATCCAACACAAAGTTAAACATGTTTGAGTTGAGGATATATAAGTTTAGGTAAAAGAAAATATCAACTCGTCTAACCTGTTAACTAAATGGCATGTGTTTGGGTTTAATAAGTATTATACAGGTCACCCGTAACTCGTATAAGTATATAAGCCTCTAAAATTATCGAGTAATATATAACTTGGATTTTATGTGATTTGGGTTTAAATGTGTTTTGCTTTGACCTTAATAAGACATTGAGTTAGGATTATAATTTGGATATTGTTGTATAGTTATTTATATGTTATTTTATTATAATCATTATATCTTTTTTGTATCCAAATTACTTGAATTTGACAACCACCATTCTTCTTTATCATTTGATCTATTTACATAAACATGTTAAACGTGTTATAAATGACTTACATGTGTTATGTAAATCTGAGTTAGGGTTAATTTTTTTAGCATAATTAATAAATGAGCCTTGTTTGAGTTGAAAAACTACCAACCCGTGAATCTAAATAAGTCGACCAAACACAGAACGCCATCCCTATGAAAAGGCAGTGAGGATATAATACTTTCACTACTTATTAAATAATACTATCATTTTTTGTTGTCATTTCTTTCCGATTTCACTTGAATAATGAAATTAACACTCGTGCGGTTCACTTTTCACACGTGTGCGGTTGATTAAGCTAACAAGAGACAAAAGATACAGGCCGCCAGCCGGCCACTACCATTAATGGAATTTTAGGTTCTTATCTTATTACCCAAAAATTAAAAAAGAAATACTGGGCACCAATGTTTGTCTATGATCTCACCTACTTGTGTACATCATTGAGTAACTTGAGTTGCATAACTTCTTTCCGAGCAGTGGGTATGGTAACCTTGGAGCTGAGTTACGAGATAACTTGCTTGCGTTAAGGTTGAGTTATCACACCGTCTTCAACCATTAAGGACTTGCGTTAATGCATGCGTTAACACCATACCGCTGCGTTAAGCTTACTTGAGCTATGATAAAGTGTGGTTTTTTAAAGAAAAGTAGGACCCAAAATGTAGTGTTATGGTTGAGTTATGATAAGGGCCGGGGTGTTTTTTGGAATTAAGATTGAAATGTTAAAGCTGATGTGACGCTGACGTAGCGCAGTGTTATGGCTTAACTCTATGGCACCACACCTTGTGCTCATAGACGTGAATTATTCTATACATATATACTCGATATGATCCTTCATGGTGTACGTGGGAAAAAGTGTTTTGCGTAAATTTTATTGGCTTTTCCGTTTTATGATAAGCGTTCACTGTAGATTTAACCCACGACTTAGAAAAATAATGTCAATCAATAACATGTCACTTTTAATTTTCACAAATCGTTTTTCTTAGGAAGTACTTGAAAGCGGACACCTACTTTAAACACACTAATTAGTTTTTATAGTTATACATAGCAGTCGGGTATTGAAAAGATGATAATAAAGTCACGAGGTCGTAATCAAGTGTAAAGATGCAGGGACATATATAGATGAGTTACAAACAAACAAAGGCATGTTACTTTTACTATGGAACTAGATTTGCACCTTTGTTATTGAGGCTTGCTACACTCACATAAACTTCACACAATTTTTCCCACTCGCTGACGTGGCGGTGTGTTGATTGGTTGTTTTTTTGTGGCCCACAAAAAAACAACCAATCAACACACCGCCACGTCAGCGAGTGGGAAAAATTGTGTGAAGTTTATGTGGATCTAGAATTATTCTTTGTTATTATGGTTATATCTTGAAAATAATTTAACCTTTTGTCTCTACATACAAAAGAAATCAGTGTCAATATGCATGAGTTTGAAAACTAATTAGTTTTCAATCAGAAAGGTGTTAGGCAACTTATAGTTTTCTATTGGGCTAATGGCCTCTAAACGTATTGTAGTTGTTATGATTTTTTTTATATGTATCGAATAATTTTTTTTGCTATTATGTGTAATAAACTTTGTACTAAACTTAATTTTTTGGACATTTTTGTGTACTTTATAACCATTTTGCCTTTCACGGGTTAATAAAATGAGAGGAAAAATGGTAATAAAGTACACAAAAATGCTCAAAAAATCAAGTTTAGTAGACAAAATAGAAAAAAAAATTGTTCGATATATATAAAAGGAATAAGTGACAACTATGATACATTTTGGTGACATTAGCTCTTTTCTGTTGGACTTGTTGATGATTGTTCATTGATCACTATTTCTCAGCCAGAGATAGTAAACTTTGGTTCTTGGAACCTATGTATATCGCAGAAGTCGAATTGCATGCTATTTCCGAGGACATGACCTCAGATAGGAATGCGTGAAGAGATAGGATTAGAGTATGTGGATAGTTCGGGATAGGTTGGCTTAGGTCTTATAGGAGTCTCTTAGTGGACTTGCCACTTGCATTGTTAGTGTTAGTACCTCTTAGCATGTTCCCTTTAGGCTTTTTCCTTTTTAGGGATCTCTCTTGTCCCTTTTGCTTTGCCTTAGCTTTTGGACACTTTGCGTTGCCCTTCTTTGTTCTTTGTCTTTGCTTGCGCTTTTGGTGGTTTTGACTTTTTGCTTTTCTGCATCTTGCGCATGTGCTTGTTTGCTTTTGCTTGTGCTCCTTGCCTCTTTTGCGCTTTTTCCTCTCTATGTTTTTGTGTTATCTTGCAACGTTTGCTTTTTTATGTTTTTGCCCTTCTCATGTTTGTTCTTGTGTCGTGGTTTGTGCCTTTCTTCTTTGTTAGCTTGTATGCTGGCTTTGGTTTTGCCTTTAGATCCTTTTTCTGTGCGTGCTTTTTCTTCTTTTGTGCCCTTCTGGTTGCTTTCTTGTTTTTTTGATCTTTGGTTTTCTTTTTGTTTATCTATGCTTTTGCCCCCTTGTTTCTTCTACTCTCTCTTTGGCCTTTTGTCCTTGTGTTTGTGTTTCTAGTGTGTCCTCTTTTTGTCTGTCTTTTTCTCTATATGTTTTATGGTTTTTTGGTTATGGCTTGTTTTGCTTGCTTCGTGTTGTATGTTTTATGCATTGCCCTTATACTTGTTCTTGCCTTCTCTCCCTCTTTCTTTCTTGATCTTTTTCATATGCTCTTTTTGGCACTTTCATTGGTCAAAGGTCCTTCTGGAAGCTGTCTCTCTAATGTCGGGTCTAAATCTCACCTCCCCGTTACCCTGCTCTAGCACGATTGGGTTTTGTTGTTGTTGTTGTGTATTATCAGGAAATATGTAAACCATCAATCCATAATAATTATTATAACCCCCGGTACTTTTTCAAAACTTACTTCTTGCCAAAATATTTATTTTCGTACCTGAGACACATTAAAACTTTTATTTTGTGATTATTTGGGCATTGAGAAACGTGAGATATATTGAAAACGAGAACTTTATTCCTTGATTGACTCAGCACAACCTAGAACACTCGAACTTATTTCATTTTGCCAAGTTATTTGAATTATTTTGAGGTTTGGAAAAACTCTGAAGTTTATGCTTGATTTTATTAGAAAAATTATTTCGTGAACAATGGCGCAAGTTTCGTAAATTTTAGAGTCCGTTTGCTATGTCGTTCGAGCCCCGAAGCGTTTATCGTAAGAAGTTTGATTCGTTGGCAACTTTGGCCCCTAAACTATTTCCCTACACCTTTCCCTACACTTACACTAATTACAAAATAAACCCTATACTATTAAAACCATATATATACCCCCAAACCACCCCCATTTCTCATTTTTATCAAAACAAAATACACACACACACACACACACACTCAAATATTCTCTCTCTCTCTCTCTCTCTCTCTCTCTCTCTCTCTCTCTCTCTCTCTCTCTCTCTGCGTTTTTCGTCCGACCACCACACTCCGGCCGCCGGAAAATATTCCGGCCACCCTAACTTTTTGTACCACCTTTTAGGTCGGGACACCCCTGTCACACCCGTACCACCCACGCACCTCCAAACACCCCGTAACCACCCCTACGCGCCACCAACGCCGCGACACACCACCACCGCCGCTCCCTTTTGTTTTCCGATGGTAATACCACCATCCCCCACCACTTCTTTTTGTTATTTTTGATTTTAAAACCAAACCCTAGTTTTTATTTTTATTTAAATCCGATTTATTATTAAAATCTTTTTACAAAAATAGTTTTGATAATGTTTTTAACCTCAAAAACTCGTGTGGATTTCTTGTTGGGTTCGTTTGGCCGAGACTCGGTATGAGCTCACCGAGTCAACTCGTGACTCAGTGAGGATTTGATGTTTTATTGTTGTTGTTGCATACTAGTGACAAGGGAGTGTTTATATTTGTGTTTGGTTTGGATTTTAAGGGTCCGTTTGGCTTTGTTGGGTTTCGGCAGCCGAGAGCCACCAGCACCGCACCACGGGTGGTGGTGGGAAGGGAGTATGATATTGTTGTTGTTGTTGTTTGAGTTTAGGATAGTTAGTTTGGATTTGGTTTTGTTTTGGTTCGAGCCGAGGAGACGGGTGAGGCTCGGATTGGTTTTGGTTTGACGATGGGTTATTTAGTTTTTGACTTGGGTTGATTGTTGAATAAATATTGTTGTGGTGATTATTTTTGGTTAGGGATTAATAGTCTCGGGATATACTTTTATTAGTTAAACGGTAACTAAATAATAAAACGGATAATATATATATGAAACATAAAAATAAATTGTTATAGTTTAGTGGACTTATTATCGGACATGTTTCCATATTATGACATTGTGAGCTTGTATTGGACGTATCGGATTTACGGCCATGGTTATTTGGATGTTATGGACCCTTTGGTACACGAGACGGTAGGGTGCGTTAGGCCCGTAAAGATCTTAACGTACCTGAAACCCGAACGAATACAAAATGGTCGATAAAACCTAAACAACTAATGGACAACGCGAATGATATATCCAATCATATTTACTTACATATACGTTAATATTGTTTAAAAATAAAGAGTCTTTGACTCGGAAAACGTTATATAAACGGGCAGGTCATGCCGAAATTTTGTAAAATTCTTTATAAACTTAAATTATTTTTCCAAATTTTATTATAATTTCAAAACCTTTTGTTTCGACATTATTTTGGGAAAACGGGTAAAATCTGAGACTTATTGTCACGTGTTATTATCTATTTTTATTTTTATTTTCGTGAGTTCTTCTACTTTTATTCTTTTCTTTTCATTTCTTTTCGACGACTTTCTTCGAGGAGTTCTTTCGTCTTTCTTCTACCTTTGGATTGATTTGCCGACTTATTTCTTTCCTAAACTTTCTTGTCTCCCACACTAGACTTTACGAAATCTATTTCTTCAAATGCCATTATTTTTACAAAACTTTTATTCAAGCATTGTTTATTGAGATGTTCGAGTTTAGTTATGAGTTATGCCATTTATATTGATTAGGTTGTGCTGAGGTCCCTTTTGCTGTGACGCATATTGATTGATTGCTATATTTCGTTTCCTGCTGCTATTGTTAAGGTATGATTCATAGCCCCGCTTTTATATTTTAATTGTTTTCAAACCCTTGGGGTGAGACGCATGCTTTAAATGTTTTCTGAGCACAAGTATTATTTTTTTGGTATGCTTTTCCTGAAGATGATATATTTCCTGACGATGTACTAAGTAGCTTATCTTGCCTGAAAGACCCTCCGATCATGAGCCATTAGTCACCTGCGGGTGAGCGCGAACTTAGTTTATAGGCCCATAGGACTGACCATCCCACTCGTAATTGTCAAGGGCTTGACATGCGGGTGTACTATTTGTCGTTTTTGCCGGGTAATTTGGCAAGTGCCCGGCCTTGGGGGCATTTATCATTATGAAATTCCGCGGTTATTATTTATGTCAGTACAACGTACTGTTGATTGGTTTGGTTAACGTTTTGTGTGTCATGAGCTTAGTATCATCAACCGTATGTATGCACAGGGATGCCTCTACATATTGGGTGTTACCTTTAATATTTTCCGGTGCTAAACTTATTTACTTTCTGCTGCTAAACCTTGTATTTCTACTACTAAAACTTGATATTTTCGCTGCTAAACTTTGTCATTTTCCGCTACAAACTTTTATTTATATTCCGCTGCTATTTATTAAAGAGACTATGTGTTCTAAAATGGTTTGTAAAACGAATGGTGTGTTTTGAGGTACTTTTAAACGTCCCGTGTTGTGGTCGTTAGCTATAAAGGTGCCTGGTATCGGTTCACGTAGCGCCCCCATCATGTCGGCTGCCGTATTTTGAGTTGGGGGTGCTACAATTATTATTGCTGATGATAACATAACTTCTATAGTATTTCTCACCCATAGATCGATGATGTACCCAATGACATGTGCACATACGGACACATATGCAATGATTCTTGAATGAAGAATCGGCGACCTTCCCCTCATTGATTCATGGATATGGTCTTCATTTAGATAGAGAGGAAGGTTCATACGAGAACCAACACATATATTAACATGTAAATTATCACACATGCACAAGTGCTCAGAACTAATGCACATATGCGAACACATGAATCATGAGCCGTGGTTATCATATAAACATTTACCTTTTGATGACGTATAGTCTATATTTGGGCCACGAGCCCAAATGATAAACATTACTAAGGCCCAAACCTACCACACGTGGGCTATCATAACAATGATTTAGGCCGCACCACCAATGGGGTGGGCTCACATAGGCCCAATCCCAACCAAACTATTTATGGTCTAGATAAGGATCTTCTATTTACGGATAAAGATCCTTGGACCGGATAAGCACCATGTGTGCGAAGAGTAAGGAGCACGAAACCTACAAGGATTCTGCGCCTATATATAGAATGACATAATTCTCATTAAAGGTACGATCTACAAAACCCTAACTCTTGAATATTACCTAAAACCGATTACTTACTCTCACGCCGGAGGATAATCATGGGAGACAATCCCACGATAAGCCTAACGGTGTTTGTTTACTTTCTTAGTGTGCAGGTCTCAAGCATTAAGAGCGAATTGGTACAAGAGCGAGAGCCCAAACCAGGAACGCCTAACTTTTGTATCAATAAGTGGCGCCATCCGTGGGACCCTACACTAAGAACTAAGAACTAGAATGACGAAGAACAAAAACTCAAGCCAGCGCACTCCGCAGTTGGAAAAAACACGTGACCCCCAGAGGAAGAACCCTCAAGACTCGACCTCTAGGCAGGCTTCTGGAACAACCAGTGCGCCTGGTCACCAAGAAACGGGACCAACCCTACCTCTCCTAGCGGTAGAATTGCCTACAAGGGCTACTCAAGCCACCACGGTGGTCCCAAGCGTTGAAGAACTTCAGCGCACCCTCTTCAATACTCCCCATCAAACGGCACCTATAGTGGTCAACACAGTGCCACCTGGCGCACCCAACCGAGATAGGGCGCCTAATCTTGAGGCAGAAATCCTTGCAGCAGATGTGGATGCACCTGATTTAACGTTAAGTAATTTTGTATCCCAGAATTACGAAACCTTAACCGCCCTCATGCAAGAAGAAGCAAGGAGAAGGTCAAGCATGAGCCTGCAAGCCCGGCTCAACTTTGGTCCCGAACGCGAAACATCACCACCGTGCTACCAAAGAGGGGGGGGGGGGGCGCGAAAAACGTACCAATATCCATGATAGACTTGCTATAGCATCTGACTCACAATACTCGGAGGAATACGAAGATGGCGAGAGGCGCACTAATATTCACTCCAGACTTGGCAGTCGAAGGATACAGGATAGACTTGGACGTCAACATTCACCAAGTGAAGGCTCTTCCAGGTCTGGGAGCAGAAGAATTCACGACAGGTTAGGAAGGTGAACTTCCCCAAATGAAAGCCCCTCAAGCTCTTCCTCTGAGGAAAACCGGCGCAAACACCGCAAAAGAGATAACTTCTCCTCTAGTGACTCCTCGGACAATGAGGATAAAGAGACAGGACACTGGATGTCCAGAGGAAGGCGTCGTGAGGAAGAAGATGAAGACATATCTCTTCCTTGGTGCCACCAAAAGATTGATGCGTTCCCACGACGCATTAGTGACTACTTAGATGATAAGAAGAGGCGCATGCCTGCCAATGTGAAAACATATGATGGAACATGTGACCCTGATGATCACCTAAAAATTTTCGAATCTGCTGCTACCATCAAAAATTGGCCATAGCCTGTGTGGTGTCATATGTTTAACTCCACCTTAGTAGGAAATGCGCGGACCTGATTTAGTAATCTTCCACGAAGAAGCATAAATGGGTTCGAAGAACTGCGAAAAGCATTCCGCTTAAATTTCACTGAGAGAAAGAAGTGCGCCAAGAACCCTGTTGAATTGGCCAGAGTAAAACAGCGCCAAGGAGAATCAACAAGCGCTTACATGGAACGCTTTAAGGACGAATTCATACACGTCAAGGCGTGTCTTGAAGTGCTGAAAATATCGGGGTTCATGAATGGGATAAATAACCCAGATCTTATCAAGAAATTAAATGATAAGGTGCCCCAAACTTTTGATGAGTTAATGAAGCGCACAAGGTCCTTCGTCCAAGGAGAAGCAGCGGCCGCAGATAGTAAAAAAGGTTACCCAAGTTATAGGCAACAAGAACAGCCTAGGAGACAATCTAATGACCAGGGCAGCAGCCGCAATAAGGGCTATCGCGGCCAGGGAAGTGGACGAGAAAACGACAAATATACCCCCCTCACGAAAACACCAAGGGAGATATTCGTAACAGAGGGCGCAAGCTTTCTGAAGCCCCCACCAATGTGCACCCCAGAGGACCGGTGTGTGGGGAATGGATACTGCGAATACCATGGACAAAAAGGCCACACTACCAACGAGTGCGTCCAACTACGACAATTGATTGACAAACTGGTGAAGGAAGGTAGAATGGACCACCTCATTAAAAACATAAAGGAAGGGAAAGAAAAACCAAAGAATGGAGGCAAGAAGGAAACATCCAAAGACAAGGATGATACAATATACATGATACAATCATGGCAGCGAAATACAAGGCAAAAAGTCAGCCAAAAGTTCTCCTCTAAGAATGAAATTTCCTTCCCAACTCTCGCCGCGGACAATGCAGTAATGGAGCCACTCACCATTGAAATACATAGAGGGGGTCATGATATCCACCGTATGTATGTAGATGGGGGGGGGGGGGCATCCGCGTATATCATGTACGAACATTGTTTTAAAAGGCTATGACCAGAGATACAAAGTCAGCTGCTCCCAGCCACAACATCGCTGACAGGATTCACAGGAGAAAAGATATGACCCATGGGGCAATTACACCTACTCGTGGTCATAGGTAACGAGAAGCACTCCACGGCAGCTTGGATGAATTTTATGGTAATCAAATACCCCTAACCATATAACGGCATCATCGGGAGACCGGGAATATCATCCATGCGCGCCGTATCATCCACATCTCATGAGATGCTCAAATTCCCAGTAGAAGGAGGCATTGTCACCCTCTACAATACTACTGTATCACCAAAAGAGTGCAACACAGTAGCCAGTGAAGTGGAGAATCTCCCAGAACAATGCGCAGAAAAAATACCAAACTTAAAGGTCGCCATCTACCCAAATTACCAAGATCAGAAAATATCAATTGGAGGGTCACTGTCTGACCAAGGCAGAGCAGCTGTGTGCGCACTCCTACAAGATAACCTAAACATCTTTGCATGGGAACCAAAGCATATGACTGGGGTGCCACGCTCTATTACGGAGCACAAGCTACAAATCCGACAAGGATATCCTCCAATACGACAGAAAAAGCGCGGCCAGGCTCCAGATCGCGCAAAAGCCATTCTGGAGTAAGTACACAAACTTGTAGACGCAGGTATTATGCGCGAAGTTTACTATCACGACTGGCTCTCTTATCCAATAATGGTAAAGAAAAGTGATGGAAGTTGGAGGATGTGCGTGGACTTCACTGACCTCAATAAAGCATGTCCACAGGACTGCTACCCACTGCCAGAGATAGACTGGAAAGCAGAATCTCTGTGTGGATATCCCTTTAAATGCTTCCTAGATGCGTACAAAGGATACCATCAAATCCAGATGGCTGAAGAAGATGAAGAGAAAACAGCCTTCCACACAAGTCAAGGGGTCTGTGTCTACACAAAAATGCCCTTTGGTCTAAAGAACACGGGAGCAACATACCAGCGATTAGTGGACACATCATTTGAGAAGCAAGTAGGCCGCAACCTGGAAGTTTATGTTGATGACCTCGTTATAAAGAGCCACACGGAGGAAGAGTTGGTGCGCGACATTGAGGAGACGTTCAAAACATTGAGAAAAATAAACATGAATTTAAACCCCAAGAAGTACACCTTTGGTGCGACATAAGGCATGTTCCTTGGGTATTTAATAGAACCTGATGGCATCAAACCTTGCCCAGAAAAGACAAAAGTTGTCATCGATCTTCCCTCACCGCGCACATTGAAAGAAGTCCAGTCATTAAACGGAAAGCTAGCTGGGCTAAACCATTTTTTATCCAAGTCAGCAGACAAATCACTCCCTCTCTTCAAAACACTCACGAAGTGCACAAAAAAGGGAGACTTTCGTTGGACTGAGGAGGCAGAGGAAGCCTTCCTACAACTAAAAAAACATCTTGCATCACTTCCCAAACTTGTCGCACAGCGACCAGAGGAAGAGTTGATCATGTATTTATCTGCAACCCATGGAGCAGTTAGCGCAGTACTATTGAAAGATAGGAACTCCATCCGAACACCCATATACTTTGTAAGCAAGGCACTGAAGAAGACAGAGACTAACTACAGCGCCATGGAAAAGCTGGTCTTAGCTCTAGTATTCGCAGCTAAAAGACTGCGCAGATACTTTCAGGCGCACCCAATAGCTGTGATCACGGACGAGCCCATCAAACAAGTTATCTCTAAACCTGACGCATCAGGACGGCTACAAAAGTGGAGCGTGTTGTTGAGTGAGTATAAAATCTCGTATAGACCACGCACTACAATCAAGGGCAGATATTAGCCGACTTTATTGTTGAAAAGCCAGATACCGATACCCCACCTTCAACAGGCAAGACAGAGTTACAAGAACCATGGGTTCTATTTACAGATGGATCCTTATGCGTGGATGGATCAGGCGCAGGTATTATCCTTACTAATCTAGAGGGGATGGAGTTCACCTACGCACTGCGCTTCGAATTCACAGCCACAAACAATGAGGCAGAATATGAAGCCCTACTTGCTGGACTATGTATTGCAATTCAAATAGGTGTACGCAACCTAGAGGCAAATTTGGATTCCAGGCTAGTAGTTAACCATGTGCTAGGTGAATATGAAGCTAAGGATGAACATATGATCCAATACCTTGAAAAAACAAAGTCTTTAATTCAGAGCTTTGATAGGTTCACAATCAAACAAGTACCTAGAGGAGACAACAGGAAAGCTGACGCGCTTAGCAAGATCGCATCTACAAGCTTTGCGTACCTATCAAAACAGGTATTGGTAGAAACTCTAAAAAATAAATCAATCTTGGAGATGGAAGTATCCACGGTGATAGAAGAACAGGATCCCACGTGGATGAAACCTATCATCGAATTTATAAGCAAAGGAATCTTACCACAAGATCATAAGGACGCTCGAAGGGTGTGGCGCACAGCGCAGAGATTTGAACTACGAGATGGCATCCTATATCGATGTTCATTCCTACAACCTTGGCTCCGATGTGTTGGACCTCTTCAAGCAGATTATGTACTCCGTGAAATTCACGCTGGATCATGTAGCATGCACTCGGGACCACGGTTTGTTGTGGCGCGCGCCCTGCGATCAGGATATTATTGGCCTACTATGCACCACGACGCGCGAGATATGATAAAAAAATGCAGTAATTTCCAAGTCCACAGGCCAATTCCGCGCCAACCACAACAAGAGTTAACCCCCATTACCTCACCATGGCCGTTCTATAAATGGGGCATTGACATCGCAGGCCCTTTTCCCAGTTGCAGCGGGAGGGCTGAAATTCCTCATCGTAGCCATAGACTACTTTACAAAGTGGATTGAGGTAAAAGCAGTGGTGAGCATCACTGGCAACCAGGTAAAACGCTTCGTGTGGGACAATATTGTGTGTCGCTTTGGGCTACCTGGGGAAATTATCTCAGATAATGGAAAACAATTCTGCGATAACCCATTCAAAGATTGTAGCGCGCAATTGAACACCACACAACACTTTGCTTCAGTGAAACACCCACAAACCAATGGCTTGGTTGAACGCGCGAATCGCAGTTTAGGCGAAGGGATAAAAGCGCGCCTTGACAGACACAAAGGAGAATGGGTGGACGAATTGTCACATGTTTTATGGACGCACCGCACCACAATTAAAACCAGTACCGGAGACACACCATTTTCTCTTGTCTATGGAACAGAAGCCGTCATACCAGCCGAAATTGGAATGCCAACTATACGTACAGTGGAAATAAAAGTCGCAACAAATGACGAGGAGTGGCGTATAGACTTGGACTTGCTGGAAGAAAGGCGTGAACGTGCAGCTATACGCGAAGCAAAGGCTAAAGAAAAGATGAAGAAGTATTATAACACAAAGGTCAAACACACTTCTTTCAGGCCAGGAGACTTTGTATACCGCGCTAATGACGCAAGCCACGCAGAAGACACAGGCAAGCTTGGACCCAAATGGGAAGGACCCTATGAGGTCACGGATGCACTAGGTAATGGTGCATACAGGTTGCGCAATATGGAAGGTCACGAGCTGGCGCGCACCTGGAATATCTACAATCTAAAAAGATCCTATCTTTAGGAAAGGCTACGGCCCACAAACAGACAACTTTGCACTTTAGTACGTGCCCAATAAATGTTTGTCTTTGAACTTTCTTTTCTTTCTTAGGAATTGTCTTTTAAAACTTGCAAGTATTAATAAAACGTTGTGGTTTCAAGCTAACTCCATGACATACTTCACTTTATTGCGCACATTTCTATTATGTTTCAATATTGTTATTTTACATTTTGCCTACATGGCGTGCATGCACTTATTAAGACCCACGATGGCAGAAAGGATGAGTAAACCTACTAACTAACTCGTTGAGTAAGAGGGTTGCAAACCCATCAACATTGGATCATGTATCCTTGCTAAGCGCCTTACCTTCAAGACGTTGAAGTAAGTTTTCCATGCGCATTCCACGAAGGATGCGCAATATCACGTACACCGTACATGCTTAGCAAATTATGAGCCAAAACTCTTGGTCATTTAATAAAAGTCTTTGCAAAATAATGCAAGTCTATTTTCATACTTATGATTTGTTTTTAAGTCACGCACTTAATTTGAGTATGGGTTTCAATTTGCATCTTAGTTGATCTTTTACACAAAGGATAACAATTTAAGAACGGATAACATAGCACACGAACAAAAGATACAAGTTGTTATTTATACGAAACCATACATTTACTAGTTACAAAAAGCCTATATCTACACACTATGACGGTGCTCAGGACTATGCTCTTGGTCAGCGGAGCTCCCAGCCTCTTGGAGCTTCCTCAAAAGTAACGCATCCTTAGGCGACACGGTCGCCACGCTGATTGCGACTCCATCTGATCTTGGGATATGCGCAACGCCCACACCGCAAAGGATAGCTTTCCCCTTCACACCCTTCTTCTTTTCCGCCCTCTCCACATGAAGCTCCAAGACTTCTTTCAGGGGAACCTCCTTCTCAAGGGCGAAGGGGTTCAACATATCACGCGGCTGTGCAAAGACTGAAACCTGCAACTGCGACTTGTTAGGCTTTAGGAAAAAGTCAGGTTAAGCCTCTGCATCCTCCAAGATGTGCCTCCCCAAGTTTAACCCTTCCATAATCAACTTTATGGGGTAATCCTGGTCGCGCTCCAGCCGCACAATATGTGCAAGCTCAAAGAGCTTCATCCCCTCCATAGCCTTCACAAGCTCGTCATAAGCGTCCACCTTATAACCGGGTACCTCAGCAAGTGACACGATCAGCATCTTCGCCTCATGGAGTTCCCTCTACTGCCTGCGCCATGCCACGCTCCATGGCGCACTCTACAACCTTCCCAAAGGCCTCCAACACCTCCGGGGACTCCAACGTGCCCATCGCAGCCAGGCGCAAACCATGGCTGATCAACCACCTACACAAGCAACAATGGATGCATTAGAAGACAAAAGAATGAAAATTAACACATATGGTAAGAGAAAATCGCAGAATAAACAACACATACCTGCGCTTAGTGATTGTAGACATAAGATGAGGATATAACTCCTCATCATATTCTATACTCAGCCTGCGCAGCTTTTCCTCCTGCACCTTCAAGGCATTCTGAACTTAGGAGCGAAGGTTCTCAATATGGCTGAAGTGCTCAGCCTTCTTCTCCTCTAGATACCTTATCCCCCAGGTTAAGTTCGACCTGAACTGATGCAGCTCCCCGTGCTCATGCTGCAGCTCAGCCATCACGATCAACTTCTCACCAGTAACCTTCTCAGCATGCGCCTTGACGGATTCTACCTCCGCTCGCGCATCAGCTAACTGCGCACGGAGCATGGCAATCTCCTCGTCCTTCTGTGCGAGGCTGCTGCTCTCCCCAACATACCGCGCCTTCAACTGAGCGACCAACTCAGTCTGACGCTCAGCAGCAGCAGCTAGCTCCTCCATCAACTGCTGCGCAGAAACCTCCTCAGCCACCTTCACCGTCTCCTCCACGTTTGAATCCTGAGGGGGGACCACGCTTTCAACAAATGCTGCATCACCCTCTGCAGCATGGTCACTACAAGCAAAAGAAGATGGTCAGAGCATATTACGACAAGTAATACAAAAAAAAACATGAATATGACCATCACTTACAAAAAAGGAGAAGACTTTGAAACCTCCTTATCCGCACCAGTAGCAGATGTGTCATCCACTGCGAATGACTCTTCATCCGTGATAAGATGGCGCCTCCTCTTGGAAGTACCAGCGCCATCAGACTCTCCCTTCTACTTCACGCCTTGCGCACTTCCCTCCGGCTCTAGGACCTCCACACTGTCAGAGGACTCAGAGTGCACTTCCTCTATCACGGGAGACGGCTCCCCAGTAAGAGGAACGCTCGGGACATGAGTGACAAGTGCAGCAAAGGGAGGAGAATCCTCAAGACCATCTTGCGCCAACACCATCGTGTGTCCCGCAGTGGCTTCCAAAATTGGCTCCTCATTATCCCTAAGAGGGCGCACACCCACCATCACTTGCTTTGGCTTCTCAAGCTTCACCACGGCAAATAAATCCATCTCTGCACGACACATGAACAAATAACAAAACCAATTCAGTTATGGAAATTACATATAAAGAAGCACTTACATTATTGAAGCGAAGGTAAAAAAGGACAAGCACCCACCCCGGCCGCTCTCCTCAAGGAATGTTGGAACCTCGTCAGAACCATGGAAATAGTTGCGACTCAGCCCCATGTGTGAACCAAAAACTCCTCAGGGTAGGAGTTAATGGGGATGCGGTTGGCATCAATGGTATCCGCATCCTCCACGTTATACGAACCGGGTAAAGGGCGCTCATCCCTTGGCAGCGTCCCTTGAGTATAAAACTCAAACGGCGACGGAAATACTATATCATCTACCCAAAAAAATTTCTCCCTCCAATCCCTAAGGGAATCCACCTTCTCTGTATAACACTGAAGGCGCCCAGAGCGCTTCGCAAAAGATACCCATCCATGCGACCACGTTGTGCAGTAAAACGCACAGAATAGGTTAATGGTAGGTATGATCGCCAGCAGATGGCAGTTTATTTCAAAATTTGAAATTTTCGCCAGACCTATACAGTGCAGCTGGGAAATATGAAGATGGTAGAAGTTGAGCAGATTACTCAAGAATAAAGATATAGGTACGCGCTAATTCGCGTACTCAAAAAAGCGCGTATATAACCCTACTTTTCCCGCAGGGAAATCCGCGATACACGCGTTTGCCTTCGGTACTACCGGATGCACATCAAGAGGAATGAAATAATCAGAGGAGAACTGACGCAGTTCATCCTCGTCCATTTCAGAAACAAACTCTTCTAATTGACGAACCATGTATAAGAAATGACAAATACTAGCTAATGCGCGTATTCACGGTTACCTAATCAAACAGTTGTTCTCTTAAAAAAGCTTTGAAAAAGGTTGAAAATGGCGGAAGTAGGTTTTTACTTTGATGTTTTTTGGTAAAAAGGGAGGCGATTATTTATAGGTTCACAAAAACCCTAGAACGTAAGCCACGTGGAATCCACTAACCTAATCGTGTGGCTGGAAGACGAGAAGGTACATGCATTTTTTCCCACTTCCCGATACACACGTGGACACACTCCCCGTTTCCCTAGGCATTTTTGAAGATATTTGGGACTAGATACATCGTCCCTAATATTGGGTGGTAACTTTTCCCGCCACACTTACCGTTGCTTTCACTAGTCTAGCATCCGCGGCTACAAGCTGCGCACACTAGATTGGGGGGACATGATGACGTATAGTCTATATTTGGGCCACGAGCTCAAATGATAAACATTACTAAGGCCCAAACCTACCACACATGGGCTATCATAAGATTCATAACAATGATTTGGGCCGCACCACCAATGGGGTGGGCTCACATAGGCCCAAGCTCAACCAAACTATTTATGGTCTAGATGAGGATCTTCTATTTACGGATAAAGATCCTTGGACCGGATAAGCACCATGTGTGCGAAGAGTAAGGAGCACGAAACCTACAAGGATTCTGCGCCTATATATAGAATGACATAATTCTCATTAAAGCTACGATCTACAAAACCCTAACTCTTGAATATAACCTAAAACTGATTACTTACTCTCACGCTGGAGGATAATCGTGGGAGACAATCCCACGATAAGCCTAACGGTGTTTGTTTACTTTATTAGTGTGTAGGTCTCAAGCATTAAGAGCGAATTGGTACAAGAGTGAGAGCCCAAACCAGGAACGCCCAATTTTTGTATCAACACATTTTATCATACAAACTTTTAAGGAATTATAAGTTGCAAAACAACTTATTTTTTTACACAGCCAAATAAGTAGTTCGCATCAACAATCCTAAACCCTTCATGATTGCTTATCTGTTGTATTCAAATGTAAAACACTTTTAGTGAGCAATTCCAAGCACTCTATTAATTTTTGTTTCTTAGGGGTGTTTCTTTTTTCCCCTTTGCTAAGGGATACTATTTAATATTATTACTTTTTAGATGGGACTCACAAAAATTTCTTAAATTAGTTGTGTATGCAATTACGGAGTATATCTTCTAATACTATGTTTACGCTACGACAAATTAATTAGCAATCTGCACATTACTTGAGTTAATACCAGCCAACCATTTTTTACACTTTCATGAGTGTGAACAAAGTGTAAACAAATTTCCAAAGTTTACCATCTTCATATATACTTATGAAAGCTAGCCCTAAGTCAATTGCCAATGTTTTTATCCACAAGATTTATTAGTGGCTAGAAATTCTCTGTATAAATATGCTTGAAGGCCTAACAGATACTCGGCAATTTTAAAATATACAAAGTTTTATGATGGATAATATATCTTTAAAAAAATTTGTAAAGTTAAGCTTGTTTATTTAGTCTTTAGTCGTCAAGCCAATAAGACACCATGTTTTTCTGAACTCGTCCATTCTCAACCTAACTAAAGGCTAACTGTCAATTCCATTCAGCAATTTCTATATTTAAAAGGTTGTTATAAAGTAGTTATAATTTGAAACTTTATAAAAGTTGAAATAAACTAGGCTGGGATAAATCCGTAAAGGTACGTCCATTCCTTGCTCATTTTTATAACTTGTTAATTCATTCGACCTAACTGCATTGGGGAGGACAAGGTATTGGTCTCTATCAATGATCAGATGGATTGGATTTGTTTTATTTGGTCCCTTCAAATGGTTAGATGTTGCTTATTTGATTCTAATTAATTAGCTGTATACGTAGGTACTAGTAGGTGTGGACATATACTTGAGGATGAGGGCATGCACGTGAATAAAAAAAATCATATTTGTTTTTGAGAGTTCAAGACTATAATTGAATACCCTGAGAGTTCAAGACTAATTGTCAAAGATGAAGTAAAATGTGTAAATATTGAAACTGTAGTTATCACTACTTCGGATAATATATCTTTGCATCAGATCAGCCTGATAAGAAATCCTATGCATCAAACTTATCAAGAATTAACAAAAAAGGTGAAATGATCGATATATGTCCGCTTTACGTGTAGGAAAATTTGTTTTGATTATGAAAAGTTGAACAAAGTAAAACAGCAAGACCACTTTTGCCTTTCATCATAGAAATGGTTGGAATATAGTGTAAAGTTTCTACTATTTTCATGACGCTTTATGAGGCTAATCATTTTTTTTATAAGGATACCTTGATATGCGATTCATCATTCAGTGATTGGATCCGTAAAATGCCTTTGGTCCTAATTAAGAAGATGTCAAAACAAATATCAGCCACTTAAAAGTCTCATGTGAGTATGTATATATATATTAAGTGGTATGGTATTTGACAGATATAGTATATGGAGCTTCATGAAACTAATATACGCTTTTCTAATCTTTGCTTTAGCCCTTATACGCTGTCGAAAGACTTAAATCACTATAGCATGCCAGAAACTGGGACTTGAAAATTGAGATGGTTAGACCTATACCCTGAAATGGTCCCACTATAGAAGCCTGTGGTTCCATCACGCGGGTTAAAACTTAGAAGTGCCAAATCCTTTATAGGACACACAAGGATTCTATGAATCAAAGATCAGTAATATTGGAGCCTTTTTAGGATACACAAGAATACAGTAACAATTACAATGTACAATGATATCAGCCTTCAAAAATAAACACTTTTTGCTTTCTGTATCCTATAATTTACGACAGATACGATTCACAGGGATAGCAAATTTCGAGTAGAAGTGCAATATTAGACTTTTAGAATAATTAATTTAAATTAGATAAAAGACTTGCTTACACTACAAATTCATGCTGGCCCAGGCATTGGTATATAATAATTGTCCACCATCTAAGTGGAAGAACAAGGCAGCATATTTTAGTGTATACACTGTGCACTACACATAAAGATGAGTAATTCAAATAGACCTACAACACTCAATAAATTGTCCTGCCTTTATATTCCAAATACCCCACCCCCATCCCCTAATCAACATAAATTTCAGAGCTTAATGTATAAGTTTATAATGGCTGAACAATGCAATCAAAACTCTTCTTCAACCGCTAAGTGGTGGCCAGATGTTCATGCGAGTTCGCTTTGTTCATGGACTGGTGGTGCTAATTATGCAAGTAATAATCTGTGCACTAACTCACAAACCCCTAACTCCAATTGCTCTAATGGTGAAGAAGATGTTTCTATCTCTACTTCTTTTACAACGAATGCTTCAAACAACTCTGGGCTCAGCATGGAGTCCTCTCGACGGCTTGTAGAGAAAGCTTCCACCAACGATCCTTATGGAGAGGCAGTTTCCGATAATCATCATTTATGGAACCAAGTTTTACTGTAAGTTAATACATCAAATTAGTATGTACTTAACACTCATACTTAAAACACATTTAACGACAGCAAAACTACTCTTTCTTTTGTAAAAATAAATAAATAAATAAATTAAAAAAAAAAAAAAAAAAAAACTCCAATGGCAAGCAAGGAGCTAGATACAAATAATTCTATGTAGTACAGAAAAAATGATAAGTCTGATCGTAGTAATCTTGTATACTTTATTCAATAATCAGAAAAGGTTTTTTTTTTTTTTTTTTTTTTTTTTTTTTTTTTTTTTTTTTAGTGGATTCCTTTTGTTCTTTCCATTCTTCTACTTTATTTTAATAGAACCTAACATCTCCAAATATATTTTATGTTCATTCATATTTTTAAATATATATAAGTATATTGATTTGAAGTTTAACGTTTACCTAAAGTTTTGTTGTGGTAATAATGAACAAATTAATGCATATGTAGAGGTGTGGGAACTACCGGGGAGCTGCAAAACACATCATCCCAAATGTTTGAACCAGCGTGTGATTATTTGAAGAAAATCGACAATGGATGGGACTTTTTAAGTTCAACACATCCTAACCAGTTCCAAAAGAATTTTAATGGTGTCAACATTGGTTTATACCAAAACAAGATTTCACAAGATGTTGTAATAAGCCCACAGCCTGATCAATATAATGGTCAATTCACAGCAATAAAAAGTGAACACATGGAGAGTGATTCTCATCGTGAGGGGATATTTAGGAGAGGGTTAAGTTGTCATGCAAGTGAATATCAAGCCGGGACTAACGACGTTGTTTTAGAAGATAGTAACAAGTATTATGACAATGGTATGTCGTCGGATATGGAGTGTACTAATGGAAGGGGTTTTCTGGATTTGGTTGGTTACGGTAGCTTCTTAAACAAACCAGTATTGGATCTTGAGAGTAACGTGTTTAATAAACCCATGATGAGTACCATGAATCTACCAGACCGAATGAAGCAAGGCATCCATAACTCTTTTCAGGTAAGATCCTATCTCTCATCTCTCCCTCCATTCATACATCAGGCAGCCATTTGATCCAATTAGATGATAAGTTGATATCGCATAAAATAGTCATGTAACCTCATGCTACGTTGATCAAACTGTTGAAAAAATTGTAACTAATTAAAAAGTAAACATTGATGACTCACCGTAACCATTACAAAGTTAATACCCATGTTTTATCTGTAAGGTGCAAGGTCATGTCTTTCATAAATCCAATCTTCTTATGACTTGCAGCAACATTTTCCATGTAACTAATCTATCATAACCTTGAAAAAAAAAAAAAAAAAAAAAAAAAAGAAAAGAAAAGAAAAGAAAGCCTTAACGACGCCGTTTTGAGTATATAGGGGTGTTTGAAATTGCCAATTAAAATTGTGCATCTTCTGATTGCTTTTTGAAATAATCTCTTTTAAATAAATAGTCTCAAGAATGGTTATCCGATACGGTTTATGACACTTAAAAATAATCGAAACTCTACCTTTTCAAAATGCAGTAAGTAGATAAACCAACTCAAACACACCCATTGTCACACAGATACATATATAATAAGACACTGACAACTTAACGTATATGCATCCATAGCAATTTTTTTTAATGTTTCATCACAAAAATTGCAGCCAATAAGGCCAAGAGGCAACACACTAACTAAAAGTAACGAAAGAGGAAATGGAGTTGCTAATGAAGGGAAGAGAAAGAAATCAGAGGACCAATCTGGGTCACTCAAAAAACCTAAGCTTGAGACTTCTACAGTCTCATCAACTAAGGTAGAACCTCATATTTACCTCCAATATTAATGTTTTACTATAGATACTAAAGTACACACACACACACACACATATATATATATATATATATATATATATATATATATATATATATATATATATATATATATATATATATATATATATATATATATATATATATATATATATATATATATATATATATATTTCTTTTTCTAAATTTATAAAGGCTCAGCTTCCTAAAGCAAAGCTCGGGGAGAAAATTACAGCCCTTCAACAAATTGTGTCACCGTTCGGCAAGGTACTCAAGAACATATGAAACTTGATTGTCTTATATTTCTTCTTTTTCTATGAACATAATTATAACTTTTGTTAATTTTTCAGACAGATACAGCTTCGGTATTAGGGGAAGCGATTTGTTATATCAAGTGTCTACAAGAGCAAGTACAGGTAATGACATCACTCTAAATCAATGTGCTAATCCATAATTTATAGAAAATGCATGTACTGATACAAATTATATTCCATTTTTCAGTTATTGAGCAATCCATACATGAAGACCAATATCATCAAGGTGAGCCTTAGGCTTAGACTTACAAAAAACTCTAATACTGTAGCAAATATAATTAAAATCGTTAGCTCAAAAAATATATAATTAAAATTGGAAGCTGAAACATATTTGTTGTTTCGGATTTCAGGACCCATGGGTGCGACTGGAAACAAAAGATAGAGGAGATATGAATCTTGATCTTAAGACTAGAGGTCTGTGTTTGGTTCCCTTATCGTGTACTCCTCAAGTGTACCATGAAAACAACGGATCAGATTACTGGACTCCAGCATATAGAGGATATATCTATAGATAGGGCTCCTGTTTCTATAATTTTGGGTAGATTTGTTCAATGCAATAACTTGCATGTCTAGTTATCTAAATAATTGCAAGAATTTATATTTTCTATCAAACGATCTAGTATTATTCATGTGATAGAGTACTATGGGCTTTTAGTCCGTGTGAAATTTGTAATATAACTAATCTGCAATGGAAAATAGAATTGTATATGCAAACTTATCATATTCCGATTCATATCCATACTCACTCTTTCTAATTATATGCCACTTAGCCCAAACGATTAAAAAAACCCACTAGAATCATGGAGATATCTAATGAATTAAAATCAAGACCGACATTTTTTTTTTTTTTTTGTCAATTTCTACATTCTATCATCATGTGCTAAGCCACTTCGCAAGCGTCTTCATCATATCTTCCACTCCAATTCAACATTACATTCGTCAACTGCGAGATGATGATCCTTCCCTTTCCTCCTAGAATTCCAAACGGCAATAAATTGTATTGGTCCTACATCATATACAAACTAGTAGTAAACTATGTTTGACCAACAAGAATCTAACTAAGAAGTTACTAACAAATTTTAAAATATACCTCCACACCTCACCCCAAGCCATAGCACCTCGCGCCAAATTCACCAGTCGTGTTATAGGCATTTTTTGTATTTTTGTTTAGTAAAATTCTAAGCAAATTATCCCTCACAAGTATTGAAGCATTAAATCAGCCCAAGTTAAATAGCTCATTAAATCAAAGACCCAACTCTCTCTCTAATGAAGTCAAAACGTAAACCATGAGCAAGTTTACCCCTGACTAAATGATGAGCACAACGGATCACAATCAGCTATCCAAAAGACCCAAAGGTATACACCTTATGAGATTTTTTTTTTTTTTTTTTTTTTTTTTTTTTTTTTTTTAAATATAACCCTAAAATTGGAGTTGTTAGTGGTTCAGTTTTACATACTATACAAGAATTATATACGTCCATATATGGTTTTCTGTAACAAAAAATTCATGGTTATTGGTTCAGTTTCAACGAATGAGGATTGTTTGAGTAGTGGGTTTAGATTCTAGTATTTTTAGTATGTTTAGATTTAATGTTTTTGGTTGAAGATGAAGAGATGTTGAAGATAACGACGAGTAAAAATACTCGAATGCCTTTATGTCCTTTATGTGAGAGACTCATGGGGTAATTATGTTAATTAAATTATCTTCTAATGATGCGTACAACATGAATAATTAACGTCTTCATATATTTAATAAAAAAATTAAAAGTTAAGTGCTTATAATAGTAAAAAGTGGCAAGTTAGATGTCTTTTCAGACCATTAACCCTTAAACCTGTGACTAATTATCATCGAAGACCACACTCATCTTCATCACAACTCTCTCCCTTCATCTACTATGTGTTATAGCGAAATGTTCTCACTAATACCCAACACAGATCTAAAGTTCAAGTCAAGTAATGAAATTGAAATTACAGTGTCAATTCACTGAATTGTGTTCTTCATCCACTTTTTAAGGCAACCACAATTTTCAGAGCAATATGTTATAAATTTTATATGTACGTTCATACAACTTTGCGTTACTCTGGGGGTTTGTTTAAAAATATGGAGTTCAACTTAGACGCAAGGTTTTGCAGTTTCACCACTATGACAAATATGTTATTTGCACACATAGAATTTACATGCTTTTGTGACATACTAAAACTCTGTTAAATTATTCATATTTATGAATGTATATAAGATAATAACGTGTGTTTACATTAAGATATATGATAAATTAAAACAATAATTGCACTTGAAATTTTAGAATAATCAATGTTACACTTAACAAATGTATGTATTGTAATATTTAGAGTAAGAGCACGAGGAATACCTATTTCACCCCATGATGAATAGTGCAACCAAGGTACTAATAGCCAAAAGTGGCGTGAAACACCATTCGATGCTCACGTGGCCGGATGCTGCAAATGATTTTGAGCTTTAAGAGAATCTCCTCGTTTCGTGAAACACGCTCGCCCAAACATACAACACTCATGCACCGTGGCCTCCCTTTGTACCTCGACACCACTCCTTCTCCTTTTGCATCTTGCCACCACTTTCTCTCCTCTAATCCCGCCAATACTCAATTGCACACTACCAAATTACTATTGTTGTCAAATGACGTAAAGACCTAAAAATTGTGTTTAAAAAAATACACTTTATCATTTATTATACACGTGTTTTATACAATTTCTTAATTATATGTTCATTTTTTATTATGTTAAATATTCAAGTGGTGTTTGTTTAGCTAATAAGTGAAAAATAAACCAAAAAGCTATAAAATTAGTAAGACTTCAATATAAGTTGGTCAAATAAACTTATAAGTCAAAGATAAACTTAAAATAGGTGTTTGGGATTCGTCTTTTCTACTTCTGGTTGCTTATTTTTGTAAAAGATGTAATAATACTTGGAAAAAAATTGATAGAAAAAACTCAATCATGTGCATGCATTAAAGAATTTAGGTTGGATATGATAATAAAAATCGATTTTAACTTAATTCGAAATAAGTAATATGAAATATTAGTTCCATAGTTACTTATGAAGAACTGTTTTTATGCTTATAAATAAGTAGAAAAGCATAAAGTGTTTAGATATCAAATCTTCTTTCTACTTAAAAAAATAGGCAAGCATGAAAAATAAGGCAGTGACAAACATGCACCACACATTGCTTTTCTTGTTGGACAAATATTACATTAATTTTTAACACACCTTGTATAATTGGAGTTTTTTGGACATGAAAACAAAGAGTTTCAAAATTGTATCGAAAACCTTAAACCTTTTATGTTTAAATTAGTTTCATCAAATAAAAATCACCTATTACAAGTACTTAATTTTTTTTATAACCAATTTTACTTGCAATTTCTGATTCATAAAACTGACTATAATTATAATGTTTTAAAGAAGGGAGAAGATCAATTAGAAATGGCACTTATCGTGAAATGCCTACAAAAATATGACCAAAAAAAAATGAAAAATTCTGAATTTTTTTCACAAGATAAAGGATGCTGATGCATAAAAAAGTTGTAAACAATGTTTTAAATTTATAAAAAACGAAATTTTAATGTGCAAAAAGGAATTTGATGCACAAACTTTTTATTTGTTATACACAATAAATTTTTGATGCGGATACTAAAAGAAAATTAGATGCAAAATCAAAATTTTAATACACAAAATCCTGATTTACAAATTTTAAGACGCAAACTTTTTTTTTTTTTTTTTTTTTCAATAATTCTTTTTCCCATCAAAACTATGCATTTTCAGAAACTATTTCACAACTTGTTTTTAATCAACTATTGTTTCATATCTTGTAGATTTTTTAAAGCCTTTTAAATAAAATATAAATTATAATTTTTTACATTCTTTTTACGTTTTCACCCTTCAAAGAAAATAAGAAAATTAGGGTTTGAGGAGTGTGTGTTTTAGTATCGGGAAATGAGATTTGAGGGTAAAAAAAGGGGTAAAAAAAGGGCGCAGTGATTTAAGTAGGGTTACACCTTTTTTATTTTCCACCTCATATTTTCTAAATAAGCATTTATAATCCAACATGGTATTTTATTAAGTCAAATAACCGGGAAACCGACTATCACCGGTTGCATTTCATAAAAATTTGAAAATATTATGCGTATTGAAAAAAAAACACAAACTTAATTAAGCATTTTAACAATAAAAATAGTACATTATGTAGGATGAGTCAAAATTGTAAGTATGTTAAGCATATATGAATTTAACCCAACAATTTTTTGTTAGAATTTAGAAAATCCATGAGGAAGAGTCGGTCACCCCAAATATAGTCTACCATAAGTTAGCTAGTAGACTTAACTATTATTATTAGTAGTAGATTAGTTTACATAATACCGTGGAGGAAGGACGAGTCTTTACCCACTGTACACTCGATCCACAGCTTACATGAGGCCGTTTATTTGTAACTATATAAGCCCTCTCCCACCAAGGGAGATGGTTGGAGCTTTCATTCTTTTAATCTAATCTTTATAGTTTTCTTTTTACTTTCTCTCTCTAGAAAGTTTCTCAACTTCTTTCTCTCTCTAAATCTCTTGCAATATTCGAATCATACTCATTGTTTTTTTTGTGTTATAATAATCAGTCACTTACACTTGGTATCAAGAGCCATGGTTTGATTCGTGGTTGAATTCGTGGGTGTTGCTTCCTTGTTTGTTTTTTTTTCTTATCTTTTGGTTCGAATAGAAGAGGAACAAAAGTCATAGTTTGAGCTTAGTTTGTGGTTAGGATTATTGTGTGATTGTACTTTTGGGTTTAGAACAATTATTATAGCTTACCTTGGTTATTAGATTGCTTATCTTATCAATTTATAGGCGTTTTTAAGCTTGTTCGTGACTTTGGAGTTTATATTTTAGGCTGAGATTTGGCATTGTTCTTGACTACGATTTGGTGATTCTTGGTTGAGTTTTGTGTCCGTTTGGGAAGCTTATTGTTGCGATTTGTGTCATTGAAGACATGTGTTTTGGCCTATAGCCAAAAAGGAGGTGTAAAAGACAACAGCTTGTGAAAGTGACATTATTGTCTCTTGCGTTTTGACTGTTTACAAGTTACGACTTGATTATAAATTCCTTACTGCGATTTGTCTGGTTTGCGGTTTGTCTACTTGTAAAGACTGCGTTTTGTATCTACAAAAGATGTAATACTTGTTGCGATTTGATTGCGTAGACCAAGTCAACAAGACTCGGAAATACCAAGATCATTGTGTCATCAGTTTAAACATCATAAATCACAAATCATCTGTCAATAACCAAAATCACAAATCATAAATCACTACAAACAACAACATCAACCAACTGAGTTACAAGAAAATTAAGTAAGCAAAACTAAATTGCCTCAACTTATATACCACTTACAACATCCAATCACCTCACATCACTCCCCAAACTTCAACGAAATAGAAAAACGTCAAGACCTAGATCTCAGTGTGTTAACTCATAGTTTCAAATTGTTACAATTCTTTTGTGAGTGAACAATGATACATCATAGATCATTGTAAAGTCTTAACTTCTTTCTCAATATCCGAACAAATAAAGAACGACATATAACACTTGTGTTACACACGTTTCTTTCCATTGGTTCAAACTAAAACGATAAACCAAACAAACAACAACCATCAAGATCTCAGATTTTCTTTTGTGTCTTTATCAATAACATCAGACCTTGAAGGTCAATTTCACGAAAAGAATAAACCATCATCGATCTTTTTTTTTGGCTAAGGTTCATATATATCAGAATATAAAAGAAAGTCTTATAACAATTATGTTATAATCTTACTTTGATTCGGTCAAAAGAAACACAAACAAAGAATGAGAACCTACCGTGGCCAAGGATCTTGAAGCTGTCATATTTTTGTAGTTCGTTGTGTGGTTCGAACAAGATCAGAAAAAGAGTTAGTATTTGTGATTTGTATTCAGAAATGAAAGTTAATTGAAGACTTTATATGGTATTCGGATCTACATGAATGAAAGGGATGATTTTTTTTTTGTGGCTGCCAAAGGGTATATGTGTGGCTGCTTGTGATGTGGGAAATGTGATTAGGGTTATTAGATTAGTGTAAGTGTGTGTTAGGTTAGTGTTTTATACCGATTATTTAGGGTTCGGTGGTGTATTCGACTTGGGCTTATGTTAGATAATCCGTTTGGGCTTTATTATCATTGGTCCATTTCTTTTTGTTGGGCTGAGAGTACTAAAAGGGATGAATTTTGCTAGACCTCAGTTGGGTTTTACATGGTCCGAATTCTTTAGTACTGGTATATCATTTTAGTTGGATTAAAATTTGATTAGTCATTACTCTTGTGCTGTGATATTTGGTTCACGGTTTTGATTGAGCTTCAAGAATCCGAGAGTGAATTATTTTTGGTTGAGATATTTTTGAGTTTATTGGATATAATTATGGTGTTTATTTGGATTTACTTAAACTCATTTCAACCACACTAAAGCACAACTAAACAACACATCATCTAATCGATCATACATATCATTTATCATTGTCTCGCGGTTTCTTCTTGATTTTGTAAAATCCCGTGAAAGAATCTATTTCTCGGTTTAAATCATAGAATTGTAAAATCCCGTGCACGTTCATATCATGTCAAATTCTTCGGATTCAGTCATATTTTGAGATACTCAAATTGTATGAAATGATCGATGAACATATGACCTCCAACAAAGTACAACTAACTAATGGTTTTGATTCTCATAATGCTAAAATGGAATCGTCGTGCTCGAATTCTCAAGAGAATGAGTTTCATCAGCCACAAAAACTGGTTGATAACGCAGAGAAATATTGCATTGAATGTTTTCAACTACTTCACTCACAAATCAAGGTTCTCTTTGACTGACCTGGATACTTGTGCGGTTACCAACACTGGTACAAAAACTGGTATTCGTCACACATGGTCGATTTTGAACTGTCACACTATAACATATTTACGTAACTTAATGTACGAGAATAAAATAAACAGCCACACTCGATCCGACTTGTGTGACCATTTTGGAAGATGTATGTCACACATTTGTGTATTTATGTGACTAGAGGGTAACTGGTAAATATTTTTCGATTATTTAGTCATTTTAATTCGGGACGTGTGACATATACAAATCAGCTTTAAACATTAGTCACACTATAGATATACATATGTGACAAATATATGTCACACAATTGAAGAGTGTGACCAAAATAGATATATGGTCACATGAAGTAATTGTGTATGTGGCTAAATTATATAGTCAAGTTTGTCACACATTATTTAAACGTGATTGCTATTCTTTGCTGAATATTTAGCCACATATGAATTTGAAATGTGTGACAACTGAAAAGTAAGTTTGAAGCGTTAGTCACGATATGCATTTAAAAGTGACAAATATATGGTCACACTAAACCATAGGCATACATGATTAAGTGTAACTAAAATTCGATACATATCGTCACGTAAGTTAATATGTATGTCTAAAGTTTAGTGTGTGTTTGTTTGCCAAATCCTAATGTGTATAGTCACATTTCATTGAAACACGATCATGTGACTATAGGATTTACAATAGTCACACCATATCACAAATGCGTATCTAAATTATGTTTATTGCCATATTATAAGGGTATTATATGTGACCAATACATTCAAAATAGTCACATTGTGAAATATTTATGTGACTATTATTTATAGCAAAATGTGAACTCAATTATCATTAACCTTGATATTAGTCACATTGAGTGTTTGTGTGACTAAATTCAAGATGTTATATATGGTCACATGAACTATTTATTTAGGTGTCTAAATCATAGAGTCATATTTTGTCACACATTATTTAAGTGTAGTCACAATTCGATACATATGCTATGGCTTGTGTTTTCTTTGTTTCTAGACTAACATTTTGCAGGAAAGACAAAGAGAAAGCTGTTTGGATTAAAATTTGGGTGAATGCTAGTAACTCAGAACTTAATGCTGCTTGGCATAACTTAATGCTGCTAGGCATAAATTAATGTTGCTAGGCATAAATCAAGCTTAATGAATAGATGAAAGATAGTGTGTGTCACACAGAAACCGCTAACAACATAGCACATGCCCTCTTGAAGTGCTTCATCGTATTTGTGCATATCACTCTTCCTAATGATGCATTGGATGCGGTTTGCCTAGTGGAAACTGAGTATTGCAAAAACATAATACAGTAAAACCTCTATAAATTAATAGTGTTGGGACGATGATATTTTATTAATTTAGCGAAATATTATTATATCGATAAATTAATAATTTATTAATTTAAAGAGATTTTATATATGGCCTATAAATTTTCAAGTGTAATACTAGTTACAATGTATACTCCTTAGAGATGAAAAATAAATTTGAAAAACAAGTTCCAATTAAAATTTTATGAATTCGTATTCACACTTTATGAAAACTAGAAGGGTACCCGCGCAATGCGGCGGCGGGTACTCGTAGACTATGTTTGTGGCGAGCAAATGTTTTTCATTTTAAACCTTCATTATTTAGTATTGTCTCAAATACTTTAAAATGTTGTAGATATATGTCTTTTGAAAGTAGAACATTTAAATTATTAATAGCGTAATGTGTGTTTGGAAGCTGAGATGAAACTGTGTTAGTTTGTGGGTTAGTTTGTAGGCTTTATGTATATGAAATATGCATTAAAAGGTAGTTATAGTAGTGGCTCCTACAATTAAAGAGATTAAAATTCATAATGTAACTTAACTCCTATTCATAAGTGTGTTAGTTTGAAATCATTTCAATTAAAGAAATGTTTTTGGTTTTATTTTTTTAAGACTTCCTTTTTAGGAATGGCCTAAATGCATTATAATGTAGTTAAGATAAAATTTACACTTTTTGTTGCAATACGAGAAGACAACACACCAACACTTTACAACAATAAGGAGATTTTGAGATAAACTCAATATAGATTTGAAGTTCAACAAAAAATAACAAGTGACAATGAATTTCATTTTTTACTAAACAATCTTAGGATTTTGAAGTGTATCTCTCTCACACACATATATACATATATATGGAAGTTTTAGTAATTATTAATTTATAGTTTCGTTGGGACTAATATATATACACTGGATTTTCAAAAAAAATTATTATCTTATTATTTTATCGATTGGGGTATAAATTTATACTGGTCCCAAGTTAGGACCGGACAAATTATTAATTTTATCGAGGTTATTAATTTATAGAGGTTTTACTGTACATTGAGATAAAAATAAAATGCCACAAAAATAAAACGATTCATATTCAGTTCATTACTTGCATTAAATAAAAAAAAGATAAACATAACAATAGAAATAACAAAACAATCTAAAAGCTAAACTTATGATCCTTCTCTTGATCATAAGCAAGATGAAGATTGTTTTCGAGTTATAGAAACCGATTAATTGAAGTGTTGGTGGTTACAACTGTAGAAACCCCAACAACATTAAGGTAGGGTTTGGGACGTTTTAGGGACCTTTTTTGCAACAAAATCCCTAAATATTAAAACGTTGACATTGTGAGTCTTGGGAAACGTTGTGACTGTTAAATACTTATTGTAAACCGGTGTAACTATAAAAAGGTTATTGTAAACCGTTGTGACACTTAAATACTTAATTGTAAATTGTTGTGACACTTAAACGTTGTGACATTGTGACTCTTGTGTGCCTATAAATACAAAGGAATTACAACCAACTTCTTTCATCTTTTCATTACATACTTAATTTTTGTTTGGAACTTCAATGGCTTCATCATCTTCAAATCCTGCTTCAAAGAAAACAAAACGTTCAAGGGATACTTCTCCTCCTCCTCCAATGCCAGAAAAATATAAAATCCATGGCCTAACCCAAGAGTGCTGGGACAAATGCCATTCTGCAGGCCAATATGGTATTGAACAACGGTTGGTTGAACTTTACAACAAACAAATCAATCGGTTGGAAGAACAGAAAAAAAAATACCAAGAGATCATACTGGCGTATCAGAACAAAGTTAATCTTCGGAATCAAGAAATAGAAGAAATCCGTGGAAACATTGTTGATATTTACAAAGGCATTCAAAATAGTTGTATAATTTTCATTGAATTTAACCTGATGTAAGATGATATTAATCATTATTATGTTATTTTAATGTTTTAGTCATTCAGTATGAACCACTATGTTACCATTAATGTTTCTGTATAATTGTTATTTACATCGGTGCTTAGGTATGTTAACGTACATAGTTAATGCTGCTAGTAGATAGTTTACGCTCCAAGCACCTTTAGTGTTGAGGGACATTTTAGGGACCTTGTTTGCAACAAACTCCCTATATATTAAATGGAGGAACCAGACCCCCAAATCCCCTCACCAAACTTATTTATTACTAAATTGGAATTTCAAGTACGCATTTGTTAAAGGACTTTAGAAGTATCTTTTGAATTTGAATGTTTTTTATCAATTATGTTATGTTTCTTTGAAGTTTAATGTTTTTGTGTTCAAAGAAAATTTATGTTATGTTTCTTTGTTAATCAAGTTATCGATTACTATATGATCAAGTTATCTTTTTGTTGATTAATTATGTTATGTTGCTTTGTTGACTATGTTATGATGCTTTGTTAAAAGTCAAACAAAGATTGTCAAACTTGATTGTCATTTGCAAAAGTCAAAGAGTCTCCAAGTGAATTTGGGCAATTCCGGGTTTGGATTGGAATTTGGGTGAATGCTAGTAACTCAGAACTTAATACTGCTTGTCATAACTTAATGCTGCTAGACATAAATTAATGTTGCTAGGCATAAATCAAGCTTAATGAATAGATGAAAGATAGTGTTTGTCACACAGAAACCGCTAACAACATAGCACATGCCCTCTTGAAGTGCTTCATCGTATTTGTGCATATCACTCTTCCTAATGATGCAATGGATGCGATTTGGCTAGTGGAAACTGAGTATTGAATAAACATAATACTATACATTGAGATAAAAATAAAATGCCACAAAATTAAACGATTCATATTCAGTTCTTTACTTGCATTAAATAAAAAAAAAATATAAACAAAGTAATAAAAATAACAAAACAATCTAAAAGCTAAACTTATGATCCTTCTCTTGATAATAAGCAAGATGAAGATTGTCATAGTCAATGTGATCCAAAGGATCATCATGGCTGACAGTTTCATCTTCTTCAAGTTTAGCTTTCTTCTTTCTTTTTATTGCAGCCTTGAGCTTGTTTGCTTTGTACTTCTTCCTTTGCTTCTTTTCATTGTTCTCCCAAGCCTTCTTCTTCTTCCTCATTTGGTCCATTTTTGCAATATACCAAACTGCAGGATGTTATGGTGTGGATGATGCCGCTGTAAAACATAAAGCAATAAAACGATTAGAAATGGACCAAAGAAAATGACATAAAGCAATAAAACGATTAGAAATGGACCAAAGAAAATGACGTTACATATATCTAAATACAGATGTTTGTAGAGATTTTATTAAACTGGTAAATATGTGTAAGAAACAAAAACCACAAACCTGCTTGATCCATTTGCAGATTAGAAAGTATGTGTTAATTAAAAATTGTTTGAGAATGACGAAATGCAGTAAAAAGGTAACAGTTTTATAGGCCTAGTAATTCGACAGAAATTAATTGTGGAATTTGGAAGGTTAAAATTTGAACTTTGACCATTAACCATGTACACATTTATCCTTGTAACATAAACGAAGTTGTTGTAATCTACTTTAATTATGTTAATCATTATCTAAATAGATTAAGTTAGTTGAAAAATGAATTTAGATAGGATTGTTTTATTTTTTAAAAATTTACAAAGATTTGCTCGCTGTTTTAATACAAATTGTAGTTTTAAATGTTTGTAACAATCATTTAAAACTATAATGTAAAAGTTATTGATTTAACTGGGGATTAAACCCTTAAGTATAAATGTTACCAATCCACCCCTGCACTCTCATATCTAGCAGTACAAACCCAGCTGTAGTAATGTTTTCTTAGCAGCAGAAACTTTTGATTAACATAATACAAAATATATCCCAAGTTCTTCTTAATGAACACAACAATCAAAATATTGTAACAATTAATGAGAAAATTGAGCAATGACAACATGTTTATTCATAAAGTCAAATAAAGTAGTACAAAAGGATTACACAGGTTTATTCAAATTACTTCCTAACTCTACTAATACATTTTCTTTTTACCCTTCCCTTTTGAACAAACTTTGGGCATTTTTGGTTCTCATGGTTTTATACCCTTGTCTTCACAAGTCTTAGCATTGGGCAGGCCTAGCACCTGAACCCTCTCATCAAAAAGCTCTTTGGCAGTCTTTTTTAGAGTTTTAACCTTCCTAGCATCTTCATTTTTTGTGCCTGATCCAGAATATCCCTTCGGAAAGTAGTCTGCCCATGTATTTGGAGGACCTTCAGAACTGCTTGATATGTGAAATGAACTTGAGTCACTTGAGTCACTGCTGTCAATGTTAATGATTTCTGCAAAAAAATAAAAAATATATTAAAATTAACAAAAATAATAGTGTAAATGAAATAAAAGATAATGTTGCAATTCAGGGTGTGTTTGAAACAACCTTTGTTCTTGGAACTCATTGTTCCAGTAGGTAGAATGGAGTTGTGGGAGCTTAGTTGGTGTGTTTGGTTTTTATAGAGAAAAAGGTATGCTTGGTTAGTGTTTCAAAACTGCAAAAGTAGTCAACTGACAGTGAAGAAAAAAATAGTGTTTTTTTTACCCTTCTTGCAGACATGAAATTGTGCAGTCATGACATTACTTTTTCATGTGTGCAAACATGAGAAAAAAAATAGTATTTGCAGTACCAAGGCCAAAAAGGCAGGTGTGCAAAGACCAAGGCCAAAACAGTCAATTAATGTGGACAAAAACAATCAATGTTGTAATTCAGGGTGTATTTGAAACAACCTTTGTTCTTGGAACTCCAATAGCCACATTACTTTGTGGATGGCAGGTTTTAGATCATAAAAAAGAATGGAATGCAATAAACCAACATACGTAACCCTTCTGAGTACCCGCTACAGCTCCTTTTGTCGTTTCAACTCCCTTTGAGCAAAGGCCTGCACAAGGCACATTGCTAGGTTGTTGAAAAAACAAAAGAAACTGTATAGGCACTCAGAATGGAAAGGTATGTTGAAATTCTTGACTCATTTAGATCATATAAAAGAATGGAATGCAAACAGAATGATACAAACAATCTAGAAATGTTGAGTAAAGAATAGGGTCTAAGTAACATCACTAATCTTAAATGCGATAATGAAGGAGTGTGGCTTGTCATGAACAATACACACTATATCATCATCGCATTGAAGATGTCGCAATGATCAGGCCATATCTATCTAATGTTGCAGAAAGGTTCCATTGCTTTGTTTTTTGGACACCGTCTAATAACTTTTTTGTGTGGTTGATCACTAGCTTTAGCACTTTCAAGAATGTATCTTCATTGTCGGGACAAAAGTTCTAATCAAGGTACATTATTGAAAGAGCCAAAGCTTGTGATCAAGATCAACCACATAAATAGTAGTAGACGTTTTCCAAATTAAGCAACGGAACCATCTACAACGCTAGATAGATCTGCCCTAATTATTTAGCTTTAAGTTATTAGAAAACATATTCTTACTATCATTTATATTGCTCCCTTAGATGTGACGAGTATACATATTAATTATGTAGGTTCTACGACATTAGAGAGTTAATTGTGCATGAATGAAATCATATTAAATTTATATTAACAATGCAATGAACTACCATCCTTTCTAGCCTAGCCAACAACAACATATCATTCAGCCTTGAATCTCTAACCTACCAACATGCTGGAATACGAAGACACTAAATTCAAGCATCTAACCTACAAATTATACTTGATAATTGTTTCTGTATTTTGACAAGAGCAAAGATGAATCAATAATGGATGGACAACACCAAAACAAGTTTATGTTCATACTTGAAAGTGGTGTCTGTTCACCCATCGTTGATACTTCTTCCATCTTTGATACTTGGATGTTTTAGCCTAAATATTCGCACACACATCTGCCACTTTTCTTCCTTATTCTCTCAAAACAAATGCAACATAATTCTTATACCAGATAGTCAACCTAAGCCTAAGATAAAATAAGCTAATCCAAGCAAACCTTAATATCTCTTTTGCTCTAATTATTCGCAAAAACAACACAGCATGTTCTTCCTTATTCTATCAATACAAATGCAACATACTTCTTATAACAGATAGTCAACCTAAGCCTAAGAATAAATAGCTCTAAGGGGGTATTTGGATTATATTAATTTATAATCTTATCAGCTTTTTGAGATTTGGGGATGCCAATAAGCCTATGTTATTTTAAGTGGATAAGCTAATAAGCCAACAAACAGTGAGCTTATTAACTTTCCCAAAACTCAATAAGCCGATAACCACAAAAAATAAGCTAATCCAAACACACCTAAATATCTCTTTTGCTCTAATTATTCGCAAAAACAACACAACATAAATCTAATACATAAAGTAACAAGTCTCTAACAAATGTAAGACAAAACTGAGAATAAAGGATCAAAACCCTAGATCTGTTTACTTGGTCAATTGTAACCGAGTGAGTTATAACTGTGAGAGAGAAAGAGAGGATTATGTGGAAGTGTGTGAAGCGTGTTTGATACTCTTTGTATAATGTATAATATAAGTTTAAAAGTGAAGTGTGTTTGATACTCTTTGTATATATTATAAGTTTAAATCTAATACATAAAGTAACAAGTCTCTAACAAATGTAAGACAAAACTGAGAATAAAGGATCAAAACCCTAGATCCGTTTACTTGGTCAGTTGTAACCGAGTGAGTTATAACTGTGAGAGAGAAAGAGAGGATTATGTAGAAGTGTGTGAAGCGTGTTTGATACTCTTTGTATACTGTATATTATAAATTTAAAAGTGAATTGTGTTTGATACTCTTTGTATATATTATAAGTTTAAAAGTGAAGTGTGTTTGATACTCTTTTATATATTATAAGTTTAAAAATTATTAAAAGTATAAAAACTAAAAGTAAAAAGTAGTAAAAGTTTTAAAACTAATAAGTATTAAAGCTACATTTGTATTTTAGGGCATGATTGGTAGGGGTGTTCACGGGGCGGTTCGGTTCAGTTAGTTGGAAGATTTTAACTATCCATCGCGGGGCGGGTAATTTATTTATATTATATACGGTTCGTTCGGTTAACCACGGATATCTAAAAGTAAAAACCAAAACCGAACCGTGATAAGTGGTTTTTCCAGTTTCGGTTTTATTCAGTTTCGGTTTCTTCGATTCTGGTTTTTTTTGGGTTTCGGATTGAGTGGTTTGTCGGGGGATTATAGGGGGTGATTTGAAGAATGGGAAAGGTAATGTAAAAATATGCTTGGTAAAGCATAATGCAATGACCCATTACCTAATAGTGGGGAATGGATCATTACTCAATAAATTGAGGGGATTGATTTTCTTTACCTTTCCCTTTCCCGACCATTATCTTACACTTTCCCTTTCCCAAGTTTGAACCAAGCGCACCCTTTAGTGTATTTTGTATTTAAAAATTCGCCCATGTGAATTAGCCATTATCACAGGTCATGCATGGATTCCATTACACTATAAGCGACTACAACCCAATGCACATGACCCATGACCCATGTTAATTACCCATTGTCGATCACCAGTAATGTATTGGTCGATAACATGACACTATAAGCCACTATAACCCAATGCACATGACCCATTACCCATGTTAATTACCCATTGTCGATCACCAGGAATATATTGGTCGATAACATGACACGTACTATAAGCCACTACACCCCAATGCACATGACCAATTACCCATGTTAATTACCAATTGTCAACAGTCATGGATGTGTCGTAACATGACACTTTAAGCAACTATAACCCAACGCATATGACCCATATGATGTCCAATACCCATATTAATGAATGTGACCAGTGATAACCTAATGCACATGACCCATGACCCATGTGAATTAGCCATTATCACTGGTCATGCATGGGTTGCACCGGCTTTGTAGGTGTATACCGTTTGTCACAGACACTAAGAAGCAAGTATCCAGGGACCTCTCGATCATGTTATCCGGGATCGAGAAAGTTTGAACTCGGCTTGAGCTTGACTCGAAAAGCTCGATTTATTTGTAAAGATGTGTTTTCTTACACAAATTAAAATTGAAATATAACCTTAAGAATTGAATTCGGTTCGACTTGAGCTCGAAAAGCTTGATGCATTCATAAATAAGTATTTACACTTAGTACACTTATATATTAAAAAAAACATATTTTATATCACTTACAAGCTCGAGAACTCAACAATAACTCGAATACAACTTATATAAGGTTGAGCTCAACTCATTAAACATTTGAAGCTCACCTTTTTCCCCAAAATTTCAATCTCCCGCTCAAGATCCCGCCCCTTTTGTTCCCCAAAATTTCAATCTCCGGCTCAAGATCCTGCCCCCCCCTTTTTTTTTCCCAAAATCAAAACCCAAACACTAGTCAGATCTATCTTCTCTTTATTCATCTCTTCTCCTTCTCTCTAGAACCGACTCACACCACCGCCACACTTCACCGCCTTATCTCGCCGTCGTTCCACCAACCATCACTCCTCCACGCCATCACCATCATCAAGACAAGGGAGGCAATGGGTGAGTTTGTTTGCTTCGGTTGTTTGGTTCGAGATAACCACCACATCCACCACCATCACAGTCAAGCCACCATCACCCTCTCGATCATGTTATCCGGGATCGAGAAAGTTTGAACTCGGCTTGAGCTTGACTCGAAAAGCTTGATTTATCTATGAAGATGTGTTTTCTTACATAAATTAAAATTGAAATATAACATAAGAATTGAATTCGGTTCGACTTTAGCTCGAAAAGCTTGATGCATTCATAAATATCTATTTACACTTACATATTAAAAAAAAACATATTTTATATCACTTCCAAGCTCGAGAACTCAACAATAACTCAAATCCAACTTATATAAGGTTGAGCTCAACTCATTAAACATTTGGAGCTCACCTTTTTCCCCAAAATTTCAATCTCCCGCTCAAGATCCCGCCCATTTTTCCCAAAAATTTCAATCTCTGGCTCAAGATCCCGCCCCTTTTTCACCCAAAATCAGAACACTAATACTAGTCAGCTATATCTTCTCTCTGTTAGGAATAAAAATATTCATATGAAAGACTCGGTCACCTAAATATTGTAATAGCATTAAGTTAGCTCGTAGTTAGTTTAGTTATTAGTTAGAATTAGTTTAAGTAACATCGTGGATGAAGGACGGGTCTTTACCCACTGTGTGCCTGATCCACAGCCCGGGTGTGGCCGTTTTATCTTTTTTGTAAGAAACTATAAATACCCCTCTCCATATGTGGACAGGGTTGGTGCTTTCTATTCTCAATCTAATATTCACACATTTTCTCTCATCTCTTTCTCTCACTAGAAACACCCAACTCACTTTCTCTCTCTAAAATCTCTTCTTCTTTATTCTTGTATCAATCTAACCACATAAACCATACTAGTTAATATTATGTATATCTTACAATTGGTATCAAGAGCCAAGGTTTCATCTTAGGGCCTTGTAGAATCGGATATGGTGTGGTTTTGTGTAGTTTTTATGAGTTAGAAGAGTTTTCTTGAAAACATCTTGGTTTGATCTTTCTAGTGTTATTTGATATGTTATGGGTGTACTTTCGTGATCATTGGTGTTAGTACTACATAGTTTTTCAGTTGGTTTTGTTACATCAAACGGTTATTTGAAGTTGGGATTGATTTTGAGTTGTATGCTTGGTTGCGGTTTGCTTTTCTGCCTTGTTTCTTAATTGCGGTTTGCTAAGGAATCTAGAGGTTTGCTTGGTTGCGTTTACTTTATTGGGTATAAGGACAAAACGCAAGACAGTGACTGTTTTGGACGTTAGTGGTTTGCGGTTAAATCTTGCGATTTGGGTTAGCGTTTAGTTGTTTGTGGTTTGCTCATGCGGTTTGCGTTTTCTACGTTTACTTCACTAGCGTTTAACTCATCCTGCGGTTTGCTCCTTTTTGCGGTTTGCACCTTATTGCGGTTTGCTCCTTGCGGTTACCTTGCCTAATCCTGCGATTACTTATTGATTGTGATTATCTGAAGTTTGCGGTTTGCTCTTAGCGTTTTGCAAAAGTTGCAGTTTGACCAAAGTTGACTTTTTACGTCAAAACTTCAAACGACCATAACTTTTGAACCGTAACTCCGTTTTCAGCGAATTAGCTGTCAAAACGTCCGGAACAGGCTGAATATTGTGAGATTTCACCATGAAGTCGCGAAATGAATTTTTCGAGGCCAAAATCGCCTCCGGAGTGAAGTTATTGAGGTTTTAAGTTTTTAGACCTAATTTTCACCAAATTTTCGAGGCCAAACTTGCATCAACCGAACCAAGATTGAGAGGATCACTTGATTTGATCACACAGTATGAGGTGTTGGACATTTGTAATGTGTATATGTGATACTTTGAGTGAATATGATTAAGTATGCGGAATCTACTTAACCACACTTAGAATGTTTATTGGAAATGGAACTGTGATGCTTGTGTTTATTTAACAAAGAACAATGAAAGTATTTCACCAAATGATTCAATATTATTCAAAATAATACGAGTGATCTTCACTATCACTAGGGTTACAAAGACCTTGAATCTTGTGTTTGTTCTATTGTTTTTCTCTATGTATATCTCTACACACATATATCGCTATCACATTTATTCTCTATTTAAGTCATATCTAAGATCTTCCTTTTATAGTCCAAGGAAAGATCTTTTACAATCTATATGACTCATCTTAAATACTAGCTTATGACTACTCTTCATTCTAGCTAGATGATGACTTATCATGTTTAGTCATTAAGATACAACGTGTATCTAGGATTACAACTCACTTGGAATGTTCAATTTGATGACAACAACAAAGATATTTTCTTGTACACGTATCAGTAGAATAAGTCATACTTATCTACACAGCTGTTGTATGAGACATAGTAGCATCAACAGAGTCCATCAGTAGAAACACTATCAGTAGAAACCTTGTTCAGCAGAATCCATCAGTGGAAACGTGCTTGGTGCTTTATCAGCAGAAACATACTTGATATATTTCCTTAAATCTTTATGCTGATTCTTCTGATTATTTAATTCCCAACAATCCTCCTCTAAACATGTGAATTACATTCAAACATGTTTTTCTGAATTAAATGAGGACTTTGTGAAGATCTTTCAAACACTTCATTGTCAGACTGTGATCTGAACTTTCTTCTCTTTTGAGTGATTGAATGTCTTTCTTTGTAGCTCATCTGCTTTCTTTTCTTTGCTCCAATCTTGGACTAAACGATGGTGCAATATTTCAACTTGAAGAATTATAAGAGGCAATGATGCTGTGTATCTTGGATGCTTGTTCCAAGAAGTAAAAATCATCTTTCAGCATGTCTTTGGAAGTGATGAACAAACGTAGTGAACTGAAATTGAAACCTTTCATCTTTTGATCTAGATAGATCTTGTTCTGTATCAGTAGAAACCATGTCATCATCTTGTATGCTCTTATCTTTTCCTCCTTTTTATTTGGTTAATCTTCCTTTAAAGGGCTTTTGTAACCTCCCCTGAGATTTATTCCTCTCCTGAGCAATTTCCTCCCCTGTTTGGAAGATCTCTCACAATCATATCATATCATCTGATCTAGCAATTTCCATGTTTTCAGACAATTTGTACATGAAGCCATAAGTTCCTTAAGAGTTTAAATGCTGCCCTCATCACTTCTAGGTGTGTAACCTCCTATGAGTGGTGAATCACTGAGCATTGACTCATAATCCATCATTAGATGATTTTCTGAGCCTTTTTGAAAATCCTTTTTAAGAAATATTTGACTTAGCAGTATGAACATGATTTTATGATTAAAAATCATACTGCTTCTAACCATTTTGAAGGGATTAAGTGTGGTAACTAACACTTAATCAAAATTTCGGTTTAAAGCAACCTCTGGTTGTGTGAGAACCAATGTTTTCAGTTATAAACAACTGCCTGTGTACAGATAAACCTATTCAAAAGGCTTTCTTTACAGGGTTTCCAGCTCGTGGCACTTGTTACCTCTAACACAAGTGTTCGATTTACTGTTGCTCGCTGTTCTTTCTATCAGATATCCATAGATTAGTCACATTATACTTGAGAGTATAAAATGATAGAAAGTGAGTTGTATCAGTTATTAACTGATCAACTAATTTATCAATTCAAAGTGAAACATCATAATCAGGTTCCAAGAAAGAAGTTTTAAGGATTTTTGAAATCCCAAACTCTTTCTATCATGAACCTATTATATCAGCAGCAATGATCATAGATTTCACTTGAAATAGCCTTTGAGCTCAAACATTCATACCTGAAATTGTTAGTCTAAAACCAAAAGAACAAAGTACTTGTCTTGAATTAGAATTATGCATAGGACTAACTGTATGAATAACTTTTAATTGGTAATAGTAGTTTTAGATGACAAAGTTAGATGCATTAACAAAATCTATATACAAGAACACATTATTTAAAAAAAATTTAAAGATTAAGCATTCCAATACTTGCTATTAATTACTGAAATCTTCCAACATCAAAAGCTTTTGTAAGAAGATCTGCAAAGTTTTGTTTTGAAGCAATTTTCATTACTTGAATTAACCTCTTTTCATTGCAATCTCTAATAAAATGATGTCTAATTTCAATGTGTTTTGTTTTTGAATGTTGCACTGGATTTTTAATAATGCAAATTGTACTACTATTATCAATATGAATAATGGTATGTAAGAAATTGTACCCATAATCAAGAAGTTGGTTTTGAAGCCATAGAACTTGACCACAACAATTTGCAGCAGCTACATATTTAGCTTCAGTTGTTGAAGTAGCCACCATTGTCTGCTTCTTACACTGCCATGAGATAAGTCTACACCTAAGGAATTGACATCCTCTAGTTGTTGACTTTCTGTCCAAGCTAGCACCAGCATAATCACTATCTGAGTATGCTACCAAGTCAAAAGATGACTCCTTAGAATACCACAGACCCAACCTAGGTTCACCCTTGAGATATCTAAAAATTCTCTTGACTGTTGTTAAATGAGAAACCTTAGGAGTTACTTGATATCTTGCACAAGCACAAATAGAGAACATGATATCAGGTCTTGATGATGTGAGATACATCAAAGAACCTATCATAGATCTGTATGTGTGTACATCCACATTAGTTCCTTCTACATCTTTAAGAAGTGGCTTCTCAGGGTCCATTGGTGTGCTTACTATTTTGGAATCAGCAAATTGAAACTTTTTAAGAATCTCTGCAACATATTTGTCTTGACTAATAAAGATTCCTTCTCTTGATTGTTTAACCTGCAGACCCAAAAAGAATGTAAGTTCCCCCATGGAACTCATCTGAAACTTATTGTGCATAAGCTTCTCAAACTCCAAACACATCTCCTTCCTTGTAGATCCAAAGATGATATCATCCACATACACTTGAAGTAGCAAAAGATCCTTCTTATGCTTCTTGGTGAAAAGTGTCTGATCTATCTTGCCTCTTTGAAATCCATTTGAAATTAAGTAGGAAGCCAGTGTTTCATACCAAGCTCTTGGTGCCTGATGTAGGCCATATAGAGCTTTAACAACCTTGTACACTTTGTCTGGATGGTCAGGATCAACAAAACCAGGAGGTTGTGAGACATACACCTCCTCTTCAATAGTACCATATAAGAAAGCACTCTTGACATCCATTTGATAAACTGTGAATCCCATAAATGAAGCATAAGCCAAAAAGAGTCTAATGGCTTCAATCCTTGCTACTGGAGCAAAAACTTCTTCATAGTCTATCCCTTCTTCTTGTGTGTACCCTTGAGCTACTAATCTAGCTTTATTTCTTATCACTATACCCCTTTCATCCCTTTTATTCCTAAAAACCCATCTAGTGCCAATTACCCTTACACCACTTGGTAAATCAACTAGCACCCATACCTTTTGAATCTTAAGCTGAAGAAGCTCCTCTTGCATAGCCTCCAACCAGCTTGAATTCTCTAGGGCTTTATTATTCAATATTATTCTCTGATACCAATTGAGAGGATCACTTGAGTTCATCACACACTATAAGGTGTTGGACCTTTGTAATATGTATATGTGATACTTTGAGTGAATATGATTAAGTATGCGAAATCTACTTAACCACACTTAGAATGTTTATTGGAAATAGAACTGTGATGCTTTTGTTTATTTAACAAAGAACAATGAAAGTATTTCAACAAATGATTCAATATTATTCAAAATAATACGAGTGATCTTCACTATCACTAGGGTTACAAAGACCTTAAATCTTGTGTTTGTTCTATTGTTTTTCTCTATGTATATCTCTACACACATATATCGCTATCACACTTATTCTCCATTTAAGTCATATCTAAGATCTTCCTTTTATAGTCCAAGGAAAGATCTTTTACAATCTATATGACTCATCTTAAATACTAGCTTATGACTACTCTTCATTATAGCTAGATGATGACTTATCATGTTTATTCATTAAGATACAACATGTATCTAGGATTACAACTCACTTGGAGTGTTCAATTTGATGACTACAACAAAGATATTTTCTTGTACACGTATCAGTAGAATAAGTCGTACTTATCTACACAGCTATTGTATGAGTCATAGTAGCATCAGCAGAATCCATCAGTAGAAACACTATCAGTAGAAACCTTCTTCAGCAGAATCCATCAGTGGAAACGTGCTTTGTGCTTTCTCAGCAGAAACATACTTGATGTATTTCCTTAAATCTTTATGCTGATTCTTCTGATTATTTAATTCCCAACAAAGATCACAACTAAACAACATCAAGTGATCATCAAGTCCATCAACTGATCATCAAGTTCATCTCCAGTGTTCAGTGTTTCACGGTTTCTTCTTGATTTTGTAAAATCCCATGAAAGAATCTATTTCTCGGTTGAAGTCATAGAAGTGTAAAATCCCGTGCACATCCACATCATGTCAAACTCTTCATATTCAGTCATACCTGATATACTCAAATTGTACGACATGATCGATGAACATAAGACTTCCAACCCTTCACAACAAATTAACGTACTTGTGCTTGATAATGCTGCAATGGAATCTTCGTGCTCGGATCCTCAAGAGAATGTGATTCATCAGCCAACTAAATTACTTGATGATGCAAAGGGTTGTTGAATTGAATGCTTTCGACAACTTCATTCACACCTCTCGGTACTTTTAGAGGGAACTGGATTCAAGATGGGATTTGAACGTGCATTTGCTACTCTCTTTGGTCAAGATGTTCAGACTTTCACAGACATAATGATTCTTAATTTAGATCAATTACGACAACAACTTGACCAAGCAGAACCTTCGAATATTGGATCCATGGCTGCCCTCTGTGTGCTCAACAAACAATTGCAGGTGTTCATCGATTCAAATTCCGCTATGGTTTATGACGAAAGTCAGATGACAATGAAGTGTTTTGCTGATCACACGGAAATTGAGGTTGACACGTTCAGAGACACATTACTCCAACACATGGGAAAGGTTAAGGAGTACATTGAGGAAAGAGCAAAGCACAAATCTAAGTGTGACATAAAGATGAATGACAGTCGGGTGCAATTAAGAGATATCAATATTGATTCGGGTAACTCGTCAGATGTTGAATCGGTTGACACTAAGTGCAGAGGAATAAAGACAGAGAAGCTTAACCCAAACAACAGTTCAGCAACACGTGGTACACAAGATGCGGATGCAGACATCATACCTGATAATGAACAAGTTTCATGTGCTGAGGTACCCTTAACTGTTCAACAATATACATCTGCTAACATACTTGAACAAACTGATCAGGATGTTGAATGTGATGATGCTTCAAGTTCTTTGTTTACAGCTGAGTCCTTTAAGTCAAATGATATGGTTGAAAAACATGTTTTTGATGAACTTTCAAATAGATTTTTACAACTTGAAAAACATTGTATTTCACTTGAAATATCAATTCAACAAAAGGAAGAAAGTCTTCAAATTAACAAACCATGTAAGAATACGGAATTCCCTGAATTTCGTGAATTTTTTGAAATAAATGATTTGAAAGCTTAGCTACAAAACAAAAACTTAACGATCAATAATTTGAAGATTCGAATCAATAATGAGAAAAGTAATGAAGCCAAAGTTAAACATGACATTAATTGCTTACGGAAAATGAGTCTTTGAAAGTTCAGTGTAAAGACCTATGTGACTCAATCAAAGTAACAAAAACTAAGACTGTAGAGAAGACAACCTCTTTGATTGCTAAAAATGATGAACTCAAAGCTCAACTTCAGGAAAAGGGTTTTGCAATTGTGGCATTAAGAAATGATTTAAGAAAATTAACAGGAAACAGTGTGAACACTAAGTTTGCAAAACCATCAATCTTGGGAAAACCACCTTCACAACCTCTTAGGAAACAAAGTGTTGTTAGGCAACCGACTGCGTTTAGATCTGAACGACCAAAATTTTCAAAATTGCGGTTTGCTCCCAAGTTGATGAGAAACAAGTTTTGTCAAAACTAGTCACTTCACAGTCTAAACCTAAGGAAAAGGAATGTGTTGTTGCAAAACCACATCATATTTGTGCCTCTAGTGCCTCTAGGAATAGTCCAAAGTGCGTGTCATTTGTGAAAAAAAAAGGAACATGTTCGACATAAAAACAGTGTTCATAATCACAACCTAGAGGATACTAAGAAGAACACACATGAAAAGACTTGGAATTTTCCTGTTTCTAAGAGTAGTTGTGTGTCGACTAAGGCAATTCTCGTAGCAGATCACTCTAAGAAGCCTAGATCTCTTTCTGAATCCAAACACTTTGTGTGCTCAACTTGTTTGAAATGTGCTTTTATGGCAAATCATGATACTTGTGCTAAAAAATTCCCGAAGGAAGTGAATACTTGTGATAAGGTTCTACCATCTAAGACTAGAAACTACAAAAAGCCCATAGAATCAAAGTGTTATATTCAGAAATCTGGTAGGCAGATTATTTTAGGACAAAGGTCTTCTCTAAACAAGACTTCCACTTTACATGAGAAACCAAACACTCCTAGAATTTGCCTTAGGTGGATACTGACGGGTAGAATTTTTAAGATTGTTGGTCTTAGATGGATACCTATGAGAAAGATGCTCACTGATTGCAAAACCATGGTTGATAGTGGAACCCCAAAAGGAATAGATGTTGATTTCACTAACCCATATAAATGCAAACAAACTCTCAATGTCAGTGCAGGTAGTCTTTAATTAAGTGCAGGTACATCGTTCAATCCTATTAAGGAAAGACTCAGAGTTTGGCTGCCGAAAAGAGTGAAATCTCATCAATCAGGGGTTAGTGAAGCTCAACTTTGATGCAAATGACAATGACGTTTGAACAACTCAGTTCAGGCCTCGTTCCTCAATGTCATCATTATGGCGTCTGCTGACAACACTTCAGGCCCCGTTCATCAAAGAAAAGAAAAGTGTATGCTTGAGTGCGCTTTATCTTTTGAAGAAGTGAAATATTCTTGATTCTGACCAGTGTCATCAACTAACTTCGTATTTGCTCCACGCTTGTTCAGTCATCAAGCGGATTACCTTCATCAGATTGTATTTGTTATTATTCACTCGATCAAAAATGGCATCTTCAAATGCAACTTTTGAGGGGGAGAAGTGTGAACAGTGGATCAACCTCTTATGCAAATTTTGAGGGGGAGAAGTGTGAATAAACTACATGTATTTCTATTCACTTGTTTAATCAAAAATCGCATCCTCATATGCAATATTTGAGGGGGAGAAGTGTGAATAAAATACATGTTGATTGATGCTTGAAATGACTCTCCTCTCCTCCAACACCTAATGTTCCACTAACTAAGGATGACTAATTGCGACTACAGAGTTGATTGGGTATCACGTATTTGAGATTGAAGTTGACTTTCACAAAGGTGTGATTTTAGTTTACCTTGAAGTCGGGGTTGGTTGGATGAATGACTTTCAACGATACCTTGCTCGTGCTTGAGATTTAAGTTGAAAACTTGATTTATCTAGTTACCAGCAATCGAGGTGGATGGTTGAAGACCTGGTTAACTATCACTTAAAGGAGTTACGATGTAGCACTCAGTGTCACACGCCTATGTCGTTGTGGATAATTGCAAGAGGTGGTAATGTCTCATGCTTTGATTGGGTAGTGAGTACTTAGAGATTTGCTTGGAGCATAAATTCTCTACACCGTTCTTCCCCCATTAGTGCAAGCTTAAGTCACAAGAACGGGGAACTCTACTTCAGTTTCAAGTTTAGTATATCGGGTTTTCTCCATACGTGGTCATTTACTATTAGCCAGTGGAAGTGAAAAGAGGTTTACTTAGGGGTTGATCTACAGTGAATTGTTGAAGAGAGTTGTCATCGACATCTACTCATGGGGTATTGATTTGTATATTGCTTCCAGTTGATATATTTATGTACATATAGTTATGATGATTCCTAGAGATCGTCATCATCATGGAGGGAGAATTGTGTACATTGGGGCTTTTATTGAAGAACTGGAAGCATTCTAAGTGAGTTAAAAATGTTGACATGACGTTCCCCAAACAGACCCATGAAGAAGCTTCAGATTATCAGTCTATGATCCATTTAACGTTGTGGATGACATGTTAAAATACTGAAGACAATTTGGGCAGAATTGAGAGATACTTCTTCAACAAGCATCAAGGTTATATCAAATGGGTCGTCAGTTTGGGAGGGAGCAAGTTAATTAATGGGCTCACTAATTAGGAGGGAGTAATAACCCAATTAGAGAGTGTTTCTATAGCAGTTGATTCTCATATGTCATATATTACCTAATGTTGTTCTTCTCTCAATATTTCAAGTAGATGTGCGTAAAAGTTGTTGTTGATTCTGATGTATCAAAACCAGCAAGGGGGAAGGAGACATACATCTGAATGCATAACGAGTACACGTGATGAACATAATACTTCTTCTTAATTGAAGTTATCCCGGGAAGACATATGTCATAACCGTAGAGAAACTTAGTGTCTTAACTCGCAACGTTTGGTGTATTATTCCAACTACGTGGGGGAAGTGGTCTCTTGATACTTGTGGTGTGAATTACTTAAGCTTTTAGTGGGAAGAAATATGAGAAGGATATGTGGAACGTGAGATGATATTGCTTATTGACATCTTCATATGGGCTGATAAGGGTTATGGTAAAGTGCTTCTGGTTAATGTTTCATGTAAACATTGTTATGCTGATTCTGATAAGATCGCAACCATCATAGGGAGAGATATGTGTACATCAAGGATGCGCAACAGGTTCACATGATCGGGCTTAATCATATATTCTGGAGGAGATATCTGTAGAGATGATCAGTGCTTCTACCTGTTACTTTGGTGTCATCATTTCTTCTTGTGTTGGATACATGCGTACAATATAGATTGAGTTGGTATGTGTAAGATAACTGGAAAGCATTTGGTGAAATGAAGATGTTGATATCTTATTCCCCTGAATACACAACTGCTCCAAACCGCAAAGCAATGTGTACATTGGGGACGCACAACAGGGTCATGTGATCGGGCTTCGTCATACATTCCGGGATTGATAACCGCAGAGATGATCCGTGGTTCACCTTGTTACTTCGGTGCTATCATTTTCTTTGGGTTTTCGAGCGTCATACAATGAGACTTTTTGCATCACTTCAACTACTTGGGGAAGTGGTCTCATGAAGATGATTGTCGGTTTGGGGGGAAGCTACCAAAGCTTCACATTGAGGAGACTAAAATTCGACGATTTGGTGGTGCCTAGCAATTGAATCAGTTGTGAGATTCTAGTGATTTGTTACCAATCTGTGTTTGGCGAATTGTTGTGACTTAAGTCATTTCGATTCGTCTGATTGTAATTTGATGTTGTGAGCTAATATTTACAACTTGACTTATTACGATCTGATCTACTATAACTTGACTTGTTGCAACTTGACACTTAGTGCTAATTGTGACTTATCCAAGATCTCACTCTAAGTCTAACTCGCATATCACATCTTTCGATTTCTTTTGTTGACTTTAGTAAAATCCCGAGAGATAATCGATCTCTCGGTTTAAGTCACAAGAGTTGTAAAATCCCGTTTAAGATTACATCATGGCTACCACAAGTTCAGACGATAATTCGTGAGCCTCGAAAGCTTTGGTGGTGAAAGTTTAAGATATGTTAACTACAGACTTCTACAATGAGCTGAACGATACTCTCATTTCGGTACTCATGTCAACATCCTCTTAAACTAATTAGTATCCTTGTATATAGATTATAAAAACCAAAAAGAAAATACAAAAACTTTCAAAAACGACAAAAAGAATCTTCTTTCCTCGTGTGCAAACTTTCTATCCTCAAAACTATGTTCCTCCATTAAAACAAGTTTTACTTTGCATTGTCAAAATGGAACATGTTTTGAGGTAGAATTTTTTTTTCACAACATCATGAAGTTTGCACACCCTATCATAATTCTACAAGAAAAATTGTTTCTTCATCATTCGAATTAATAATGCTCTCAAAAAGTATCACACATAGTTGAAAACCTCAACGATTCAGACTAACAAGTTTCTTTTTATCCTCAATTATTGTGAGATTCTAATTTCTTCATGGTTGTTGACTAATCATTCCATAAAATGTTTCAAATGATAACACCAATCAAAAAGGCATAATCAGACACTAGGGTTTATGTAACTATAGATTGAAGCATTTCCCTTTGATGTGTTTTAGTCTAATTAATTAGTTCATATAGCCTTAGAGAACATTAAAGAATTCTTGATTGGGTGTTTGCTCGATTAGAAACATCATAGAGAACATTAACACCCCCAATTCATGGATGCAGCGGAATTCAAACTGGGTGTTACTCGATGGCACAATAGTCACAATAATGGAAAACGAACTCTAATTGAGTCGTTTTAAAAGATTTATCATTCAAATTATATAAATATCAGAGATTACAAAATGAGGTCCCAGATAGTTCCATGTTTACAATTTACATTAAATGAGTTTTTGAATGATAATAAAATTTATAGCCCTCTTGAATATCCGTGCTCCTCCGTGCCGCCTCGTTCATTATGGCCCTGAAATACATGCTTAAAACAGTCAACACAAAGGTTGAGTGGAATTCGTAGAGTTTGTAGTTAAATCGTTGAACACAATAATCGTAGTGTGAGCTATAGACTCACACTCATAGTTAGAAAACAAAATCGTTATTATTACACTAAGCTCATGCAACCAAAGCATTAACATCGAACCAAAAATTGGCATTATAGAAGCCCTACCAAGGTAATATTGCCATTATACCTCAAACTATCAAATATAGTGCATTTGTTTGAACTCGTAGTTGTTCAACACAAATAGGATTCGTCAATCCCAGTAGATCTATTCACAATATTCGCGCTCACTATAGATAGTGACTAATGGTTCATGATATAGGGACTTCGAACATGGCAATCGTTACTTAGTGACAATAAAACATAGTCGGGTAGCATACAGTAGAAAACATTGTGTTCGAGTAGAAAAATAATAGCATGTATCCTCCCCATGGGTTTGTAAAATAGTTAAACAATAGAAAGTGGGGCTACAAACTCACCTTAAGTTATGTAGTAAGTAGTGAATGTGATGGTCGAATCGCGAAGGTTTCTACGAGCAACCTATACTAGAATGTTGCGACTTAAGATTGGAGTAAAGAATATGAAGAATTGCCTATATATGTCTTGCATTTAGTCCATGATGTGGTACTTTGTAAAGTGTAAGTATATGAAAAGAAATGGTTAGTGAAACATGTATAGTTTATATATCGTTTACTACCGTTCGGGCCGACATAATTTAGAAGTCATGTTAGTAAAGGTTCGAGGAGCCAAGACACTTTAATTCGTAAATCCACAACTCATATCGACGGCTTAAATAATGAACTCCTCACATGAGGCTCCCTACTATTGTAGTAGTTGATAATATATATATATATATATATATATATATATATATATATATATATATATATATATATATATATATATATATATATATATATATATATATATATATATATATATATATATAAGTTTTGATCCGAAAAGTTACATGTCCAATATTTGAATAAACTTAGGAAAGTTTATCTTTACATGAAGATTGTTATTAGGGTAAGTTTCTTATAACTTGTACGACAATTTCTTGTAATATCTCATGGTTCTTTTAGATGGAGTAGATCCAAATTGTATGTTTAAGTTATCGCCAACTCTTTGGTTCATGTTTTCGCCTAAGTAAGTTTATATGGTCATTTAGTCATGGCCTTGCCATGACCTTTGGTCATTGTTCCATGGTCTTGAGACTCAACCTTGGCTCTAGCCATGGTTGTGGTCTTGATTCTAGGTCATAAGACCTCTTGGTCTTTTTAAAACATAACCGTTATATAGTGACTTATATATATATGTAAATAGCTGTTAAGAAACTGAGAAAAATCTTATTCGTTATTGATTTTCTGGAGACGTACCCCCGAGTTTTTGAAGAAAACGTGATTCTGGACAACTTTCGTGCTTTAACTTTTTCATGAAACGGACCAGAAAGGCCTATTTTTGCGTGTTTTATGTTCTGTCACAGAATCTATTTTGGCAGTTTTGCCGCAAAGTTTTGGTAACTTCAAATGGTCATACCTTTTGACTCGTATACTCGTTTTAGGTGGTTCAAGTTGCTACGGTTTCCTTGTTAAGTCCTCTACTACAATATGTAATGATCCAATATCATAATTTTACCATTTTGATCAGATTTCACCAAGAAAATCACTAGTTTACTTGTTTTAACAATCATTTATAATAACTTGTTTTACCCATTTTTGTACATCATGGACATGATCACAAGATATAATATAGCATGAATAATATGTAAATAACATGAACATGATATTTAACAAGAAGCATGTTAGGGTTTGGCTTACAACTTTTGGCTTTCAAATAAGAAAAGAAGTTAACATGTAAGGTAAGGACTTTGATAGACTTTAGCTTCAACCTACTTCACTTCATGCAATCTTTCTACTCTTGTATTCTTGAAAGAGAGATGACGAAAGTTGAGGTGACTTGAGTGGATTCAAACTCAAGAGAAATCACCAAAGTTTATGAGGTTTGGAAGTGTTTTGATTACCTAAAACCAAACTAGGGTTTCTATCTTTGAAGTTGCTCTTGAATCTTGCTTGAAACTAGAAGAAATTAGCTAAGTGTGAAGTGATTGTGTGTGTGATTGTGGCGTACAAATGAGAGGGAGGAGAGGGTTTTATATGGCCTTGAGGAGATTAGGAAGTCACTAGGAAGATGCCTTAAGGAGGTTACATTTCAAGACTTTTCAAAGCTTATCAAAGAAGCTTGAACACATGTACTCATCCAAGGGCTTCAAGCATGAGATCAAGCCACACAAGGGTGTAAATCCCCCCCCCCCTAAGTCGGTTTGGATGAGGATAGGAAGGATGAGTTGGTCTTGTTGATATTATCCTACTTATGGAGCTAGTTTTGACTCCGTAAAATGCTAACCGTAAACGATTAAGCCATAATACGTAAAACCGGGCATTGTAAAAATACGAAGCTTGGAAGAATGATTAAAATTGTCCAAATACTCCATAATAAAATATAAAATGAGTGGTAGGTTCCATTGGGGTGCTAAAACCCTGCTAAAACTGGAAACACGGGTCTAAAACGCGTAATATGTAAAACATACGAATATTGTGTAAAATTGAGAAAAGTAAAATGTTACTTTTCTAAAAAAGACTTATAATGTCTAGACCGGGCTCAGTCTTGTGTCGGTTGGTATTAAATGTCTTTTAGACATAAAACCGTAAGCCTAAAAATCAAAGAATGACTTATAAAATCAAGGAATGATTTTTGGTCAAGGGAGGAGGGAAAAATATGTTGACTTATTCCAAAAATGTGAAAACTAAAATCGTCTTAGAAACGCGGTGCAGGTATAGGCGAAGGTCATGGCTGAGTAAAAACGCTTAAAAATGAAAGTTCCAGTTTTTCACGGCCGAGGTTTATTTGGTCATGTTTTTCTCAGTCATGATTTATTCTCAAATAAATCATGAGTGTATCAAACATTTTTCTGATACGGGGAAAATTAACGCGGTCGAGTTTCGTTGTGCGTAGAATTTTTGAATGACGTTTTACCCTAAAACGTGTAATTCATTAATAACTTTCACGAGAATGATCTGATGAGTGTCAAACTTTTAATTTGCTATGGAAATGATTTATCACTCGAGGCCAAGAAACAAAAATCAAATTTCGGGAAAATGAATAGTAAAGGTGAATAGTGAAATTTTCCGGGAATAGTAATTAACCTGAAATTGCGAATTGTTACAGTCTCTACCCCTTACGGGGAACTTCGTCCTGAAGTTCTATGTGTGTTATACATTGGAGTGGTGTCAATGAAGAGGTGTGGTTACTTATGAGGACTAGAGTGATGTAGTTTGATTTGTCGTTTCAGTGTATGGCGTAGGATGAGGTTACTTATGAGAAGTTTGTTTCTAAGAAAACATACAGTTGACTGCTCCCAGCATAACTTGATCCTTCCCTAATTAGACATAGGTAGCTAGGCTATGTATAATTAAGGACCGATAATGTGATGTTCGGTTTAGTCACACAGTATTGTGTTTCTTAGAAGTTTTTAGATGGTATTCAATCTTGTAAAGCTGATGAGGGTGCTTGTGGTGTAACTAAGGATGATTTGAGCTTTAAAAGTGCATCAAGATCTGTCAATGAGCTTGTGGTTGCAACGGTTGTGAAGATAATGATGGTGAAAAGATTAACGAGGCTTGTGTTCTTCATTTTGGTTTGATGAGTTTTAGTGGTTTGAGATGAAGCTGGGTAAAGAAGACATGGGAGATATGATAAGAGGGTTTTTGATAATGGTGTTGTGTTTTCTTCGTTGGTGCCATGATTCTATTATATAAAAGATACGTCGTGAGTAGAGAGTTGTGAAATAAGCATGATTTTCGATAGGAAATGATAGAATAATTACGTTGAATATTTAAAGGCATAACACATGATAGTATAAAACAAGATTTTTATTCATACAACGTTGGTTGATTTACAAAATCGAAACATATTACAAGCTTCTTCAAAATTTACTAACTGATACTTTCAGTTTAGTAATTACAACGTTTTTACTATCGCTAGTTATTACATAGATTTTGTAACATTTACTAACTGAGTCTAATCAGTTTAGTAGTACAAAAGTTAACTAGTATCATCACACTAGTCTATTGTGGGTTAGAAGGTCCGAGCAGCTCTGATTGATCAGCAACTTCTTGGTTTAGTGTGTCATAGAGGTACGAGTCGATGAAGTTTGAGAAGCTGTAGTTTCCATGCTGACTTTCTTGTTGGATCAATGGTGGTCGAGATACGATCCATAATGAGTGATCCAATTCATCACATGTAGGGATATCAAAGGGAAGTGATAGTGGTGGTGGTAATGGCGCTAGTACATATTCATACTCATTATCCTCCTCAGAGTCTGCCTCAACCCAATTTTGTTCAAAATAATTAGAAGTATTCGACGCAAAAATATTTGGCATTGGTTCCTCCTCTTCTTCGTCGGTTGAATCTTCGAAAGGTTCTTCTTCGTCATCAGAAGCGAAGGCATTTACGAATTCAAATCCGAACTCGGGTGAGGGTGGTACGACTTGGAAGTTATTAGGTAGAGTGGGCACATAATCGGGAGAAGTGGGTACGCACATGATTTCTATGAAAAGAATTACTATGTTAAAACAATTCAATGTTTATGGGAAGTGCTCAAAATATGACAAGTGTGTGTATAAATCAATATACTAATATGTTTGTGTAGTATAAAATGCTTACGGGGAAATGCTCAATTAGGCTAAGGGTACATATATTCATATGCTAACATGTTTATGTAGTATAAAATGCTTACTAAGTCCATAATCGTCTGGAGGATGGAAGACACGGAGAGCGGAAGGCTATAAAATGTTTTTGCTTGTAGTGTGGTTATAGTTTAGGTCTCAATTGGACCCGTTTCTCTATAACCATGGCTCTGGTACCAATCTGTAACACCCCCAATTCATGGATGTAGCGGAATTCAAACTGGGTGTTACTCGACGGTACAATAGTCACAATAATAGAAAACGAAATCTAATTGAGTCGTTTTAAAAGATTTATCATTCAAATTATATAAATATCAGAGATTACAAAATGAGGTCCCAGATGGTTCCATGTTTACAATTTACATTAAATGAGTTTTTGAATGATAATAAAATTTATAGCCCTCTTGAATATCTGTGCTCCTCCGTGCCGCCTCGTTCATTATGGACCTGAACTACATGCTTAAAACAGTCAACACAAAGGTTGAGTGGAATTCGTAGAGTTTGTAGTTAAATCGTTGAACACAATAATCGTAGTGTGAGCTATAGACTTACACTCATAGTTAGAAAACAAAATCGTTATTATTGCACTAAGCTCATGCAACCAAAGCATTAACATCGAACCAAAAATTAGCATTATAGAAGCCCTACCAAGGTAATATTGCCATTATACCTCAAACTATCAAATATAGTGCATTTGTTTGAACTCGTAGTTGTTCAACACAAATGGGATTCGTCAATCCCAATAGATCTATTCACAATATTCGCGCTCACTATAGATAGTGACTAATGGTTCATGATATAGGGACTTCGAACATGGCAATCGTTACTTAGTGACAATAAAACATAGTCGGGTAGCATACAGTAGAAAACATTGTGTTCGAGTTGAAAAATAATAGCATGTATCCCCCACATGGGTTTGTAAAATAGTTAAACAATAGAAAGTGGGGCTACGAACTCACCTTAAGTTATGTAGTAAGTAGTGAATGTGATTGTCGAATCGCGAAGGTTTCTACGAGCAACCTATAATAGAATGTTGCGACTTAGGATTGGAGTAAAGAATATGAAGAATTGCCTATATATGTCTTGCATTTAGTCCATGATGTGGTACTTTGTAAAGTGTAAGTATATGAAAAGAAATGGTTCATGAAACATGTATAGTTTATATATCGTTTACTACCGTTCGGGCCGACATAATTCAGAAGTCATGTTAGTAAACGTTCGAGGAGTCAGGACACTTTAATTCGTAAATCCACAACTCATCTCGACGGCTTACATAATGAACTCCTCACATGAGGCTCCCTACTATTGTAGTAGTTGATAATATATATATATATATATATATATATATATATATATATATATATATATATATATATATATATATATATATATATATATAAGTTTTGATCCGAAAAGTTACATGTCCAATATTTGAATAAACTTAGGAAAGTTTATCTTTACATGAAGATTGTTATTAGGGTAAGTTTCTTATAACTTGTATGACAATTTCTTGTAATATCTCATGGTTCTTTTAGATGGAGTAGATCCAAATTGTATGTTTAAGTTATCGCCAACTCTCTGGTTCATGTTTTCGCCTAAGTAAGTTTATATGGTCATTTAGTCATGGCCTTGCCATGACCTTTAGTCATTGTTCCAAGGTCTTGAGACTCAACCTTGGCTCTAGCCATCGTTGTGGTCTTGATTCTAGGTCATAAGACCTCTTGGTCTTTTTAAAACATAACCATTATATAGTGACTTATATATATATATATATGTAAATAGCTGTTAAGAAACTGAGAAAAATCTCATCCGTTATTGATTTTCTAAGACGTGTCACTGAGTTTTTGAAGAAAACATGATTCCGGACAACTTTCGTGTTTTAACTTTTTCATGAAACGGACCAGAAAGGCCTCTTTTTGCGTGTTTTATGTTCTGTCACTGAAAATATTTTGGCAGTTTTGCCGCAAAGTTTTGTTAACTTCAAATGGTCATAACTTTTGACTCGTATACTCGTTTTAGGTGGTTCAAGTTGCTACGGTTTCCTTGTTAAGTCCTCTACTACAATATGTAATGATCCAATATCATAATTTTACCATTTTGATCAGATTTCACCAAGAAAATCACTAGTTTACTTGTTTTAACAATCATTTATAATAACTTGTTTTACCCATTTTTATACATCATGGACATGATCACAAGACATAATATAGCATGAATAATATGTAAATAACATGAACATGATATTTAACAAGAAGCATGTTAGGGTTTGGCTTACAACTTTTGGCTTTCAAATAAGAAAGGAAGTTAACATGTAAGGTAAGGACTTTGATAGATTTTAGCTTCAACCTACTTCACTTCATGCAATCTTTCTACTCTTGTATTCTTGAAAGAGAGATGATGAAATTTGAGGTGACTTGAGTGGATTCAAACTCAAGAGAAATCACCAAAGTTTATGAGGTTTGGAAGTGTTTTGATTACCTAAAACCAAACTAGGGTTTCTATCTTTGAAGTTGCTCTTGAATTTTGCTTGAAACTAGAAGAAATTAGCTAAGTGTGAAGTGATTATGTGTGTGATTTTGGCGTACAAATGAGAGGGAGGAGGGGGTTTTATATGGCCTTGAGGAGGTTAGGAAGTCACTAGGAAGATGCCTTCAGGAGGTTACATTTCAAGACTTTTCAAAGCTTATCAAAGAAGCTTGAACACATGTACTCATCCAAGGGCTTCAAGCATGAGATCAAGCCACACAAGGGTGTGAATCCCCCCCCCCCCTAAGTCGGTTTTGATGAGGATAGGAAGGATGAGTTGGTCGTGTTGATATTATCCTACTTATGGAGCTAGTTTTGACTCCGTAAAATGCTAACCGTAAACGATTAAGCCATAATACGTAAAACCGGGCATCGTAAAAATACGAAACTTGGAAGAATGATTAAACTTGTCCAAATACTCCATAATAAAATATAAAATGAGTGGTAGGTTCCATTGGGGTGCTAAAACCCTGCTAAAACTGGAAACACGGGTCTAAAACGCGTAATACGTAAAACATACGAATATTGTGTAAAATTGAGAAAAGTAAAATGTTACTTTTCTAATAGGGTAAAAATGATTTAAAAAGACTTATAATGTCTAGACTGGGCTCAGTCTAGTGTCGGTTGGTATTAAATGTCTTTTATACATAAAACCGTAAGCCTAAAAATCAAGGAATGACTTATAAAATCAAGGAATGATTTTTGGTCAAGGGAGGAGGGAAAAATATGTTGACTTATTCCAAAAATGTGAAAACTCAAATCGTCTTAGAAACGCGGTGCAGGTATAGGCTAAGGTCACGGCTGAGTAAAAACGCTTAAAAATGAAAGTTCCAGTTTTTCACGGCCGAGGTTTATTTGGTCATGTTTTTCTCAGTCATGATTTATTCTCAAATAAATCAGGAGTGTATCAAACATTTTTCTGAGACGGGGAAAATTAACGCGGTTGAGTTTCGTTGTGCGTAGAATTTTTGAATGACGTTTTACCGTAAAACGTGTAATTCCTTAATAACTTTCACGAGAATGATCTGATGAGTGTCAAACTTTTAATTTGCTATGGAAATAATTTATCACTCGAGGCCAAGAAAGAAAAATCAAATTTCGGGAAAAATGAATAGTAAAAGTGAATAGTGAATAGTGAAATTTTCCGGGAATAGTAATTAACCTGAAATTGCGAATTGTTACATTTTTTCAAAAGTTCAACTATTGCCTAAATGTTAGTATGAAACATGTTTTGAGAAGGATAAAAATTTTCAACCGTATTGTTCATGTAGTTGCATATTTTAGTTTGATTTCTGATACACTAATGTCTCATGAGCGTTTTGTAATATGTAAAACCTAGTAAAGATGTTCATGAAAAGGATGAGAGAGGTCAAAGGGGCTAAATGTATCAAAAGACCAAACTTGAAACAAGATTCAAATGTTGAGAAACAAGTTTTTCAAAATCTTCACACTGTCGCTTTACTTTGGTAAAGCAAGTAAGGAGACCAAAGCAAAGTCGTTCAAATTCTGTCAAATTCTCAAAATCTCAAATGCCGGAAGATTTCGATGTATTATAAGAATGACTTTGTTTTTGTAATCTTCGCACTGTGGCTTTCGATGTATTATAAAAATGACTTTGCTTTCGTAATCTCAAATGCCGGAAGATTTCCACTTAAAGAAATCTTCAAAAAGAGCCCACGAGGTTCAACTTTAGAAGGAAATCTTCTTCTTCAGATTTTAAAACTCTGAGAGAAACACTAGGTTTCTCAATCAACTTTTCAATGGAAAAAGAGTTTTAAATCTCCATTGATTCCACGAGTGTTAATTCAAAATGAAACACCGGTTTTCAGTCCTCGTTGGAATTCAATGTAAGGAAAGTACATCGCTAAACCATTCTTTAAAACCAAGCGTGCACTCCATTTGTACATATTTTTTTCTTTTCAATAGAATTGTAAATAAAAAATATAAAACCTATAAAAACCATAAAAATCTGAAAGTTCATTAAAATCCAAAAATATTCTTTTCACGACATGTCTCTTGTGTAATCAATATTATGCACGTTTCTAGAAATGTCATTCAACAATGACACGGAATCATACATATGCTTGAGCAAGAGTTTTTCGGTTTCAAATAAAGTTTTTTTCTAAAACATGTCGTATCTCAATATACTCTTCAAAACTATGGCTTACAGTCATTTCAGGCTGTAACCCGGACTTCCAAAATTATGGCTTGCTATTACTTCAGATAGCAAAATGGGGAAAACACGTCGCCAAAAAGACGGTTGTTCCTTTTACCGGGTGAAGTTCACCTGGGCATGGATTACTTTATATCCATGTTTCCTCGATCTAATGTACGCTTCAGTGCATTATTTCTTGATAAATAAGAAAAATCTTCTTTTTATCGCCAATACTTTCCCTTCTATGATTTTTCCGGAAAGTAGTTGTGCAAAACTTGGTGGTACCATGAGATTTTGTTTGGAAATCAATTTGAACTCAAATTTTGATAAAATTTTTCACTCAATCAATGACATCACTTGTTTTAGTTTTAACATCCGTCATTGATTGAGGGGTAGAGTGATTTCTCAAAATTTTATATATAATCAAAACTCTCCACACTTTGTACAAAAACCGTGAAATAATACACATTGTGATGGTTATGTGTCAGTATGAGAATTTTTCAAAGAGTTTTTCGCTAAAAACTTCAAATCTTTTGTAAACTCATAAATTCTGATACATAACAACCTCCCTCACAGATTGAGGGGGAGCAAGTAAAAGGTTCCTTTATCAGAAAATATTAAAACTGACCGCATTTCTCTCCCAAACATTTTCTAACTTATTTAAATCAATTGAGATCCAAAATCTCGAAAGGTTTGAAATTTTTGATCAGGGGAGAGAATGTGATTTAAATATGAAATCTGATAATCTAATGTGATCTTTTGGACTCAATAATAGGCTCCCACATATGTGCTAAACTCTTTTGAATATCGATGCACATATTGAGGGGGAGCAAAAGGCGTTTGTGGAATTAATATCTAAGACCGACCATTTATCTTTATGCATGGAGTTATAAGGATGGTTAAGGTTAGGTATGAGTTCCCATGATCCACCAGAACCGGAAGGATCTTCCCAGGGACAATCCATAGATAGATTAGAAGTCGTTAGGAATGATTGAAAAAAGGAGAAAAGTGAGAAAGGGAAGAATGCGGACTGAGATAGAGCTAGGACTGGAACAAACCCAACAAGGTTCTACTGATGAAGTCTCGGTAAGCACTGAAGGGGTTGAAGAATGAAAAAGAAATGAAATGTGAAAAGGGTGAAAAGGAATAGCCCTCCATATATTCAACCTTAGCGTAGAAACCGGGTTTAACTTCATATGCTACTAGTGGTTACTAAGGTAACACTAGTATTGAAGACAAGACGTCATGGACCAGTGACGCACTGCGCTAAACTTCCCAACCACTCAAGTTCTCTTAAAAGAGCTTGTTTCATTCTCACGGGGAACCCTGTGTGATGTATCGACCGCTCATTGCGAGCTATGTTGATACCTAAAACAGGAGACGCCTCCCCAGTCTCCAGGAGCGGATCAAAATGCACTATTGAGTCTAGAGCCAAAGAGATCATCCATAAATCTCACTAGGACACACTTCCAAATATGCTTATTGTTTCACACAATGTGGAAAATAAGATAAAATATTTAGAGTCCTACGCATTATCCTTGTGGTATTGCCAGAACATCCGAGTGATATGAAAATATTCACGATAAAGATGGAAATCCTTCTAGAGCGAACATCTTTCAAGCTCTTGGTAGGTGACATGTGAGATCCATCTTGGATCAATGATCAAGTGACAACTGGAAAGCAACGATGGTGCGATTCAACATTGAATCAAACTTGTTCCAGGATATGGATTGACGTACACTTTTGCAAAAACCTTTCAGTGTGCTCACAAACTTATTTTTGAGCACATTGATTGTGTACAACCTTTCAAACAAAAGTATTTTTGATGGAAATATGATTCAAAGCATAAAACTCTCATCGTGTCGCAAAAATGTTCATTATATAACACGCGAGTGATCGCTATAAATCTATTTCTCATCAATCCATGAATATCAATTCACCGATTCACTCTATCGTGCTGTCTGCTTTGAGACATTCCGGTATGAGAACATGCTTAGTATGAAGATTACAAAGTGGATTCTTTGGAAAATTCATTACTACAAGCTGGAAATTCCTGTCAAGGAGAGTCCTCTTTAAAAGAGTCTCTACCTGATCACAGGTCGATTTTCACAAAACCGGAGGGTAGTCTGTCCTCGCAGAATGAATGACAAATCCATATTCGTTCTCTATCTTTATTGCTAACTATTTTATTTCAGGGACACATATAAAGATGGAGTTGATGGTTCCTATTTCCAGCTGAATCGGGTCAATCCATACCTCATGCTCACACTTCCTCCTTACTATCTATGATGATCATGAAGGATGAGAGACTCCCTACACTGAATGTTAAGAGACTACCAGCAACGTTTCCGCAACTCTGATGAAAAGTCTCTTAATACTAAAGGGTGTGAGCATGACGGTCCCAATGTCACTACATCACATGAAGGCAATACAACTAAGGATGATCTCAAAGAAGCTCAAAGACCACACATTCAAAGGAACTCAAAATCACAAGTTCATTGCTTGAAGTACAAAGTGAGCTTAAAGTGAAGAATTAGAACCTACGAGCTACAATGACTAAAGAATGCTTGAAAATCGAAGAGCTTAACTTCCAAAGGTGACCTCGCTTAGGGGGAGATTGTTAGGCGTACCAATATTCCTATGAAAGACTCGGTAACCTAAATATTGTAATAGCATTAAGTTAGCTCGTAGTTAGTTTAGTTATTAGTTAGAATTAGTTTAAGTAACATCGTGGAAGAAGGACGGGTCTTTACCCACTATATGCCTGATCTACAGCCCGGGTGTGGGCATTTTATCTTTTTTGTAAGAAACTATAAATACCTCTCTCCACATGTGGAGAGGGTTGGTGCTTTCTATTCTCAATCTAATATTCACACATTTCTCTCATCTCTTTCTACCACTAGAAACACCCAACTGACTTTCTCTCTCTAAAATCTCTTCTTCTTTATTCTTGTATCAATCTAACCACATAAACCATACTAGTTAATATTATGTATATCTTACACTCTCTATTATTCATCTCTTCTCCTTCTCTCTAGAACCGACTCACACCACCGCCACACTTCACCGCCTTATCTCACCATCGTTCCACCAACCATCGTTCCTCCACGCCATCACCTTCATCAAGACAAGAGAGGCAATGGATGAGTTTGTTTGCTTCGGTTGTTTCGTTCGAGATAACCACCACATCCACCACCATCATAGTCAAGCCACCATCACCCGCATCTCATCTATCCTACTCTGTTCAAGGGTATGCTCAAACATATATTTAATTTATATTTTCTTGAATGTGTAATCGAATATAAAATGATTTATATTGATTTTCGTGGATTAAAACTAGCCTAAAACATGTTTTTGATTATAAATTCGTGTGGTGGTAATCGTTGCAGGTAGACTTATGAAGACGACATAGTTTTCCTGTTTATTGGAATGGAGACAATCGACGTGTTCTAAGAGGCCGCTGTTTTGCTCGTAAAGGGAGTCTTACTTGGTTTCCACTCCGAGAGGATGTTGCTAAACAGTTGGAGTTTGCTTATCGCAGTTGCGTAAGTTATCTATCAAAAGATTAACATAACATCTGTTATATAGGAAATTAACTCAAATATGGTTGCTTTTTGTGAAACTGTTTCATTTGTACCAAATGTGAGTGATTTGCTTGCTTGGTAATGTGTTTGACATTTATTTGTTCCAGGTTTCGCACTGCAGAACATTTCAACCAATTGTATATTATTTGTTGCTCGAATTGATATGCAACCCGTATGTTTGTTTTTGATGCTAAACTTATATTTGGGACATCTAATTTTGTCGTCTTTTGTGTTAGCATTAATCACGTTACTTGTTTCTTGCAGGGGCTACATGCTATTTTCACGGGTGAGGATGATATATGAGATGCCTGGCTAAAAATTCCCTCATCTGGATTTTCTGGCACAGTTCATTTTCGAGGGACTGGAATTAAATTGAGGCGTGGGTATGCTCCATCTCAGTCACCAAAGCCAACCCATGTATATTTTTACTATTTTATGGTTGGCAGATCTTATATTATGCAGCATTATTAGTGCCTTGGTTTCTTACATTTCCCATATTTTTTTGCAGAAAGAGACTGCCATTAGAATCAGATGTAAGCCATTTTTTATGTTGTTAACAATTTCATTTTCTAACGCTAACACCATTGTATTTCTTAATTTATATTGCAGGTGACGACTCCAATGGCCATTGAAACTTTGGAAAACGTACCAGTAATGGAAACAGTGGTAAGTAATAAAGCATCCACCTTTGATTTTTTTAGTTTTACATACATGACTAATGTACCGTGTTTTATATATACATATAGGAACCTGTTAAAACTATCGGACATATGAAAATGCTTAAGCCACGACAAACCGGTTCTACAGGTTACACCACCAACTACGATACCAAATATTAGTAAACAAAATCCTAGACTAAAATTAGTACCAACGAAGCGAAAACATTTGGTCTCTAGTGAAACCTTGCAAAAGCAAGCTAAGGCGGCGAAGAGTCAACAGGTTTTAACTTATGATAGTTGAGAATTTGATTATATACGACATTACAATTGTATATATATTTGGTTCATTTATATACATTCGAGTTTTATTCAATTTGAAATACAATTGTATATATATTTGCTTCATTTATATACATTATGTTTAATATATATACTAGCAGTAGTAACTCTGCTCCAGCAGTACTAATGTAGTACTAGTAGTAACTCTCCTATCATGTTTGTGTAGATAGTTGAACCAGTGGCACATCAAGCGACTTAAAACCACCAAAGCAGATAGTTGAATCAGTGGCAAATCAAGCGACTCAAAATCACCAAAATAGTAATTAGTTGAACTAGTGGCGCCTAACAAACTAGATGCACCTGACAAAAGACAAGGCAATAGTGTCTCTATGTCAAATGTCAAGAAACAGATCATAGATGCACCCGTCAACAATATATATAGCACATACTTTTTAGAGAGGAAGGTTTTCTAGCATCTAATCAAGAACTTTATTCCAGTATGCTCATCTAGTTCTGTTATGTTATGAACTTTGACATGTTCTATTTCTGCTCTCATCCTGATGTGGTTATTGTTGATATGCAGTAGCCTACATTTTCAAGGCTTTTATATCCAGATGATGAGATTAGATCAATGGGAGAAAAACTTGTAAGTTTAACTGCAAATTTTATTATTATGTTCATTGTTTTGGATTAAAAGTCTTCATGATGTTGTTTGAATTACTGCTGATCATGTTTGTGTTAATATTGCTTATATGGATTTAGTGTTGCTCATGAACTTCAAAGAAAATGTGCCAAGTATTTATTACTGCTAGTACAAAAGTTACTACTGCTAGTGAAAGTTGGTACTACTCAGAGATTAAGACCACTCGAAGTTGCTAGTTGCTTATGGAAAATATAATAGATACTTAGGAAACTATTGTAAGCCGACTAGGACTCCTTGGTGTATAAAAGGATGTCCAATTTTGTATTTGGTTCAGTTATATACATTCCAATTTTATTGTATTTGAATTTTTTTGATATATATTTGAATTGTTTTGATATATATTGATTTTTTAAATGTGACTAAAAGATGCATATAGTCACACTTATTAACACTTTTGGTCACTGTTTGCTTAATTCGTTGTGTGACTAAATATTAAAAAAAGGCCACACAAACATAAAATTCATGTGGCCATTGAATGATCAATAGTCACACAAAATACATATTTCTTCATTTTAAACAGCATATGGTCACACTTATTAACACTTTTGGCCACTTGATGCTTAATTGTATGTGACTAAATACCCAAAACAAAGATGCTTTGTGTGACTAAATATTACAAAAGGCCACACAAACATAAAATTAATGTGGCCATTGGATGATCAATAGTCACACAAAATATACATTTCTTCACTTTAAACAACATATGGTCACACTTATTAATATTTTTGGCCACTTTATGCTTAATTGTATGTGACTAAATACCCAAAACAAAGATGCTTTGTGTGACTAAATATTACAAAAGGACACACAAACATAAAATTCAAGTGGCCATTGGATGAACAATAGTCACACAAAATACACATTTCTTCACTTTAAACAGCATATGATCACACTTATTCACACTTTTGGCCATTTTTTTTAAATTGTATGTGACTAACTCAAAAAAACAATACCTGTTGTGTGACTAAATCATCACAAACGTCACATTTATTATATATTCATGTGGCCACAGGACGGAAAATAGTCACACATAATACACATTTACTTGAATAAATCATCTCAAATGTCACATATATTATATATTTATGTGGCCAAAGGACGAACAATAGTTACTCTAAAAAAACATTCGTGTGACTGTAAAGTGTTTACGGTCACTCATACTGACTAATCCAACAAAACTTGTGCCTAATTTGTCATACATATTTGGGGTTTTGGTCACTCTTTTTCTATGAAAAAGGCTACGCACTCAACAATGTGACCATATGCTACCTATGGTGGCGGGACCTTTGGTGACACACAACGAAAAAAACGTGTGTGACTATATGCATATCATCACACACTTCTGGCGTGACCAATACAACTTTTTGTAGCAGCGCAACGTGAATTTGTAACACTCTTTGGTCAATATGTTCAGACTTTCACAGGCACAATGATTCTTAATTTAGATGAACTACAACAACAACTTAACCAAGGAGAATCTCCCAAAATTGGATCCATGGTTGCCCTTTGTGTGATCAACAAATAACTCTAAGTGTTCATCGATTCAAAATTCATTGTGAATTATGACTACGTAGTCTGCTGATGAAAAAGTGTTTTGTTGATTACACGAGAATCGAGGTTGACACGTTCAGAGACACACTCCTCCAACTCATGGTAATGTAAAGAGGTTCATTCATGAAAAAGTGCAACAACAACAATGAAGTGACACTAAGACTGAAAAGCATGATGCAAACGACAGTTCTGGGACTCATATCACTCTTGGCATTGACACTGATCACGGAACTGAAAATGACAAAGTCCCATCTGCTGAGGTACATGTCAGTGATCAACATAATGTGCTTTCTAATGAACGACAACATACTGATCAAATTAAGCCCACTTATGACACATATTTGTTGAAAAAGACTGATAGCAATACCATTTCTAATTCAACAAATATTAGTCATAAAGTGGGAGAAAATGATCAGGATACTGAACATGATGATGTTTCAAGTTCTTTGCTTACAACTGAGTCTTTTAAATCAAACGATATCGTTGATAACGAAGTTTATAATGACCTTTCAAAAAGATTTTTAACAGTTGAAAAGCAATGTATTTCTCTTGAAATCGCAATGCAACTAAAAGAAGAAAGTTCTCAAACTAACCAACCATGCAAAAATCCGGAACTTCTTGAATTCTGTGAATACTTTATGATAAATGATTTGAAAGCTCAGCTAGAAGCCAAAAACTTAATGATCAACAACTTGAAAAATCAAATTACCAAGATGCATGAGATGTGTAATAGTGTGACGGATAAACTTGACTGTGAAGCAACTGAAATTAGCAACATTCAATTTGAACAAAAAGTGGCTGAATTACTTTTGGAAAATGTGGCTTTGAAAAAGCATTGTAAAAATCTGAATGATTTAGTCAAAGAAATGAGAACTAAGACGATAGAAAAAACAACCTCTTTGATTTCCAAAAATGATGAATTCAAAGCTCAACTACGGGAAAAGGGTTTTACAATTGTATCATTAAAAAACGAGTTAATAAAACTAATAGGAAATAGTGTGAAAACTAAGCTTGCAAAACCATCAATCTTGGGGAAACCAGTGTTACAACCACTTAGAAACCAATCAGTTTTCAGACAACTGACTGTGTTTAGATTTGAACGTTCAAAATTTTCAAAACAACGGTTTGCCTCCCAAGTTCATTCGAAACATGTTTTGTCAGAACTAGTCACTTCACAGTCTAGACCTAATGAAAAGGAATAAGCTTTTGCAAAACCTCATCATATGAGTGCCTCTAGCTCTTCTATGATTAGTTCAAAGCGTGTGTCAATTGTGACACCAAAGGAACATGTTAGACGTAACAACAGTGTTCAAAATCACAACCTAGAGGATGCTAATAAAAACACACATGAAAAGTCTAGGAGTTTGCCTGTTTCTAAGAGTAATTACGTATCAATTAAAGCAATCCCCGTAGAAAATCACTCTAAGAATTCTAGATCTTTTTCTGAATCCAAACACTCTGTTTACTTAACTTTTCAGAAGTGTGTTTTTAATGTAAACCATGATGATTGTGTAACAATATTCCTGAAGGAAGTGAATGCTCGTGCTAAGCTTCAATCCTTTAAGACTATAAACTACAACAAGGCCGTAGAACCAAAAAAGTTATACTCCGAAACCTGGTAGGCAGATTGCTATAGGACAAAGGTTTTCTCTCAACAAGTCTTACACTGTGTATGAGAAACTGATGCGTGTTTTGCAATCTCACAAAAGGTTTTACCTCTCAAGGGATCTTAAGAGATTTTGCAATCCACCAGGCAATGTACTTGACCGTTATAGTGTAATAAATGGTAGGTCCGGGGGATTGATTGTTCACTAGGGGAATAGTGTCGTTAGGATTGAAGTGTAGGTCAACTAGGTCTAAAGGTGAGGGATGATTCTTTTTGTATTTTTTTTTAAATTTTATAGAAAGCAATTAAAATCTCGGGTATTGGAAGAGTGGGCGGAATTAGTAGCTAGTCAACTAACCTAAAATTACTAATTAAACTAAAAAACAATAAAATAAATGACAAGAAAAGTAAATGTAGAACTCCTTATATGAGACAAGTGTGTTTACTTAGATTTCACTACTCCATAGTTATCTCTTATTGATCTATTGAGTTGTCATAATTGTTTAGTTGAAGGATTGTATTCCTTAATACCAGTCGTTGGGGCATGTACGTCCTTCCCCAACTCTATGAGTATCTATTTCTTCTTATGACGACACGTTTAGTATCCTATCATAGAATCATCAACATCTACTCATGCATTAAATATAATCAATAAAACCGTAGTACACATCCGATTAGGTTTCTTAAGACATTCAAGCTTGTTACCGTATAGGAGATTAGCCAGTTTACTTAAGCCTAACGCAAGTCAATCAACCAAGCAATCAATAACAAATCAACAATCAATAATTAATAACTAGGTTTCATTAGATCTAAGCAAACACTAAGAGATCTAAGCTAGCATGTTAATGTAAAGAAAAGACAAACAATTAATCAAACAACAGATAGACATATGTAATGATTAAAGGAAGAACTTATCTTTAATTGAACATGGAAGAAAAGAGGGTTTGAAACCCTAAAAATACTATAAAATTTGGACTAGGGTTTTTCTCCCAAGTTGTACTCTAAAGTTCCACACTTATGAATAAAAAAATCCAAAACTATATATAGAGATACAAAGGTGACGGCGTCAGGTTATAAGTCCCGACGCTATCATCTCACCGTCATTAGGGTTTCATGATGCCCAATCTAGCTGCTTGAGGACGTCTCTTGTAACACTAATACCAGACATCCTACTTCCATTTACACGTGACGCCGTCACGTGTAATTCCACCAAAAGTTTTCTGGAGCGTCACTTGCAATTATTTCCACCTCTTAAATCTTCAAGTGATGGCGTTACCTTGAAAAGTGTAACGTTGTCAGGTGTATTTTCCAGCTTAGTATTTTGATTTTGTCGTTTTCTTCACTTCTGACTCAAAATATGTCCATAATGCTCCATTTTCCGGAATTCTCGTCCCAAGTACCTAAAATGAGAAAAGAAGCGATTTGAGGTAATATTTGCCCATATATTTATGATTTAGGGCTTAAATGACCCCCTAAAAACGTATTAAATAAGTTCTTATCAAATACCCCTACACTTGAGATTTGCTTGTCCTCAAGCAAATGAGCTTTTATACCAATCAAATTACAAGTTAGGGGTCATTTAATATTAATATGAAAGTAATTACAACAAATGATCATTCTACCTTAGTCAAAACAAGCACGGAAATTATATACTAGCACCTCACAATAAGTGTTTAGATACTTTCATCTCTCTGGTGTTATAAGCTTATATATCACAAATGAAAATGAAAAAATATCTCTCACTACCTGTCATAGCAAATAGATTACCATAGGCTTGGGAAAGGATCAAAACCTCCACCACTTTGGCGTAAGCACCTAGGATAAACTATCCAAGATGTCTTTAAAGGGTTATAACGTTAGGTGTAGGGGTAAGGAAAAAAACACAGTTTGTTGGATAAAGGGATATTTTAATGGTGGCAAGTCAATTGTCCTAGTTAATTACATATAAAATGAGGCGTTGTTAAGCCAAAACTCGACTCAACTAACTACAACTCTTTTTGGTATTTTCAAGATACTATTTGACTCAACATGAATAAAAGATGCAGATGGTAGCCCGTATGTTTTTCTCTGTTCTTATATATATATATATATATATATATATATATATATATATATATATATATATATATATATATATATATATATATATATATATATATATATATATATATATATATATTGCATACACTTTTACTCTACCATCCAAAATAATACATCAAAGGGAACTCGTTTCCCCCTTACACTTAAACTTTTACAAAATTAAAAATAAAGACTAGAATTAAGATAATCGAAACATTTGGAGTACTTTAAAATATTAACGCACAAATGGGGGTAATAATTGATATTCTTCCCCATTACTCCATAACACTAGTATTTTACCCATGAGTCCCAATTGTCCCAAAACAATATGCACAAGATATGACTTGACTTAGCAACCATGTAATCAATTAGACAACTAACTAAGGGTTTAAACATGTAACAATAATGCACTAAAGATGAGTGCATACAAGGAAGGCTAAAGCGATTTGGGTGTACATTTGGGGGTGGATTGTAAACAAATTCTTTCTTTAAGTAAGATGCTTCAAGTTAAAAATGAAAAAGATAGGCTCTGAGGGGTGTACTAGGGGTATCGTTTACAAATAATGAGTACATCGCAAAGGTGTAGGAAAATTACTTGACCAATGAAGTCAATGTAATTATATAAATAGGTTTAAAACAAGGGTTATCCTAATGCCTCTTATCATATAGCAAATCCTAACTACACGAATGCAGTCTCACTAGCGGTCTCGGGATGCATCACTAATGCAAGTTCTAGAATAACGCAAGTTCTAGAATCTAAATGCTATCGGTACACTCATAAGCACTAACAATGAATGCTTTTCCTAATGATCTAAAGATGAACCTCACATATTTCGGGTGGAAATTTTTGAGCGGTACGGTTTTTTTTGTTCTAGTCATATAATTCCTATCCATGAGACCTTTATTAAGAATAAAGTTTCACTCCTATATGTTGCAAAAAAGTTTAATTTGGTGTCAAAATTACCCTAACAAGTATTTCTCTTAGTTTTATTACACATCTACTATTAAACAAAACAAAAATCAAGCGAAGTTGTAGTTTCTAAGGTATCCCAATTTATTCCCGTTACATTTAAGTCGAACACTGTCCCCAATGTTCAAAATAAAAGGTGTAAAAGTAAAGTTAAATGAAAATGAAAGAAACTAATACTCCCCTGATTCGCTCGGTATGAACAATATGGTAACATGGTTAAATCCTCCTCCAAGAAAATGCACATGCAAAGCTTCACTTCTGAAATATAATCATCTTCTTGTCCAATATAACCTGTTAAACAACAAAGAAAAAGAAACACGAAACCTCACATAAAATCGGTGGTAAATTTGTCACACCCCCAAAATACCTGAATGGCAGCGGAATGGAATACCTGGGGGTGACTGTCATAGCACCATAGTTACAGTTATATTGAATGACCTAAAGTGTCGTTTAGAAAATACAGCGTTTGATCATTAAAACATTCAGAGTTTACAAAGCTTAGGTCCCAAAAGAGTTTGCCAATATAGTTAAAATCAGTTCAACAAGATCAAACGTTTCATAAGTGCAGAAAATATGGTGAGACGCGTCGACTCCGCGACTCCATGAAGGTCCAAATGTATGCAACATGAGCTACCTTAATAACCTGAGAAATACATTGCGAAAACGGTCAACATAAAGTTGGTGAATAATCATAGGTTTATAAGTTAAATGGTATGTACAATAAGCCACAAGTATAAAGTAAAGTACTAAAATGTCAAAAGCTACATTGTCTCTTAAGCTCATGGCACCGAAGCTCGACGCGCTAAAATTGGCCCCAAAGGAGTGTTTATCAGGCACTCTAAATATTCAGACATGAAATGCATTCGTTTTCCTTATGGAGCAACCCAAACACGAATGGAGGAGTCACCCTCGATAGATCTATCCACTCACTCTCGCTTGGCAATATAATTAACGGTCCATGATAATAAAGGGGACTTGAAGTGATAGTACTAACAACTTAAGCAATGTATGGAAATTAATACTTGGGCATGTACAAAAAAAAAATATAATTGTGCAATGTATTCTCCCCCGTGGGATTTAAAATCAAATAAGTACTAAAACGGGGCTATGAGAACTCACCTCGAAAGGATGGTACAACGATGGTACAATGATGTAAAAGTAGTCGGGACAATGAGGCGCGAACACTAGCCGCAACCTAAATGAATAATTGCGATCTAATTAAGATCAAGCCGTAATGAAATGAATGCACATGCACATGATACCCATACCACTCGTAATTTGGAAATACTAGTTATCGTCATAGTAAAATAGTTTCCATACTTAGGAAAATAAGTCCATATATAGAAGTATATAACTTGTCGTATTATCTCGTATGAAAATGTTAGCGTTATATTCCTCGTATCGAAAACCTTAAGATAACGTCGTTAAGTCGTATAAACATTCTCTTGGGCCATACGTATTCATTTGTTAAGAATATAGTCCTTAGTATCATTTCTAGAAAATATACCATTTAGTGCGTAAGTTATTATTTTTATTGGTGAGCATATATATATATATATATATATATATATATATATATATATATATATATATATATATATATATATATATATATATATATATATATATATATATATATATATATATATATTGTTGATCCCAGTTGAGCTAATACGATCTTATATAGAAGTTAACTTAAACAAATACTTAAGCTTAAATGCGGAATATAAAAGCTTAACTTAAGAAGATTAAAAATTCTCTTTCAACACTTCAATATTATTAATACGAGCACTCAACAATGCTAGGGTTTTACAACCTTGAAGTGAATAATAATACGTACATAATCTAACCCTAGGATCCTCCTTTTATAGGCCAAGGAGTCCTACTAGGTTTACAATACCTTTCTCTACAAGATAAGAATAATCTAAATAGATAAACTATACAAAGAATCTATTCCATAATTATCCCATCGTATACAATGTTAATCCCTTCAGCAGTAGTTTCACCAAGCAGCAGATTGTCTTCAGCAGCAGAGTCATTAATACCAGCAGCAGTTTCATTGTAACAGCAGTATTACTCAGCAGCAGAGTTACATAGCAGCAGTGTCACTTGGTCAAAACCCAACAATCCTCCCCTAAACTTAATATTTATTTCTAAATATTTAAGTTTCTTTAAAGCTCAATTCATCACTTGGAGGATGCTTCCAAACACTTCAACTCTTTTGAATTCAGTTGATCAAATATCTTCTTATACTTTGACAGCAAATTGAATGCTTGATCATCAGAATCATAATCTTTCTGCAGCTTAAGTGTTTTATCACCATTAACCATCTGATTGACAATATTCCAGTATCTTACCACTGGATAATCTACTTCAGCTAGCATATACAAAGTAGTTGGTCCAAGTTCTAGTACATGAACTCCAGAATCTTGAAAGAGTCTCCATTTTCTTACTTTGTATTCTACTATCTCTGTCCATTCAGAATCATCCATTGAAGGTTCAAACATAAGTTTAAGAGCTCTCCACATAACATTATCAGAAGCAGTTAAGATATGATCAATTTGATCTACCTCATACTTTTTACCATCAAATTTCTTAGCCCCAAACTTTGCCTTGTATAACTTCCACAAATCTTCAACATCCTCTCTATCAAAGTAATGTAACATTTGTTGAAATCTGAGAAATCTGTGAGACTTACCATCAGATCTCTGAACATCATGAAATACTCCAATGTTAGCATCATAACCTGTAGTTACTTTGATGATAGGATATTTAACTCCTAATGGTTTGGCATCAACCACTTCAGGATCTTCCATCTTGCCAACCACAGTGTAACCCTTCAATTGTTCTTTTTGATGCTCAAAAGGAATATGATCAAGACCATATTTAAACTCATCTCCTTCAGGCATAGAACTACTTCCTTCTCCAATCTTTCTCTTCTTCTTTGCAACTGACTTATGAATAACACCTTTTCTTTTATCACCCTGCACAGAAGAAGTAATCTTTGCTACATCACTTTCAAGCTTTTCAACAACATTAGCTTCTTGTATTTGCTCTGCTTCAACTATCTTTTCAGGCACCAACTTCTTGTTCATCTGAGCAATTTGTTCCAAGTCCTCAGCACATCCCATAGTATAAAAAGTATCTGTTCTCTTCTTTGTTTGTTGATACATATCAAAAACTTCTTTGTCAGAATAAGCTTTCAACTGCACCAATGTCCATCCACCCATATTCTTTAGATACCTTTCATATTCTTTCCTTTGCTGTTTAACTGTTGGACCTTTGAATACTTTAACTTTTCTTCTAGCAGCAGCATTCTCTTTTCTCTTATTAGAAGCAAAGTTACTATACCAAGATTGCACATTAAAATTTGGAACTTCATTTTCTTCAATCTTGATCAGCTTGTTTAATTCAATATCAGCAGCAATTCTGATCTTTTCATCATCCCATTCATCATACATCCTTAAACCTTCAGCCTCTTTCTCAGCCAGCTGCTGATCTTCCAAATTAAACACCTCTTGTGCTTTAATAGCAGCAGCTTCATCATGCTCAACTTGCAATGGCTTAGGCCAAGAATCAAAAGGTACATCAGTAAAATCAATCCCTTTATACATCCACCTCTGAACATCAACTTGCTTGCCTTTACCCTTATCTGTAGAAGATGATGTGATTGTCTTCTTTTGAGTAGCAGCAGGTTCTCTTATTGTTATTCCTTTTTGAGGTTTTCTTGTTGCTGAAGTTATGTTAGTTGTTGTGATAGGTTGTGATGATGATTGAGTTGGTAACTGAGGTGTATGTGAGTCAGCAGTAGTCTTCTTACTTAGCAAAACCATTGCCTCTGCAGCAGCATTATCCATAGATCCAGCAGCAGAGTCTTGTACTTCAGCAGTATTCACTATTCCACTAGCAGCAGAACCATCAAAAGTCTTAGCAGCAGAATTATGAATAGCAGTAGAGTCAGCAGCAGCATTTTCCACTGAATCTTCCAAAGTCTTTAACACATTACCCATCAACCCTGTTGCCTTCACTAGTTGCTCAGACTCCAAAGTTTTAAGAGTATCTACCACCTTTTCTTGTACAGCAACCACCTTTTCCATAACAACTTCATTCCCAGACTTATCAGCAACTACAAAGTCTTCATCAATCACTGGAACCTCCCCTGAAACTATTCCAGCATCCATATCTTGAACATTATCAACTTTTTCAAGATTTACCTCCCCTGAATCCATGACAATCTCTTTCCTCCCCTGTTTGGAAGCATCCTCTTCCAAATGAGTAGATGGTTCAGAAGAACTTACAACCTGATTAGTCCCCACTTTCTTCAATCTTTTCAAGGAGGTTGAAGATCTTGATTTCTTGAAGCTCTTAATCTGATTTCGCATTTTGATGATGACCTTGGCTTGACCAGCAACAACATCAGATAGATTAAGAACCTTATCTTCCAAAGACTCACATTTCAACCCCAAAGCGGTACAAGTAGCCGTCAATTCTTGTATAAGTTGCATTGTAGTCTCATCACTTCGACCTGTATTACCTGGTCCGAGAGGTGAATCACTGACATTGTCATCATGTACAAGTGGATCCGTCAATTCATGAGTCACTGGCCTGTCCTCATCACTTCGACCTGTGTTACCTGGTCCGAGAGGTGAATCTGGGGACAAAAACTCAGTATCAAACCTAGTTTGATCATCTGAGCCCCCTATATTTTCCATTTGACTAGGGTTACCATCCTGAGAAGCAGACTCATAAGAATCCTTTTCTCTAGATGTTGCCTTGGTTTGGGTCTTAATGATGTTATCACTATCCTGCTCTGCTGCTAAGCTAGAAGCAGTAGTGACAGCCCTTGCCAACATGTCCTCTCCATCACCTAGGACAGCCTCATCTGGTACAGCCATACTAACACTATCCTGAGGTAGATTAGTGTTCTTTTTGGTTTTCCTACGTGTATATTGTTTTGTAGGTTGTGTAGCAGATGTAGTAACATTGGGTGTGTGATGGGAATCAGTTGGATTTCCTGATCCTTCACCCTGGTTGTTGTGCACAATTTGTTCCATGAAAGATGTAAGATTTGTATGTGCACCAGAAAAACCTTTGCCATGCTTAATCAAAAAGGTAAAAGTCCTTGAAGCCAATTTTGTTCATAGTCTTGTAGTTCAGATGTCCCAGTCTTCTATGCCATAATTTGGACTCATCAATAGTTGCCTTTGCAATTAGACAAGTCAAAGCCCTCTTAGGAATAATATTCTTAATATGGTCACTGTATATATTTTCCTTTCTAGGGACCTTCAGTAACACAGATTTGTCATCTGGTAATTGAAAATCAGGAGAAAGAATCATACACTCAGTGTCTGTAAAAAGAACAAAATTCTTTTTGTCACACATTTGTGAGACACTAAAAAGGTTAAACTTAAGTCCTTTCACAAGAAACACCCTCTCAAAGTCCAAATTACCAGTCCTTAGAGTTCCAATACCAACAATCTTTCCACCTTTTGGATCATTCCCAAAAGCTACATAACCACCATCAAAAACCTCAAGATCTTCAAGTTGAGATTCATCCCCAGTCATGTGTCCAGAGCATCCACTGTCAACAATAACCATATCCTTAAGCTCATCCAGTAGATTAACCTGCACATGAAAAATAGAGAAATCAGTTTCTCTTGATGACCCAAGCCATTACTGACTTGGATCTGCCCTGTGCATCAGTATAATCAAATTTCTTCAAATCACTTGATGCACTACTATTCTTGGAAACAGAGTTTGAAACATTTGTTTTTGGTTTCCAAGTCCAGCAAGCTGAGGCCTTAACAGCATAATAGTGATTACCAACAACTGTATTTGGAAGATGTTTTGGCTTAGAAGTAGAAAATTTTGAACTAGCAGCAGATTGCTTACTAGCAGTAGAGCCATTTGAAGAACTAGTTGTTGATTTGAAAACACCATTTGATTTAGCAGCATAAATAGATCTAGTAGCACCAGATCTCATCAAAACAGCTCTTGGAACCATGTTTCTATTAGGATGTGGGTGAGTTTGTTTAGTTACATATTTGTGATTCACCCTAGTGTATTGATTCCAAACAGGCTTTTGGTGTTCAGGACATCTAACAATCAAGTGGTCAAAGCTACCACACTTATAACAAGCCTTCTTTTGTAATTGAAACTGATCACCTAATCTTTTTGAAACTAGGTTATTAAAGTTTCTTTGGTTACCCCTAGGCTTATTATTGAACCTTTTCATCTGTTCTCTAGGTACCTCATTGTACTCTACCAGTTTTCTAGAGAAGTTATTTCCTAACACAGGTTTAACAAACTTTACCTGTTCAACCTTAGGCTTAACCTGAGTAGGAATTTCTTCCTTTTTAAAACTTTGTTTTGGTTTAACCTGTTCCTCTTCACTATCACTATCACTATACCATTCCTCAATAATTGGAGCTTCAGGAAATTTTCTATCCTCAACCTTAGGTGTTTCAATTTTACTTGTGCTACATTCACCTACAGGTTTTTCAATATTTAGCTCACTAATGAAGGATAGTTCTTTTCCTGGTGGAGCAAAAGCACTTTTGGCTGGAGGAGCCACTTCATTATATCCAATTCCACTGCCTTTTCTCATCAAGGTGCTCTCTATAGACTTATTAACCATATCAGAAGCAAATTGTTGTTTTTGTACTCTTACTACATGTTTTTCTTTTTCAGCAAGAGCTTCCTCTTTTTCTTTTTCTGCTTCTACCAACTTATTTTTAAGAACTTCTACTTCACTGTTTTTCTTAAAAATTTCTATATCTCTTAGATTAAGTTGATCTACATATTCTTTTTCACACTCTTTGAGATATTCTAACCTCCTCTCAACATTTTGAATACCTACTTTGTAACCTAAGTTATCAAGTTTTAGGTGTTCAACTTCTCTATTTAAACTCTCATTCCTAGCCTTAAGAACTTCAATAGTGTCAGAACAAGATTTAAAAGAACAACCAGATGATTCAGAGTCATTAGATACCTCAGAGTCAGATCCTGATGATGAACCATATGCCATAAGTGCAAAGTTATGCACTTTGGGTTGAACAGCAGCAACCAAAGAGAAATTTGGTTCTTCTTCAGCCATATCACTCCAGTCATATTCTCCCAGCCCATCACATGCTACCATTGCAGACTTTGATTCTTCAGTCTTCTTTGGAACTTCAGCATTCTTCTTTGGAGATCTACACTCTCTAGCAAAGTGTCCCTTTCTGTTGCAATTGTAGCATTCAATCTTAGACTTGTCAAACCCTGGACTTTCCTTAGCCTTGTATTTAACTTCTCTTCCAGTCTTTTTCCAGAACTTTCTTGCCCTTAAAGTCAACATTGCCATTTGCCATTTGAGATCAATTTCTTCAAGATCATCTGGATCAATATGATCCAAATCTTGATTTATGACATGTGATCTTATGGTAGTAGTAAGCTCAGCCAAGAATGCACATAAAACAACATCACTGGTAGAAATCTTGTCATTTGAACTAGCAGCAGATCCAGATCCATCAGCAGTAGATACTCCATAAGCAGTAGAGTGAGTATCTTGTGTCTCTTTGGATTTTGAAGACACAAAAGCAAGATTTTGTGTACTAGAAGATGAAGTAGAAGAAGTAGCCAATTCAGATTCATACACCCTTAAATTGTTGTAGAGGCTCTCCAACTTCATTGTCTCAAAGTCAGGCTTATTTCTCCACACCACTGTATGCATGCTCCATTCAGGTGCAAGACTTCTTAGAAACTTGAGATTCACATCTTCCTGTGGAACAACATACCCAACAAGCTTTAGATGACTAACTAGTTGATTTAGCCTGTTGTATGTGCCAATTATCTTTTCTCCAGGTTCAGAAGTAAAGTTTTCAAACTGATGCTTCAACATATTCTTTCTGGACTTCTTAGTAGCATCATTCCCTCCAAACCTGAATTCCACAGCATCCATCAATGCTTTTCCTGTTTCACAATCATCAAAGTCCATTTGAAATTCATTAGGTATTCCCATTAAGAGAATACTATGAGCCTTGATTTCCAGCTTCCTAGTTGCATTAGCTTCAGCAGACTTGATTGGTATCTCCTTACCATCAGCACTCTTTTCTGGTTCAGAATCACCATTAACAATCACATTCCACATGTTGAAGTCGATCATGCGAATGTATTGTCTGATCCTCCTCTTCCATAGCTCATACTCAGAAGGATTGAGCATAGGTACCCTTGAAGCAGTCACCATGTGAGTTTCATCACCCATCTTAAGCAAACGATTTGGAACAGCAAACTTTAAAGAAACAAAATCTTCTTGATTATAACTTCTAGATCACAAGCTCTGATACCACTTGTTGATCCCAGTTGAGCTAATACGATCTTATATAGAAGTTAACTTAAACAAATACTTAAGCTTAAATGCGGAATATAAAAGCTTAACTTAAGAAGATTAAGAATTCTCTTTCAACACTTCAATATTATTAATACGAGCACTCAACAATGCTAGGGTTTTACAACCTTGAAGTGAATAATAATACGTACATAATCTAACCCTAGGATCCTCCTTTTATAGTCCAAGGAGTCCTACTAGGTTTACAATACCTTTCTCTACAAGATAAGAATAATCTAAATAGATAAACTATACAAAGAATCTATTCCATAATTATCCCATCGTATACAATGTTAATCCCTTCAGCAGTAGTTTCACCAAGCAGCAGATTGTCTTCAGCAGCAGTCATTAATACCAGCAGCAGTTTCATTGTAACAGCAGTATTACTCAGCAGCAGAGTTACATAGCAGCAGTGTCACTTGGTCAAAACCCAACATATATATATATATATATATATATATATATATATATATATATATATATATATATATATATATATATATATATATATATATATATATATATATAGTTTTGTCAATGTTAAAACGGGTATAACTTGGTCGTTTTAAACTCATTTTCCTTGTTCTTTATGTCCACGGATTCGTTTTAGTGTGTAGTAATATATTTTCGATAGCTCGGTTCCTCTAGATTACGTTTAATGCCTCTATTTACCCGTCGAAAACTGCCAAACAGCAAGCAGTTTTTAGAAAAATAGTTTTCGTCGTTAAATTTACAAAAATCATATCTCCTTCGTTATAAACTTGTTTTAATCTGTTCTTTCGCCTAAAGTTTCGTTTTTGAAAGTATTTTCTAAATCTTTGGTCAAAATTTAACCACCATCAACTGATTTTCCCACGAAATAAAAATAGGGACAGTAGGTCAATATGTAGTTTCAAAAACCATTTTCAAGTCTCCAAACTAGTTCTAACTTCAATCAAACCACTTTCAATCACCACAAAACTAGTCTAATCCTACCATACACCTTCTTAGGGTGTCATGGGTTCCTAAACATCATAACCAAGTAGATCTAACAAAGATCTAACAATAATCACTTTCTAAGGTTCAAAAGTTAAAACTTTATAAAATAAAGTGGTATAAGCTATTATATGCATGAGTTCTTGTAAGAAAAGTATATAATCATAGTAATAACTTGTAAAAATTATAAAAATGAGTTTGTTAACTTACTTGAAGGTTTAGGGAGTTTAGATGAGGAAAAACCTACTAATCCTTGAGTTTCTATTTCAAAACTCCCACAAGGATGACTAAGTGAACAAGCTTACACCTAGATCTTGGAAAATTTGTTGTTCTTGCTTCTTGATCACCCTAGATCGATTTACACAAGAGAGAAAATGAGAGAAACAAAAGTTTACTTGCACTTGGATGATTATTTTTGAAAAATGGATGAAAAGGGTTTAATATATACTTAGAGACAAGAGTTTGGTGTGCATTAAATTTGGTTGGTGAGTGTTTAGCTCATGAGATGGCTTAGGAGGGGGGGGGGGGGGGGGGGCGGTTCACAAAGGAGGGAAAAGGGGGAAATGTTGGGTGATTTAATTAGGAAGTGTAGTGTAGTTTGTGTTGTTATTAGTTAGTTTTAAGGTGTACCGGGTACCGGGTTAACTAAAAATAAATTTTATCAAAGTTTTTCGGAACATAATAAAGTCGTAAAAGTTGTAAAAATATGTTGGGTACAAGTATGGAGAGTTTGGGTGATTATTGTTTAGTTTCCACGAAAACCGTCGTAGTTTAAATTAGACGTACGATATTAATTTAAATAAATTTCCAAAATACCGGGTAAATTAATATAATAATTTTTATATTATTAAAATAAATATAAAAATATATTAGGATCATAGTCGGGAGTGTCGGACGTGTTAGCCACATTATTAATCGCGTGTTAACGTTTATATAGAAATAATTATACGTAAAAGTTAATTATACCAAAAGTACTAATTTAAATATCCTACGAGTGGAATAGTATGCAAGTGCCATAAAGATGATATGCAGACTATTTCTAGTCTGTATGAAATGTCCCAATGATAATGCATGAATTCGCACCTGAACCAATACGGTTACGCGAATCTAAATACTCGTAAACTAAATTTACGATGACATGAGTAATGCATGTGAATAGTGGTTTTCTCTCGGAAATGAATAGTGTCAAGTGAATAGTAAAATTTCTGAATGTTTCTCGGAATGTCAAATTGACCTCAAAAATGGTGAATAGCGATCGATGAATAGTAAATGATGAATAGTAACTTGTGAATAGTAAATTGTCGAGGTTTGGAAAATGACCGGAAATTACGAGTTGTGACAGTCTTCCCTTCTAACAGGAACTTCGTCCCGAAGTTCAGTTTTGGTTGGTCTCTGAAATATGTTTGGTAAAAAGACGTGGATACTTGAGTTGCATTTGGTCTTCCCATTCCCAAGTAAATTCGGGATCTCTTCAAGAATTCTAGCGAACTTTCACGATAGGAATTCGACTCTGCTTCAACCGTTCGACCTCACGGTCCATGCTTTCTACTGGTTCTCTTACCAAGTTTACGTTTGTCTTTGGGTTGGATTCCTTTCCAAATGGGATTATGAGTGACTAATCTGAAAGTCATTTCCTGGATTTGAATAGGTGAAACATAGTTGTGTAATCCGGTTGTTCTCTAACAAGGCTCAAGTCTGACGGCCACTAGGCCTTCTCTGTCTGAAATATTACATGGTCCAGTGTATATCAGTTTAACTTTCCCAGTTTTCTGAATGATATCATGCCTTTCCTAGGCAGAACTTTCAACATGATCTGGCTACCAACTTGAAGTTTTAATGGTTTACAACTTATAGAATTTGTAATTGATTCTTGACTTGTAGGAAATTTTTGGTTATTTCATGAATGCCTACTGGAATAGTGAGTTTGGCTTTTTCCGAGTTCGGTTCGTCAGTAGATGATCAGTGCTTCTTCAGGTTTATAATGTAATATGGGTAATATATGTTGCTGAACTATGTCAGAACTCCAATCTTATATGTCAGTTGGTCGATTCTAAAATGAATCTTAAATGGTCCAATATACTAAAGGTTAAATCCCTCGTGTTACTAAAATCGTATCATGCCTCTCCAAGGCAAAGCTTTCAATTTAGTTCGTTCTTTCACATGAATCTAGTTAATTTGCTGTTCAAGGATACCCAATCCGTATGATGTGCGTCATGTACCAACCTAACTTCTACCAGTTTCTCGTTGCTTGTAACTGGTTCTTGACTTGTGAAATTTCCTTTGTTGTTCCATGGTTTAGTTCTAGACCAGTGAATTTAACTTTCCGATTTCGGTTGGTAAACGGGTAATTGGTACTTCGACCATAAAGTGCCTCAAATGGTGTAGTCTCTATGCTCGCGCGATAATTATGGTTGTAAAAGAATCCGATTTATGGTAAATGGTTAGTCCAACCATTTCCAGAGTCAATCACTCATACTCTGAGTATAACTCTCCTATGTTTGAATCGTTCTCTCGTTCTGACCATCGGTCTGAGGATGATAGGCGGTGTTTACATCTTAATGAGGTTCCGAAGGAAATCTTAGAATGATTGTTAGAAGTCTGAGGTGATTCGATCACCTTTATCGGGAATAGTTGAAACGGTTACAATGAATCTGGTGATTAATTCTACAACGTTACGTCTTCCGAATTCGGCGTTATTCGAAGAAGATAAAATATGGGTAATAATTTTGATTCCTCGTGTTTCAGTCTAATCGATTGCTAAGACATGTGTCATTCTTTGCCTACTGTGCTTGGTCTTCATTACTGACGTTTGTAATCGTTCTATGGTGTTCCTCCTAATTTCCTTCATCACATATTCCAATATTCCTTATTGTCAAATCACAAAGCCCTAAATGCATAAGCGACGTAGCATGGTGATTGGTTTTCAAAATTTATCTCGCGATTTTTGAGTTTTTGGTCGAAATCTTTTTCTGAATAACCGAATTTAGAAAATGGAGCAAATGGTTTACTAAATAATATCTTTCTTGATGATTCAAAATTCAATAGTTAAGAAATGTGACGCGGTTTTCAAACATGTTGTGAATAGGACTGTTTACCAAAGTTTGATGTTTATATATTTCCCATTGTACAATGGTTTAGCTAACTATTGATTAAAAGGATCGTATTTGTTCAAAATAGGCAATTCAAAAATTATTTTCTACAAGATATGTGGTTTGTATAAACACAATTTTTTTTTAAATCGACTTTACTTAAAGTGAAAATACTAACAAGGATAAATCAGTAGGATAGGTAATGTTCACATAATGCATAGATGTCTGATGTTCGGTTCCTGATATTGGATGGTGCCTATTGGTGGTTATCGGGCAGAACTACAAGCCTAGGTATTCAACCAAATTAAGTCTTGAGATGGTTTATCATTGAAATTGTCATCATGCTGGCAATATGAGGGTTTCAATTGATACTATGTCGATGAATTACCGTATTGTCTTCACATGTAGCTGGGGAGATATGCTTGGGCCTGATGCCTCTCTTGATGTATAGGTGAGGTTATTTAGAATTTCTTGAGAATACAATGCCTTAAGGGAATCTATATCGATACCCTTAACTCAAATCAATTTTTCCTTGGTGAACCTTATTATAGGGAAGTTTGCGTTTCGATGAGGTCATGTTTAATCAAATCGCTCTACAGTATCGGTTAGGAGGCTTGGTTTATTCCCATGGTGTTGCTTAGCGTACCTTCACAATGTGTTCGATCCTGTAGCTCAATCTAGCTAGTACCTTTGAATAAATAAATTGGACAACTAGGTCAGAGATGGTGTGTCGGATGGTCTAGTGGTACCTTAGGATTGTTGTTGGGTTATGAATTTTTCTTGTTATATACTTCTAGTCCTGGTTAGTAGTTCTGTAATCCTTTCCTTGCTTTTCTGGTATCGAGGAATCCTACTTGTAATTGATATGGAAAGTCTCTCCTAGAGAAGTCAATGGAACAATCCAACTTAATGGCTAAGTGGGTGACAGGCGAGGTAAGTATCCAGGGAGAGTTTGTCAGAGAGAGACATTTATAAAAGAGTTTACTTGTTTAAAACGCTTTTAAATGAAGATTGTTATTAGCAATACTTTAAAAAGTAACTATTTCCTTCATGGCATAATCCTTCCTGAAGTATACATAGGTGATCAGGCTATGTATAGTTGAGGACTAATGATGCGATGCTTGATTTAGTCAAAATAATATTATTTTTCTCAAAAGTTTTAGATGGTGTTCAACGCATTCTTATCAAAAATGGTATCCTGATATTTCCTTTCAAAGTAATATAAAAATTGTTTCGCGTAGTACTAGTAAATATTTGGCGTAATATCGGAAAAATCAGTTTATAGAGTGGTAACAAAATAGCATACTTTAGAAATTTTGTAAAACAATTTCCCCATAGGGTAGTAAAATAGTTTGAAACAAAATTCGTTGAATGGTGTATTGGATACATGGGTAAATCCTATGGAATGGTAATAATCTACTAATCCGTCAAATACGAAATCGGCTTAATCTCTAATAAGGCAATGACATAATGTTACGAAACGATTGAAAATTGAACGATTGGGATAGAAAGCGGAGTAAACGAAAGTTATGGTTATCATAGAGGTAACAAAAGATAGTCATTACATTGGATAGGAAAGTGCTTAATACAACTAGGTTACATCAACGTACTTATGGAAAGAACCAAAAGAAAGTACAACCCTAGAGGGCTCAAACTATGGTTTTACAACATGAAATGCCTCTTCCAGTTCCGGTCTCTCAACACCGGGCATTCACTCTTGAAGTGTCCCACTACTCCACATTCACGGCAGATTACCGTGAGTTCCTGATGCTTTGTGAGGGTGGGAGCCTTGCATTCCTTGGCTTTGTGTCCGACCTTTTGGCAGTTTCCACATTGAGAGGGGCAAGATCCTTTTTGATGAAACTGACACTTGTTGCACTCGGGTAATTTACCTACATATCCTTTCTTTTGGCTTGACCCATCAGCAAAGGTCTCCACCACTTGTTGTACTTTGAATGGTCGTTGAGTAGCATTAGCATCCTGATTACCGACCCATTTTCTCTTGTTGTTATTATTGTCTCCTGATGTCTTGTCGCGAACTATGAGTTCCTTTGCTTCGATTGCCATCTGGACAGCTTCAGACATGGCATTGGGTTCACATGCGATGACCATCCTACGAATTTCAGGAGAAAGTCCTCCGACGTACCTTTCAAGTCTCTTAATTTCCGGTTCACCAATTGCAGGGTCTAGTCGAGCTAATTCATAAAACTGAGCAGTATACCTGACAACATCATCTCCTACCATGGTAAGGTTTAGTGCTTCCTGTTCTATTGCTCGTAATTCACTTCTTACACAAAAGGCTATACCCATCATCTTTCTTAGTTCCTCCCAAGAGCGTGAGTAAGCGTCATCAACTCCTACTATCTTAACATGTGTGGTCCACCATTCCTGGGCAAAATTCTGAAAAGTGCATGTGGCGAACTTAACCTTGTCTTCCTTTCGACAGTCGCCACATCGAAATATCGTTTCTATTTCTTCGAACCATTTGAGAAATTTCTTTGTGTCTCTAATTCCGCTAAGGAAGGGAGGATTACAGCCCATAAATTCCACGTGAGTAAGTTCCTTGGTGAGGGCGGTAGTTACGTTCCTGGCAATGGATTGTCCAACAGCAGCTTGCGTCATGCTTGGAGTGGTTTGCTTAAATCTATTTCCATAAAATCATAAGAATCCATGGGAATCTATAGGTAATAAAAATCATCATATTCATAACTCATGAATAACACATGAAATTTTTGGTCTACATGGACCGATATCAAAGATAGCACAACCATATCCATATGGTAGAGTCAACACTTGGTGATTCTGTAGAACAACAATCAAACTACCACAAGTTTCTTCGAACTATGCCACACCTCTCATGGCTAGGATAATAGTAAAAGCTAGTAAAGATATAAGTCTAGTCTAGAGACTTCCTGGCGTTGCGGAGGTTCCTGTTGAGTCCGTAATTCTTGGTATTATCCACAAGGCGTTATCTAATTCATGGCAAGTGAAAATGGAAAAGGAAACTGACAATGGTGGTATTCTAAAGGATGAGAATAACATTGATGACGATGAAATCCCAGTGATGAGTTAGGAGATAATGGTGATAATTGTGAATGGAATACTACCCTCTTTTGCGCTATCTCGCGACATTCAAAGAGGTAAAGCTGAAGTACGCACTATGGGACGACCAATAGTGTAATAAGTAACCAACGGTGGTGGTAGTACCTAAGTAGCAAGCGTCCTACTAGTGAAGGAAAGAAAACATGCTATCTCCCTTGTAATAAGCATCCTAATAAGTCCATTAAAATTAAGTCTGAATACTCTACCAAACGGCATTCTATGTATAGGCTGAATGAGAACCTTGCTCTTATGACAATTCAATAGTGCTAATGGTGGTGTAAGTACAGCTGGTGGTATAATGGTAGTGGAAGATGACAAGGCATCTTAAATGTCGGAATCCGACGAAAGGATAACAACATGGGTATCTGAAGACATGTCACTTGTGAACCAGGTCAAAATAATCATATATATATATGAGTATGGGTATGAATAACTCGAACAGTGTGTGCGTAAAACAACATGTATAGTGAATATGCACCTATGATGAAAAGATGAGATGCTATGATGATGTGGTTATAGTCTAGGGTCCAAGATACATCCTAGTTCGTTATAACCTTAGCTCTGATGCCAATCTGTCACACCCCCAAAATACCTGAATGGCAGCGGAATGGAATACCTGGGGGGTGACTGTCATAGCACCATAGTTACAGTTATATTGAATGACCTAAAGTGTCATTTAGAAAATACAGCGTTTGATCATTAAAACATTCAGAGTTTACAAAGCTTAGGTCCCAAAAGAGTTTGCCAATATAGTTAAAATCAGTTCAACAAGATCAAACGTTTCATAAGTGCAGAAAATATGGTGAGACGCGTCGACTCCGCGACTCCATGAAGGTCCAAATGTATGCAACATGAGCTACCTTAATAACCTGAGAAATACATTGCGAAAACGGTCAACATAAAGTTGGTGAATAATCATAGGTTTATAAGTTAAATCGTATGTACAATAAGCCACAAGTATAAAGTAAAGTACTAAAATGTCAAAAGCTACATTGTCTCTTAAGCTCATGGCACCGAAGCTCGACGTGCTAAAATTGGCCCCAAAGGAGTGTTTATCAGGCACTCTAAATATTCAGACATGAAATGCATTCGTTTTCCTTATGGAGCAACCCAAACACGAATGGAGGAGTCACCCTCGATAGATCTATCCACTCACTCTCGCTTGGCAATATAATTAACGGTCCATGATAATAAAGGGGACTTGAAGTGATAGTACTAACAACTTAAGCAATGTATGGAAATTAATACTTGGGCATGTACAAAAAAATAATAATTGTGCAATGTATTCTCCCCCGTGGGATTTAAAATCAAATAAGTACTAAAACGGGGCTATGAGAACTCACCTCGAAAGGATGGTACAACGATGGTACAATGATGTAAAAGTAGTTGGGACAATGAGGCGCGAACACTAGCCGCAACCTAAATGAATAATCGCGATCTAATTAAGATCAAGCCGTAATGAAATGAATGCACATGCACATGATACCCATACCACTCGTAATTTGGAAATACTAGTTATCGTCATAGTAAAATAGTTTCCATACTTAGGAAAATAAGTCCATATATAGAAGTATATAACTTGTCGTATTATCTCGTATGAAAATGTTAGCGTTATATTCCTCGTATCGAAAACCTTAAGATAACGTCGTTAAGTCGTATAAACATTCTCTTGGGCCATACGTATTCATTTGTTAAGAATATAGTCCTTAGTATCATTTCTAGAAAATATACCATTTAGTGCGTAAGTTATTATTTTTATTGGTGAGCATATATATATATATATATATATAGTTTTGTCAATGTTAAAACGGGTATAACTTGGTCGTTTTAAGCTCATTTTCCTTGTTCTTTATGTCCACGGATTCGTTTTAGTATGTAGTAATATATTTTCGATAGCTCGGTTCCTCTAGATTATGTTTAATGCCTCTATTTACCCGTCGAAAACTGCCAAACAGCAAGCAGTTTTTAGAAAAATAGTTTTCGTTGTTAAATTTACAAAAATCATATCTCCTTCGTTATAAACTTGTTTTAATCCGTTCTTTCGCCTAAAGTTTCGTTTTTGAAAGTATTTTCTAAATCTTTGGTCAAAATTTAACCACCATCAACTGATTTTCCCACGAAATAAAAATAGGGACAGTAGGTCAATATGTAGTTTCAAAAACCATTTTCAAGTCTCCAAACTAGTTCTAACTTCAATCAAACCACTTTCAATCACCACAAAACTAGTCTAATCCTACCATACACCTTCTTAGGGTGTCATGGGTTCCTAAACATCATAACCAAGTAGATCTAACAAAGATCTAACAATAATCACTTTCTAAGGTTCAAAAGTTAAAACTTTATAAAATAAAGTGGTATAAGCTATTATATGCATGAGTTCTTGTAAGAAAAGTATATAATCATAGTAATAACTTGTAAAAATTATAAAAATGAGTTTGTTAACTTACTTGAAGGTTTAGGGAGTTTAGATGAGGAAAAACCTACTAATCCTTGAGTTTCTATTTCAAAACTCCCACAAGGATGACTAAGTGAACAAGCTTACACCTAGATCTTGGAAAATTTGTTGTTCTTGCTTCTTGATCACCCTAGATCGATTTACACAAGAGAGAAAATGAGAGAAACAAAAGTTTACTTGCAATTGGATGATTATTTGTGAAAAATGGATGAAAAAGGTTTAATATATACTTAGAGACAAGAGTTTGGTGTGCATTAAATTTGGTTGGTGAGTGTTTAGCTCATGATATGGCTTAGGAGGGGGGGGGGGGGGGGGGGGCGGTTCACAAAGGAGGGAAAAGGGGGAAATGTTGGGTGATTTAATTAGGAAGTGTAGTGTAGTTTGTGTTGTTATTAGTTAGTTCTAAGGTGTACCGGGTACCGGGTTAACTAAAAATAAATTTTATCAAAGTTTTTCGGAACATAATAAAGTCGTAAAAGTTGTAAAAATATGTTGGGTACAAGTATGGAGAGTTTGGGTGATTATTGTTTAGTTTCCACGAAAACCGTCGTAGCTTAAATTAGACGTACGATATTAATTTAAATAAATTTCCAAAATACCGGGTAAATTAATATAATAATTTTTATATTATTAAAATAAATATAAAAATATATTAGGATCATAGTCGGGAGTGTCAGACGTGTTAGCCACATTATTAATCGCGTGTTAACGTTTATATAGAAATAATTATACGTAAAAGTTAATTATACCAAAAGTACTAATTTAAATATCCTACGAGTGGAATAGTATGAAAGTGCCATAAAGATGATATGCAGACTATTTCTAGTCTGTATGAAATGTCCCAATGATAATGCATGAATTCGCACCTGAACCAATACGGTTACGCGAATCTAAATACTCGTAAACTAAATTTACGATGACATGAGTAATGCATGTGAATAGTGGTTTTCTCTCGGAAATGAATAGTGTCAAGTGAATAGTAAAATTTCTGAATGTTTCTCGGAATGTCAAATTGACCTCAAAAATGGTGAATAGTGATCGATGAATAGTAAATGATGAATAGTAACTTGTGAATAGTAAATTGTCGAGGTTTGGAAAATGACCGGAAATTACGAGTTGTGACAAAATTCTATATAAAAGTAAATTCTAAAAAGCAAGTAAAGATATAATGCTTGCAAAATAAATGTTTGCAGATTCCTGGAGTTTAAAAATTTTAGATATTACGAAACTTTACAATTCCAGCAGAAAAACAAAGCCTGAAAATTTTTTTAAGAAAATAACTTCTGATGTCGTCAGGTTTTAACCCTTGACGCCATCAGAAATGATTTGATAGAATTCTTTATATTTTGTTTCTGGAAAATTTCTGGAAAAATCTATGTTTTTATACCTGGAATCCTGCAAAACATTCAATGTAACTCAATACAAGCATTTGACTTAAACAAATACTAATATGTATACTAATTTCTAATTGTTATTGTTCATGTTCAATCAGTTCTTAGAAACAAATATGATCTTCCCTTACACTTATCTTTTTGCAAAATACCTTCGGTGTTCGACTTAAGTGTTATCGTTCTCTTCGGGTTTTTTAGCTTCATACAATGAGACTGTTTCAACTTGTTACTTTGGTGTTATCGTTCTCTTCGGGTTTTTGAGCTTCATACAATGAGACTGTTTGTATCGCTTCAACTACTTGGGGGAAGTGGTCTTAAGAAGATGATTGTCGGTTTGGGGGGAAGCTACCAAAGCATCACTTCGAGAAGGCTCAAGTCAGATAATTATATAGGAGCCTCGAAAGCTTTGGTGGTGAAAATTTAAGAGATGTTGACTACTGACCTCTACAACATACTGAACGATATCCTTATTTCGATATTCATGTCACCATCTTCTTAAATTGAATAATATATTTTGTACAAAATGTAAATAGAAAAAATATAAAACCATCAAAAACCATAAAAATCTGCGAAAATACAAAATTCCAAAAATATTCTTCTCGCGGCATGTCTCTCATAAAATTGATATTAGGTAAACTTCTAGAATGTCATTCAATAATGACACAGAAATATACATATGCTTGAGTGAGAGTTTTTCTATTTTTTTTAAATAATAGTGTTTTCTAAAACATGTCGTTTCTCAAAATTTTCTTTCAAAACGGCTTGCTATTACTTCAGATAGCAACCCATTCTTCTAAATGAGGAAATCACGTCACCAAAAAGATGGCTGGTCTTGTCAACGGGTGATTAAGTTCTCCCGGGCATGGATTACTTTACATCCATGCACCCTCGACTTAATGTACGTTTCAGTGCATTATTTCTTGATTAAGAAGAGAAGTCTTCTTTACATCGCAAATACCTTTCCATCTAAGATTCTTTAGGAAAGTATTTGTGCCAAACTTGGTGGTACCATGAGTTTGGAAAATCAATCAACTTGAACTTTTTATTAAATTTGTCACTTAATCTATGACTACAGCTCTTTAAAATCTCAAATGGGTCATCGATTGAGGGGGAGAGTGATTAGTTCAACAAACTTTATATTATCAAAACAAGTTACTTTGTACATAATAAGCAGTGAATAAAATGTGATTGTTATGTTATGTGTCAGGATATGAATTTTTCATGAGTTTCTCGTTAAACTCAAATAATTTATAAACTCATCATGACTGACACTAACTTTCTCACTCACTGATTGAGGGGGAGCAACGTATCGTTCCATTATCAGTATAAATTAAAATTGGCCACATTTTTCTCCCAAATTTTATAACTTATTTAAATCACTTGGGATCTAAAATCTCAAAATCAAGGTTGCAAAAATCGCGAATCGGTAGTCGGGAGGTCGACTACCTTGTAGCTTGTAATCGGTCTAGGCGGTATTAATCGGATTAGCATTTTTGGCAAATTTTGGGTATTTCCGCCAAGTTTTGTGTATTTTTGGCGAGTTTTATGTATTTTTGGCGAGTTTTATGTATTTTCGGCAAGATTTCTTCTGAAAAGCAACTTGTAACAGATTTAAACAATTACTATATGTGATCAAAATAAGTTTACGGTGAGTTTTGGGTACTTCTGGCAAGATTTGTAGGTTTCCGGCAAGTTTGACCACCATTGATTGCCGTTGACCATGGTTGACCTATTTGTTAGACCCAGTTACATAAATCGGTAAGGTTGGTGCCCTATAGCGCCTAGGCAGTGGTTAATCGGCCTTGTAGACATTTTTTGCAACATTGCTCAAAAGGTTTGAAAATTTTGATCGGGGGAGAAAATGTGATTTAAATATGAAAAACTGATAAAAATGTAATTGTTTGAACCCATGTGCAAGCTCTCTCGTATGTGCTAAACTCTTTTGTATATCGATGCACATATTGAGGGGGAGAAAATGGTTTGTGGTAACAACAAAGGATGTGGCATCTCATGTGAGCGCGACTCAGACTTCACCAATGAATTGACGAAACAAAAACTGTCATTAACCGAAAGGACTTGTCCTAGACGGGTAACAATTTCAAGATAGTCTAACCAGTGATGTAAGTGTGTCTCAAAGAGGACTTGTCTGAGTAGAGTGTTCCATTTTAGAAACTTTTAGTGGTCTTGACCAGGTCGGGTAATAACTTCAAGCTAGTCTAACTAGTGATGTAAGCATGTCTCAAATCGGTCATGTTCACTGAAAGTGGATCAATTCAAACAATGCAAACTCTACCCAACATGTGCAAGTTTTATATTAAAAAGATTTGAGCACATGTCAAGGGGGATCATTTGAAAATTATAAAACCCTCAAAGTGTTAGAAAAATGTGTTTTATAATCATAAACACTTTGAGAGATTTTTCAAAGACTTGGTTTATGGCAACATAGGATAGTCATGAAGTTATAAGGTGGCTAAGGTTAGGAAAAACCGTCCTATGATCCACCAGAGTTGGAGGGATCTACCCAAGGACAATACCAAATAGATAGTATTAAAAAGTCCTTAGGTATGATTATGAAAAAAAGGAGTAATATGAGAAATGAGAAAGAAGGGGTTGAAGAATTAAAAAGAAAAGTAATGTGAAAGGGTGAAAAAAATAGCCCTCCAATTATTCAACCTTAGGGCAGAAACCGGGTTCAATTCATATATTACTGGTTGCGGTATTGAAGACAAGACGTCATGGACCCAGTTACGCACTTCACTAAACCTTCTAACACTCAAGTTCTCTTAAAAGGACCTTTTTTATTCTCATGGGGAACCCTGCATAATCTATCGACCGCTCATTACGAGTTATGTTGATATTGAAACAGGAGACACCGCTCCAGTCTTCGACTACCAAAATTGCACTCATCGAGTCTAAAGCCACGAGATACAACAAAAGATCTCATAGGAACACGTGATACTTTTACACCGGTGTTTTCTGCATTATGAATACCAGATGTAAAATTAAGAGTCCTACATAAATCTTAACAATCTGCCAGAACATTTATGAGAAAAGTTAAAAATGTAATTCTTAGTGATTGAATGAAAATTCCTGCCAGGGTCAACATCAAACAGCCCTGACAGCAGATCACTTCGGTAATTCCTTATGGATTACGTTTAGTGTTCATGGCGGTTTCAAACATTCTATAGTCGTGGAGTGATACTAAGGTATGGATCAATGACTCACCTGAATCGTTGACACACTTAGGTGTATCTGTGTATGCCCTCTTAGGGGTATCTGGTTTAGGAACGGCCATGGCAAGGATTAGAGAAAGTTTTTACACTATGCTGAATGATGAGGTGAAAAGTGTACCACTTTTAGGGGGTCATTTAATCACAAATTCAAGATTATTTGATCAATTATTGCCCTAAATCATTCCTTTTGTCATTTTTGGTACTTTTGAGAAGAAATCTGAAAAAGGAAGCGTTTTGGACATTTTTGGAGCATAAAAGTGAAGAAAACGGAAAAGTCTCAAAATTCCTTGCTGGAACAGTACCTGACGACGTCAAGCTACATACATGACGGCGTCAAGAGTGACAAAAGAGGTGGATGTGGAACTTATAACGTGACAGCCCAGAACATTTTCTTTGTTATTGGCCTGACGGTGTTACCAAGGCCGTCATGGTCCAAATACTAGTGACGGCCCAGAGTGTTTTTCTACATGACGGCGTCAGAAGTGGATCTAGGCAATAGGAATTTCAACTTGGCGGCGAGTTGACGGCGTCAGAGGTTAACACATGACGCCGTCAGGATACATAGTCTATATATATTTTTCCAATTTTTCATTGTATTGTGTGGAGCTTTTGGGGAACAAGTTTTGTAAAAACCCAAGGTCGAATTTCCTGCATGTTGAAGGGGTTTCAAACCCTTCGTTCTTCCATGTTTGAATAAAGATAAGTACTTCAATAATCATTCAATATGTCTATGTATTGTTTGATTCTATCTTATGTGTATCTTTCTTTTAACATGTTAGGCTAGGTTTTTATTGTGTTTGCTTAGATGTAGTGAAACCTAGATATTGATTATTGGTTGATTGTTTGTTTATAATTGTTACGGATGATTGTTGATACGTGGGAATCGCACCAGGCTTTACCTCTCGAGGGATCTCGAGAAGCTTACAACCCCCACCAGGCAGTGTACCTAATTGTTGTAGTATAGTATAGTGACAAGTACCGGGGGATTGATCATTCAACTCAGGAATAGTGTCGCTAGGATTAGAAAGTCTCCTAAATTAAGTTTAAGGGTGAGGGATGATTCTTTTTGTCTTTTTATGTTTTATGAAAGCAAATAAAATCTTGGTTTTTGGAAGAGTGGGCGGAATTAGTTGCTAGTCAACTAACCAATTTACTAAAGATCCAATCAAAATAAAATAACAAAAATGAAATGAAACTAATTATACTTATGTGGTGTAACAATAATGGGAAAAGTTGTGTTTACTTAGGTTTCATTACTCCCTAGATATCTTTTACAGGTTGGTAGTTTGTTACAATTGCATGGATGACGGGTCGTATTCCTTAATACTAGTCGTAGGGCTGTGTACAATATTCCCTAACTCTATAGGATCCTACTTCACTCCTATGTCGAGCCGTTAGTAGCTCCTAACATGGGATCATTAGAATTCTCCTACGCATTAAATACAACCAAAAATCATAGTAAACCTCTGATCATGTTTCTCAAGACGTTCAAGCATGTTACCAACGGAAGTCTGCCAGTTTTCTTAAGCCTAACATCGAATACAATCATCCGTAACAACTATAAACAAACAGTCAACCCATAATTAACATATAGGTTTCACTACATCTAAGCAAACACAAAAGAAATCTAGCCTAGCATGTTAAATTGAAGACAAGCGTAAGATATATTCAAGCAACACATAGACATGTTGATTGAATTGAAAGAGTACTTATCTCAAATTGACATGAAAGGTTTCAAAGGGTAAAACCCCTTGAAAAAGCTGTGAAAATTGGACTAGGGTTTTTCTCCAAAGTTGCACCCTAAAAGTTACACACTAATGAATGAAAATTGCAAAACTATATATAGATTTTACAGGGTGATGGCATCAAGAAGAAAATTCTGACGCCGTCAACTCACCGCCCATAATGAAATCGGATTGCCAAGATCCACTTTTGACGCCGTCATGTGTAAAGTTGCTCTGGGCCGTCACTAATATATGGACCATGACGGCCTTGGGTGACGCCGTCATGTCCTTAGTACAAAACTTTCTGGATCTTCCCGTGTATCATCCACTTCCACCTCTTGTATTACTCTTGACGCCATCATTAAGAAGCAAGTGACGCCGTCAGGTACTGTTCCCAGCAAGGAAAATTAAGACTTTGCCGTTTTCTTCACTTTTATGCTCCAAAAACGTCCAAAATGCTTCCTTTTTCAGATTTCACTCCAAAAGTACCTAAAATGACAAAAGGAACGATTTAGGGCAATATTTGATCAAATAAATTCGAATCCGGGCTCAAATGACCCCCTAAAAACGGTTCATTTTTCGCCTCATCAAATACCCTTACACTTGAGATTTGCTAGTCCTCAAGCAAATGCGCTTTTATTCTAATCAAAATACAAGTTATGGGTCATTTAACACTAATATAAAAGTAATTACAACAAATAATCGTTCCACTAAAGACCAAAGACACGCACGGAGGTCATACACTAGCACCTCACAAATAGTGTTTAGTTACTCACATCTCTCGGGTGTAATAAAGTATATATCACAATATGGAAATGGAAAACATCTCTCACTACCTGTCATAGCAAAATAGATTACCATAGGCTTGGGAAAAGATCAAACCTCCACCACTTGGCGTAAGCACCTAGGATAAACTATCAAAGAGGTCTTTCAAAGGGTTATAACGTTAGGTGTAGGGATATGGAATACACGGTTTTGTTGGATAAAGGCAATATTTACTGGTGGCGAGTTAATCATCTTGGTTAATTACATGTACAATACGGCGTTGCTAAGCCAAGACTAGACTCGACTTAAGCTAATAAATGAAAAATAACAAAAACATAAAACAAACAAAGAATGAAACGAGATGGTAGTCCGTATGTTTTTTCTCTTTTCTTTTTCTATTTTTTTTCTTTTTCTTCATTTTTTCGATTTTTTTTTCGTACACTCTTACCCTACCATCCAAAATAATACATCATAGGGAATGTACATTCCCCTTACACTTGAATTTTTACATACTTTACAATAAACTAGTCTAATGACTCGAATCAAGATAATCAAAACACTTGGAGTACTTTTAAGATTAACGCACATATGGGGGTAATATAAGATGTTCTTCCCCATTACTCCATAACACAAGTACTTTACCCATGAGTCTAAATCGTCCCAAAACAATATGTACAACATATGACTCGACTTAGCAACCATGTAATCAATTAGATAATTAACTAAGGGTTTAAACAAATAACAATAATGCACTAAAGATGAGTGCATACACGGAAGGCTAAGGCGATTTGGTTGCACATTTCGGGTGGGTTGTAATAAATTCTTCCTTTAAGTAAGATGCTTAAAGTTAGAAATGGAAAGATAGGCTTGGAGGGGTGTACTAGGAGTTTCGCGTACTAAAAATGAGTACAACGCTAAGGTGTGGGAAAAATAAATTAACTTTACTAGCCAAGTAATATGACTTAAATGGTCAAGTATTTATGATACGGGTTTAACACAAGGGTAATCCTAATGCCTCTTATCATGTAGTAAATCCTACTACACAAATGTAGTCTCACTAGCGGTCTCGGGATGCATCACTAATGCAAGTTCTAGAATCTAAATGCTACCGGTACACTCAAAAGCACTAATAGTGAATGCTTTTCCTATCAAATGTAAAGGCGAACCTCACATATTTGGGTGGAAAATTTTTTCTGAATAGTACGGTTTTGTGCTAGTCATACGACTCCTATCCATGAGATGCTTGCTAAAGCTAAAGTTTCACTCCTAAATGTTGTAAAAAATTTTAAATTTGGCGCTAAAATTACACTAACAAGTATTTCTCTTAGTTTTATTACACACCTACCATCAAACAAACAAACTCAAGTGCAATAGTATCCTATAAGGTATCATCATTTACCCTCCCCTTACACTTAGGATGAACATTATCCCCAATGTTCAATTAAAGAATGTAAAAGTGAAATAGGTAAAAGAATGAAAACAAATACTCCCCTGATTCGTTCGGTGTGGATAGTGTGGTAACATGGTTAGATCTTCCTCCAAGAAAATGAACATTCAAAGCTTCCCTTCCAGAAAAATAAATCATCTTCTTGTCATATGTAACCTGTTTAACCTGAGAAAACAAACAAGGCAACCTCGCGTAAAATCGGCGGCAATCTATATATACTAACAAGTCCTAGAAAACAAATTAAGATATAATGCTTGTGGAATGAATGTTTGCAGATTTCCTGGAGTTTATAAAACTAAAGAATTAACAAAAACTTTAAGACTCCGTTAGAAAAACAAAACTCGCAAAATTTCCAGAATTTTACACATGACGCCGTCAAAAGTGACCTGCAGAAATCTTTACGTTAAGTTTCCAGAAAATTTATGGAAAAACTTATGTCCTACTTCCTGGAAAATCCTGCAAAACATTATTATGACTCGATACAAGCATTTGACTCTAGCAAATACTAATACACATGTTCATTTAATATTGTGGCGAATCAAGATCAATTTCGTTCTTAAAAACAAATTTGGGGTTTCCCCTTACACTTATCTTTTGCAAAATACCTTTATATGAAGTTAAGACGAAGTTAAACAACAAAATAAAGCATTTTCACAATTTAGTTTGAAACATGACCTACCAACAATAAAAATAAAGCATGCATATGGAAACAAATAACATCAAACAATTAAAAATCACACAAAACATGGGTTGCCTCCCAAGAAGCGCTTTTCTTTATTTTATGAGTCTTGTAGCTAGACTCAAGGTCATAGGCTATCGTGTGTCGCTTATGCTCACATATCCAAGGGTGAGCCATCTAATAGTCGCCTCATCTTTCTTATAGTCATCACTTAGCTCTAAACATCCGCGATAATACCTTTTATTCTTTTCATGAGTATATTTAAGCCCTTTTCTCTTATCATTCTCACTTAGCATTTCTAGGGGTGGATACCTACTACATTTCTCCATAGAAAAATCCTTGAACCTAGGATGTGCACGGGGCATTTGGTAAACAAAATCTTCATCCCCATCCGAGAATGTAATTAACCCTACCATAAGTTTTTCATCAAGGTTGGTTAACCTTTTGAAGGGGTTCCCAAACACAACTTGGGATAACTTACTATCGATAAATTCTCCTAGATTCTCCATAACCATGAACTCAACACGATAAAAAAAGCTTCCTACAAACACATGCAATGACATTGTCCTAGCAATAATATTATCTCCTTTGTATTCTAACTCATCTACCATAATTTTATTGTATTCACTGCGTGAGATTATGTTCATTGGTAGAGAGGAGTTAAGGTAGGCATCAAAGCTCCTAAATCCAATTTTACAAGGAAATCGCATATTAAATGGGTTATCATTCTCAATCCTTGTTCTAGGGTCGACATACCTAAGAGGGTCCACTTCATCATCCATCCTATCCTTATTAATTACGTCACCATCATCTCGGTCCTCATCGGAGTCCGAATAGTAAAAAGGACTAGCCCTATGGTCATCATCATGATCGTACTCCTCTATCTCCGAATTATTGTCAAAGTGATGGTTAGGCGAGAGGTTAGGTGGGTTCTCATTTTCTACTAAGGGGATTGAGGTGGGCATTTGGAAAATCCTACGACGAAAAACACAAATAACAGGAATCAAATGATCAATGTTATTGTTATCCATCGAGTTAGTTTACGAATAAAGGAAACAAAGAAATAAGATAGACTAAAGAGAACCTAAAAATAAAAAATAAAATCTTACTAGAAAGGAATCTAGCAAGTAGACCTAATAAAAAGAAATCCTAACCTAGACAATAACTATTCCCCGGGCTGCGGCACCAAAAACTTGATACGTGGGAATCGCACCAGGCTTTCCTCTCGAGGGATCTCGAGAAGCTTACAACCCCCACCAGGCAGTGTACCTGATCGTTGTAGTATAGTATAGTGACAAGTACCGGGGGATTGATCGTTCAACTCAGGAATAGTGTCGCTAGGATTAGAAAGTCTCCTAAATTAAGTCTAAGGGTAAGGGATGATTCTTTTTGTCTTTTTATGTTTTATGAAAGCAAATAAAATCTTGGTTTTTGGAAGAGTGGGCGGAATTAGTTGCTAGTCAACTAACCAATTTACTAAAGATCCAATCAAAATAAAATAACAAAAATGAAATGAAACTAATTATACTTATGTGGTGTAACAATAATGGGAAAAGTTGTGTTTACTTAGGTTTCATTACTCCCTAGATATCTTTTACAGGTTGGTAGTTTGTTACAATTGCATGGATGACGGGTCGTATTCCTTAATACTAGTCGTAGGGCTGTGTACAATATTCCCTAACTCTATAGGATCCTACTTCACTCCTATGTCGAGCCGTTAGTAGCTCCTAACATGGGATCATTAGAATTCTCCTACGCATTAAATACAACAAAAAATCATAGTAAACCTCTGATCATGTTTCTCAAGACGTTCAAGCATGTTACCAACGGAAGTCTGCCAGTTTTCTTAAGCCTAACATCGAATACAATCATCCGTAACAACTATAACAAACAATCAACCCATAATTAACATCTAGGTTTCACTACATCTAAGCAAACACAAAAGAAATCTAGCCTAGCATGTTAAATTGAAGACAAGCGTAAGATATATTCAAGCAACACATAGACATATTGATTGAATTGAAAGAGTACTTATCTCAAATTGACATGAAAGGTTTCAAAGGGTAAAAACCCTAGAAAAATCTGTGAAAATCGGACTAGGGTTTTTCTCCGAAGTTGCACGCTAAAAGTTACACACTAATGAATGAAAATTGGAAAACTATATATAGATTTTACAGGGTGACAGCGTCAAGAAGAAAATTGTGACGCCGTCAACTCGCCGCCCATAATGAAATCGGATTACCTAGATCCACTTTTGACGCCGTCATGTGTAAAGTTGCTCTAGGCCGTCACAAATATATGGACCATGACGGCCTTGGGTGACGCTGTCATGTCCTTAGTACAAAACTTTCTGGATCGTCACGTGTATCATCTACTTCCACCTCTGGTATTACTCTTGACGCCATCATTAAGAAGCAAGTGACGCCGTCAGGTACTATTCCCAGCAAGAAAAATTAAGACTTTGCCGTTTTCTTCACTTTTATGTTCCAAAAACGTCCAAAATGCTTCCTTTTCCAGATTTCACTCCAAAAGTACCTAAAATGACTAAAGGAACGATTTAGGGCAATATTTGATCAAATAAAATCGAATCCGGGCAAAAAGTGACCCCTTAAAAATGGTTAATTTTTCGCCTCATCAATTGTATTCGATGTTAGGCTTAAGAAAACTGGCAGACTTCCATTGGTAACTTGCTTGAACGTCTTAAGAAACATGATCGGAGGTGTACTACGATTTTTGGTTGTATTTAATGCATAAGAGAATTCTAATGATCCCATGTTAGAAGCTTTTAACGGCTCGACATAGGAGTGAAGTAGGATCTTATAGAGTTAGGGAATATTGTACACGGCCTTACGACTGGTATTAAAGAATATAACCGGTCATCCATGCAATTGTAACAAGCTAATCAACCGGTAAAAGATATCGATGGAGTAATGAAATCTAAGTGAACGCAACTTTTCTGATTATTGTTTCCACCACATTAGTACAATAGTTTAATTTTCATTTCTTTTATTTTATTTTGATTGCATCTTTAGTTAATTGGGTTAGTTGGCTAGCAACTAATTCCGCCCACTCCTTCAAAACCCGAGATTTTATTTGCTTTCATAAAATATAAAAATACAAAAAGAATCATCCCTCACCTCTAGACCTAGTTTAGTAGGTTTTCTAATCCTAGCGACACTATTCCTGAGTTGAACGATCAATCCCCAGGTACTTGTCACTATACTATACTACAACGATCAGGTACACTGCCTGGTGGGGGTTGTAAGCTTCTCAAGATCCCTTGAGAGGTAAAACCTGTTGCGAGGGCGCAATTCCCACGTATCAAGTTTTTGGTGCCGCTGTCGGGGAATAGTTATTGTCTAGGTTAGGATTTATTTTCATTAGGTCTACTTGCTAGATTCCTTTCTAGTAAGGTTTTATTTTTATTTTTAGGTTTTCTTTAGTATATCTCATTTCTTCATTTCTTTGTTCGTAACCTTTACCATCCGACATCATGGAAGGTGGTAATATCTTTGATCCCATCAACCCACCACAACAAAACCACCCACAAAACCCACCACTAGCAAACCAACCTCTTAGGCCCCGAACTTTAGGAGAGTATTCCCGTCCTAGCCACCAAGGCTATCGAAACACCATTGAGCTCACTCAAGGAGCCAATGTGTCCCCCTTGCGATCCGACACCATCCGGTTGGTGCAAAGCGAATGTGCATTCTATGGACTTCATTCCGAAGATCCTAATCAACATCTCAAGGATTTCTTAAAAATCGTAAATTCCATATACCTTGATGTTGCAACTAGAGAGTCAACCCGATTACGTCTATTCAAATTCTCTCTACGTGATCAAGCTAGTCAATGGCTTGAACGTTTACCCGCAGGATCCATCACCTCATGGGATGATATCACTTCTCGTTTCCTTGCTCAATATTTCCCACCAGGGAGAACTACGATGCTTAGAAATGATATCTTGATGTTCCAACAACGTCAAGGTGAAACTTTCTATGAAGCATGGACTCATTTTAAGGACTTACTCCAAAAAAGTCCCTCATCATGGCATAAATCTTTGGCTATTAGTTCAAATCTTCTATGACCATGTCGACTTTCACTCCAAATGCACCATTGATCGAGCCGCTGGAGGCAGGTTGCGTGATAAAAACGCTGAGGAATCTTGGGAAATTATTGATGAGCTTGCCTTCGACAATCATGAGTTATGGGAAGTTACTCATGTTATAAACTCGGCTATCAACACAATCTCGACACTTGGGAAACCACTCAAATCTCTGAAGAACTCCTTTGCAAACCTGAGAAAAAGGTTGATTATCTCATGGAAAAACAAAAGAGAACTTTAAGTCCCAGACGGGCAGCAGTCAATTTTGTCTCAAATATGATTCCGACACCATTGTCTGAGTTACCCTTTAGAGAGAATGTCGAAACCTTTCAAAATTATGCTCAACGTTATTCACCTCCTCAAAACCTCAGCCCAGAATTCGAAGCTCGAATGAGAGAGTACATGGCAACCCATTCTGAGCGGCTTGCTAAATTCGAGGAAGCTGTTTGATGAGTGTGTAAATACTCATCATTTTTACCTTTTCTGAGCTGCCAAAACATCTAAAAACACTCAATATTGCATCAAAATAGTGAAAATATCCCAGGAATGTGTTTTATATGTTTCAAATGCAAAACAATCAAAAACAGATGAAAAACGCACAAAGTTTGCATAATTGGCAGTTTCAGTCCCTCATCTAACAAGAATTGACAAAACTAGTCCCTATGCCTTTATTTTCAATAAAAAGTCATCAAAGGCCCTTTTGAAATCATAAAAAGTCATATTAAGTCCTTTGATGGCAAGTTTGCAAAAATTACACTTTTGGTCCTTCAAGTTTCAAAATTGGCAAATATGGCCCCTAAGCAAAGTATTTTGAAGTCAAAAAGTCTTTCATGGTCCTTGGAAAGTTAAAATGTTCACAAATGGTTGCTTGGTGTGAAAATTGGGAAAGTTACAAGAATGGTCCCTAAAGTTTGGTGAATTGACAGAAATGGTCCCTGCAAGCTCAAAATTGGAAAAAGTCAAAACAGGTCCTCATATTATTCACCACTTGGCATAATATACCCTTTGATAAACTTGGAAAATTGCCAAAACACCACCCTCAAAAAATCAGTATTTACACAATTGGTCCTTGTGGTTTCCTAGACTAAAATACAAACGGACCCCTAGTTTTATTATAAACCCAAAACACAACCATTACCCACCCTTGGCCCAATCCATTTCCCCAGCCCACAAAAATAAAATCCGGTCCACCCCTGGCGTTGACCCCAGTCAAACCACCATCTCCTTCCCTTACCTCCAAAACCAGAATACCAAGTGGTATTCCCTCCCCCTCTTGCTCCACTTGAGCCTGCACCACCACCCTTATCCTCTCCCCTCACACAACCCAAGAACCTATCACCTCCACCCCCCCCCCCCCTAGGGCTTATAACAGTGCAATTTGCAATAAAAAAAACCTTTCCCGCCAAAATTGCAAAGAGAGAAATAGTGAACCAAAATTCAATCAAGTTGCTGGGATTTGACCAGTGGGACCCACAGAGCTCAAATGGATGCTATAAAGAGAAGAAGGAGCCAAAGAGAGCAATGATTAGAGTAGTTGTAGTTTTAGTGTAATCGTAGGTAGTGTGTATTCTCTTTCAAATGTAATTTTTAGTTTCAAAGCTTGTACTCAGTCTTCTTAATGCAATTTAAGTTTATTTAAACCTTAACTTCAAGTTTTTAATACTTATTTCAGTGTTTCACTGTTAAATGCTCAAAATTCACATTTTACCTTAGAATTGGTTGGAAGTATTGTTAACTATTTTAAAAAGTTTATTTATGCCTATTGTTAAGGTTCCATAAGTTCATGTGAGTCATTGAATTAGTTTCACAAGCAGAAAAAGAAAAACAGAAAAAAAAAAATATAAATGAAAAAAAAATGAAAAATAAAATCTTATGGTGTTCAAGGAAGAAGGGAGCTGAGCAAGGTGCATTCTGGATTGTATTGGGTATTAGAAACCTTGTGGAAGGTTGTTAGGGTAGAGTTTTGATCACTGGTTCCTTTCTCTCAGATTGAAGCTTTTATGTAAGCAATTCTAAATTTTTACCTTAATTAAGTTCTTGTTGTTTCTTTGGTGTAATTTGGTTCCAAATAGTTTAATTATCATATATTTAATCTGTTTCAAGTCTTAAAACCATAGTTGTAGTTTAATTATTAAAAGTTGTAGTGTAATTTAGATTATTAAGGGGTGTTTGGTTTAGTTTGATTTGCTGTGTGGGAGGTGAGTTCATTGTTCCAAACCTGTTCCATCATACTTCCCAGCTTCAAATTAGTCTAGGTAGTCAAAGTTTTTGGCAGGTTTAGTAGACAAAAGTCAAAATCACAAATTAAACCCCCTCACAGTTGACTGTGAGGGATTTGAATCCCACAAATCTCCATTTCAGTTTATCAATGGTAGGTTTAGCTTAATTTAGGTTCAATACAGCTTATTACAACTTAATTAGTCAGTTAGGTTTATTAGAAACTCATATTAGTCAACTGTCCATGTTTATTTCAAAAGTCAAAATTTCCTTCTATGCAGAAAATCCAAATATTTGATGATTTACTATGATTTTTGAGTTAGGATTTAGACTTTGGAATTTTTATATGTTGTAGCATCCCACCTTGGCTTCATGAATCTGCTTTTGTCTTAATTTTGCAATTTTACTAGTGGGCCCCACAACCCTCCAAAGAGGGCTGCAGGGCTGAGTGGTTGCTCTGTGCAGCAGTTACACCATCCAAACCACCCACTTTGGTGGTGGTTTGTGGCCACCATAGTGGTCCCTACACCTTAGCTTTAGGTTTTCCCAACCCCCCTCCTACCAGGCTTCCCCCCTTGACCCTTGGTTTGACCTTGAGATAAGTGGACCCCACCTGGAATCAGTTGCCAAAGTCTGTCCCATTCTGTGTTGATTTTCCATTTTTCAAAGTGCTTATTTCATCTTTTTAGCTTATTCAGTGGTTGTTGTTAGTTGTGTTAAGCTTATTCAAGTTTGTTTAGCCTGTTTGTATCAATATTTGCCATTGTGGACCCCACCATCACTCATTTAAGCTCAATTGCTTGCTCAGTCAACCAAAGTCAAACTGTTAAGGCAAAGGGGGTGCACACAGCTTATTTTCAAGTTTCAAAAAAGTTGATTTCACAAAAAGTCTTTGTTTTTAGGTATAAATCAAGTTTGTAAAAGAAAATTCCAAAAAATCAAGTTTTAAATTAAGTGATAGTTTCTATTTAATTCAATTTATCTTTTAATTTTCATTTTTAGATTTTTATTAAGTACTTAGTAATTATATATTTTTATTAATTACCTTTTATATTAAAGTAAATTCAGTAATTTTTCTATATTTTTATTCTACCATTTAGTATTTATTAGATTTAATCTTAGTTTTATTAGTAATTAGTTAATAATTAATATTAAATAGCATACTTAGTTTTTATAAAGCAAACCCTTGTTTTTATATTTTTCCTAGCTCTAATATAGTATAATAGACTTTTAGAAAATATATTTTTAATTTCTACTGTTCATTTTCTATTTTTCTTATTTTAATTGTTTAAATTAGATTTAAGTTAATTAAAAGGTAAATAATTAGTGGATTAGCCTAAAATATAATTTTTAGAAGTTTTTATATTTTTTTAGGATTCCTGTGATGGTTAAGTAATTTTATAAATTTTCTCTTAATTTTCTAAGTTAATTTAGTATTAATTGTAATTTAAATTAATTTAATTAGTTTAATTAAGTTAAATAGTTTTTAATTAATAAAAAACCCATAAAAAGACAAAAATATTTATTTTTATTTTTTATACTTTCTTCAAGTTCTAATTTAAGTTTAGTAAATATTTTTGCTAATTTTTAGTTTAATTTATATCATTTGTCATTTTTAGTTAATTTAAATTAGGTTTTAATTTAGATTTTAAATAGTTTTATTAATTAAATAATATTTAAATAATATTTTAATCACTTTCATAATTCCATTTTCATTTTTAATTTCCTTTTAATTTTAAGTTTCAAAAAGTGTCAAAAGCACCCCCTGTAGTTTGTTAAATACCAAAATCCCACTTTTTCAGTCCGATTGCGTAAATCTGAATTGTGAATACGTGCATATATCTGGTATCTGATTTTTGTGAATATTATATCTGTGTACAAATACCATAATAACAGTAGCAAAATCAATTCCACATCATCTGGGCTACTGTCCTCAGTGCCACTCACTCATAAACGATTCCCAAAGCACCATTTCAATCTCGCTGGGACTTTAACGACCCGGGAAAACACTATACTATCACCGGAGTATTGGTCTAGAGAGTTTGACTTTGTTGACCATTTACTTGGTCAATTTAAGTTGACTGTTTAGGACCAATCACTGTTTATAAACAAAAGGAGGAGATGCAAGAAAAAATGAAGGAGATGATGAGCCTAGTTGAGGAATACTCAAACAAAAAAAAACCCCAGAAATGATGTTATTAAGAAAAGAAAGCGCTACCCCCACTACCCGATTTGTTAACTCTATCACAATTGTCCACGAGGATAATGAGGAAAAGGAAACCCCTAGTGTACAAAACATTGAGGAACCGCCAAAATCCCAATCACTAGGTTACTACCTAAAACATGATATAAATGAGAATACCATAACAAATTGGATAAGGGGTGACGGACGTAACCAATCCTCCAAACAGGTTTCAAAGAAGGAGAAAGAGGGGAAAGATGAGTATGATACATTACTTGGGGACCGGTATTCGAGAAGCTACTTATACAAAAAGTAGCTACTAAGCAAATGGCTTGTGGGAACTTTGAGATACCAGCCAGCATTGGAAAGTTGCAATATCTGGATGCTTTCGCCGATCAAGGACCGGAAGTAAATCTTATGCCCCTAACTATTTATACCCAACTAACCACGGAAATGCCGGCCACCACCCGTTTTAGGCTATCCTTCGCTGGTCACTCTTATGTATACCCTTAAGGAATTGCAGAGGATGTACTGGTCAATGTTGCAGGGTTCATGTATCCCGTCGATTTCATGATCATCGATGATAAAGGAGGTGGGTGCATGCCAATAATCCTTGGAGCACCAATCCTCACCACCGCGAGAGCTGTCATTAGGTATGAAAAGAGGGAAATTGAACTTAAGTCAGGAAAAAGAAAGATTAGCCTTCCTATGACCCCACGATGTGTGCAAGAAAGCCTGATAAAAAGAAAGCTAAAAAACAACATTGACACATCGCCTAATCATGTTCAAGAAAAAATCCTCGCATGGGAAACAAGAATCAAAAGCTACAAAGAAACTAAGCCTGATAGAGGCAAAAGCAGCAATAAAGTTCATGTCAAGTTTGAATGTAGTCAACCAACGGAGAATCATGTACCATTTGCAGAAGGAGACTTGGTACTCTTAAGGCATTCAGAGATAAAAGTACCCCCCCCCCCCGACGAGCCGAGTCCCTGGTGGTATGGACCATTCACAATTGAAAGTATACGCCAAGGTGGGATAGCTACCTTGAGCAGTAAAGGAGGAGGGGAGGTGACTGCAAGTGTCGAACGATTGAAAAACTACCACCCTGATAGCGAGGATCATAATTATAAGGGATACGTCATCTCAAGAGATGAGGTCACGTAATAGCCCATGACCTTGAGTCTAGCTACAAGACTCGTAAATAAAGAAAAGCGCTTCTTGGGAGGCAACCCATGTTTTGTGTGTTTTTATTTGTTTGATTTTTATTTGTTTGATGTTATTTGTTTCCGTATGCATGTTTTATTTTTATTGTTGGTATATCATGTTTCAGCTTTATTTTGTTGTTTAACTTCATCTTAACTTCATATAAAGGTATTTTGCAAAAGCTAAGTGTAAGGGGAAACCCCAAATTTGTTTATAAGAACGAAAATGATCATGATTCGCCACAATATTAAATGAGCATGTATATTAGTAATTGTTTGAGTCAAATGCTTGTATCGAGTCATAATGATGTTTTGCAGGATTTTCCAGGAAATAAGGCATGAGTTTTTCCAGAAACTTTCCGAAAACTTAACAAAAGATTTTTCCAGGAACATTCTGACAGCGTCAGGAGTTACAACCTGACGGCGTCACGTACCAAAATTCTGAAAATTTTTGCGAGTTTTCTTTAAGCCGGAGTCTTAAAGTTTTTGTTGATTCTTTAGTTTTATAAACTCCAGGAAATCTACAAACATTCATTCCACAAGCATTATATCTTAAATTGCTTTCTAGGATTTGTTAGTATATATAGATTGCCGCCGATTTTAAGCGAGGTTGCCTTGATTGTTTTCTCAGGTTTAACAAGTTATATATAACAAGAAGATGATTTATATTTCTGGAAGGGAAGCTTTCAACGTTCATTTTCTTGGAGGAAGATCCAACCTTGTTGACACACTATTCACATCGAACGAATCAGGGGAGTATTTTTCTTCATTCTTTTACCTTTTTTACTTTTACATCCTTTAATTGAACATTTGGGACAACGTTCATCCTAAGTGTAAGGGGAGGGTAAATGATGATGCCTTATAGGATACAATTGCACTTGAGTTTGTTTGTTCAAAAGTAGGTGTGTAATAAAGCTAAGAGAAATACTTGTTAGTGCAATTTTAGTGCCAAATTTAAAATTTTTTACAACATTTAGGAGTGAAACTTTAGCCTTAACAAGCGTCTCATGGATAGGAGTTGTATGACTAGCACAAAAACCGTACCATTCAGAAAAATTTTCCACCCAAATATGTGAGGTTTGCCTTTAGATTAGATAGGAAAAGCATTTATTATTAGTGCTTATGAGTGTACCGGTAGCATTTAGATTCTAGAACTTGCAATAATGATGCATCCCGAGACCGCTAGTGAGACTACATTCGTGTAGTAGGATTTACTACATGATAAGAGGCATTAGGATCACACTTGTGTTTAAACCCGTATCATAATTACTTGACCATTTAAGTCATATCACTTGACTAGTAAAGTCATTTATTTTTTTCCACACCTTAGCGTTGTACTCATTTTTAGTACACGATACCCCTAGTACACCCCCTCCGAGCCTATCCTTTCCTTTCTAACTTTAAGCATTTTACTTAAAGGAAGAATTTGTTACAACCCACCCAAATGTGCAACCAAATCGCCTTAGCCTTCCGTGTATGCACTCATCTTTAGTGCATTATTGTTATTTGTTTAAACCCTTAGTTAATTATCTAATTGATTACATGGTTGCTGATGCGTAGGGATTGCACCAGGCTTTACCTCTCGAGGGATCTCGAGAAGCTTACAACCCCCACCAGGCAGTGTACCTGATCGATGTAGTATAGTATAATGACAAGTACCGGGGGATTGATTGTTCAGCTAGGAATAGTGTCGCTAGGATTAGAAAACCTAAATACTAGTTCTAGAGATGAGAGATGATTCTTTTTGTATTTTTATATTTTTTAGAAAGCAAGTAAATATCTCGGGTTTGAAGGATTTGGGCGGAATTAGTTGCTAGTCAACTAACCCAATACTAAAGATGCAATCAAAATAAAGTACTAAAAATGAAAATAAAACTAACTTAAACTAAGGTTGTGAGCAATAAGTGGAGAAATGTGTTTACTTACATTTCACTACTCCCTAGATATCTTTTACACGTTAATTACTTGTTATAGTTGCGTGGATGACGGATTGTATTCCTTAATACCATTCATGGGGTGGCGTACTTAACTCCCCAATCCTATGAGTGCCTACTTCACTCCTATGTCGAGCCATCTAAGATGTTCCTAACATGGGATCATTAGAATTTACTCATGCATTAAATACAACCAATAAAACCTAGTACACATCGGTTCATGTTTCCTAAGACGTTCAAGCATGTTACCAATTGGAGATCTGCCAGTTTTCTTAAGCCTAACATTGAAATCATTCATCCAATACAACCATAAACAAGTAATCAACACATAATCAACATCTAGGTTTCATTAGATCTAAGCAAACACAAGATAAATTTAGCCTAACATGGTGGAATCAAGACAAGCACAAGATATAGACAACCAACAGATAGACATATTGATTGAATTAAAAGAATACTTATCTCAATAGCACATGTAAGGGTTCAAGGGCTGAAAACCCTTGAAAAAGCTGTAAAATACGTATATGGTTCGGCCTTAGGGTTTCTCCAAACTTGTTCTTTTTTTATGAATGAAAATTAGAAAACTATATATAGATATTAGAGGCTGACGGCGTCAAGAACAAATGGGTGACGCCGTCATCTCGCCGCCAAAATAATCCTTGGACTGCCTTGATCTACTTTTGACGTCGTCATGTAGTCCACTTTTGCAGGCCGTCACACATTTAACTCTTGACGCTCTACTTTGTGACGCCTTCATTTCTGTACTGGGTCGTCATGATCTTTACTCTTGACGCCGTCAGGAAAGTACTCTTGACGCCGTCACACACTGTTCCCAGTTTGGAAAATTAAGTCTTTGGCGTTTTCTTCACTTTTATGCTCCAAAAACGTCCGAATTGCTTCCTTTTCCAGATTACACTCCCAAAGTACCTAAAATCATAAAAGGAACGATTTAGGGCAATATTTGATCAAATAAATTCAATTTCGGTCTTAAGTGACCCCTAAAAGTGGTTCATTTTTCGCCTCATCATATACCCTTACACTTGAGATTTGCTTGTCCTCAAGCAAATGCGCTTTTATTCTAGTCAAAATACAAGTTAGGGGTCATTTAACACTAATATAAAAGTAATTACAACAAATAATCGTTCCACTAAAGACCAAAGACAAGCACGGAGGTCATACACAAGCACCTCACAAATAGTGTTTAGATACTCACATCTCTCGGGTGTAATAAAGTATAAATTACAATATGGAAACGGAAGATATCTCTCACTACCTGTCATAGCAAAATAAATTACCATAGGCTTGGGAAATGATCAAACCTCCACCACATGGCGTAAGCACCTAGGATAAACTATCAAAGAGGTTTTTCAAAGGGTTGTAACGTTAGGTGTAGGGATATGAAATACACGGTTTTGTTGGATATAGGCAGTCTTTATTGGTGGCGAGTTAACAATCTTGGTTAATTACATGTACAATATGACGTTGCTAAGCCAAGACGACTTAAGCTAATAAATGAAAAATAACAAAAACATAAAATGAAGATAGAATGAATAGGGATGGTAGTCCGTATGTTTTTTTCTCTTTTCATTTTCTATTTTTTTTCTTTTTCTTGATTTTTTCATTTTTTTTTTTTCATACACTCTTACCCTACCATCCAAAATAATACATCATAGGGAATGAACATTTCCCATACACTTGAATCTTTACATACTTTTGATTGGCTCCAAACGGTCAACCTAAATTGACCAGGTGATGGTCAACAAGGTCAAACAGCCTAGAGTCAATGCTCCGCGGAAGTATAAGGTTTCCCCGGGTCGTTATGTCCTGACGAGTTGTGAATGGTTAACAAACGGTTTCGTGATCGGGTGAATCTGGATGGATAAGGGTTTGAGTGAGATTAAACTAAGGAACATACGAAGAAATAGCTTAAATAAGCTATATGAATAAGACGGGAAAGTTACAAAAACCAGAAACGTTCAAAACTTAAAAACGCGTACATTACGTTTAAATAAAACGTAAACGTACGAAATAAATCGCAAAAACGGAAATCTGAAAACACCCAGGGGGTGAAAATGACTTTTTTACAAACTTAAAGGTAAAAGAAAATTTTTAAGAAAAAGAAATAAATTTTTACACTATTTAATTATTTAATATTAACTAAATACTAATTAATACTTATTATTAATATTAAAAACACTTAAATATAATTTAATGCTAATTAAATACTAAAAAAGTGAAAATAAAATTCCTAAAATTATAAAATAACTAAAAATAAGTTTTAAAATTAAAAATAAGTATTTTTGGCTTTTTGTGAATTTTCTATTAATTAATTACTAATTAATTACTAATTATCTAATTAAACTATTTTAAATTAAGAAAAATACTAAATGAACAGTAAAAATTCTAATAAAATTTCTAAAAATATTTTATAACATATAAAAGCTATAAAAAATATAAAAACTAGGTTTTGCTTAATAAAAACTAATTTTGCTATTTTAAACTTAATATTAATTAATAATTAATAAAACTAAAATTAATTTTAATAAATACCAAATGGTAAAATAAAAATCTGAAAAATTTACTAAAAATATTTTAATATAAGAGGTAATTAATAAAAATATAAAAATGACAAGTGCTTAACAAAAATTTAAAAATGAAAATTAAAATTAAATTACATTAAATAGAAACTATCACTTATAATTAAATTGATTTTTCTTGATTTTTCTTTTTGAAAACTAATTAACACCTAAAAACATGAACTTTTTGTAAAAACAACTTTTTTTGTAAACTTAAAATAAGCTGTATGGAAAGAAATAAGCTAACCAGTTGACTTTTGTTGACCAAAATGGAAAATAGGCTTAAATGACCAAGGGTGGGGCCCACAATGGTAAAATCTGGTCCAACTAAGTTATTAGAACATGTTTAAGCAAGAAAAAGCTAAGGGTGACCACTGAATAAGCTATAAGCACAAAATAAGCTCTTAATCTCTTGTTTTAAAACTGAAAATGGGGACAGATTAGGGAAGCTGATTCAGGTGGGACCCAGGGGTTCTCAGGTCAAAGCCATGGTCAAAACCAAGAGACTACCATGGGGGAAGTTGAATGAACCAAAAATGAAGGGTTGTGGACCACCATGGTGGCCAGAAAACCACCACCAAGGTGGTGGTGTGGAGCTGTGGTCTGTGCAGCAGGGGTGGAGTGCCCCGCAGCCCACTTTGGAGAGCTGTGGGGCCCAAAGGGAAATTCACAAAAATGCAATGGAGGGGGGGACTTAAAGCTAAGCTGGGGGACTTTGCACCCAACAAGTTTCACATCTTAGAACTCTTTACAAAATTCTATAAAATTCCCACCATTTTGATAAAAACTGAAAAGTGCACATTTTGACTTTTGAAGAAAACTTGCTACTTTGACTTTTGTGAGTTTCTAAGTAATCCTACTGACTAAATAAGGTATTATAAGCTGAAAGGAAGCTGAATTAGGTTACATGACCCACTTATGTAGTTGTATAATGAGATTAGAGGTGCAAACACCTAACAGTTAACTGCCAAAGGGAATCAAGAGGTGTTTTGACTTTTTATCAAAAGGACTATGAGTTTTAGACCATAACTAACTAATATAACCCTAATGTGACAGAAGTGAACCAATAATAACAACAAGTAACCACTTGAACACAGGTAAAAAGCTTAAGCCAAACACCCCTTATAGAACCTGATATGGAAATTTTATAATTCAAAAGTTTAAGCCATGAAAACCATGTTGGAGCTTGTACTAATGAAGATTTAACATAAGTAAACATAAATCAACAACAAGAAACTATTACAACTGCCAAAATCAAAGTATGCACATTTATGCTTAAAATTAAAATGGAGACTTACAATAAAGACTTGTGCTCAGCAAAGATTGAACCACTCACAATTTCCCTACTGTCTCCCTGAGACTTCTAAACCATAACATTCACCATCTCCTACTTCTTCTGTCTTCCTTTTGATTTTTCTTAATTTATTAGCTATTTTTATTTATTTTTGTGATTTTTCAAACTTGGAACCAAGAAAGTTTATAGAACCTTAAAAACTATGAAATACATTCAAATAAGCTTAACTAAGCTTATACAAGCATTACACAGTACCTTTTTCACTATGAAAGCTTAATTATGATTTTAAGTAAGAAAAATGCCAAAATGGAAATTTAACTGAGGTACTTTGAAATTAAGATTGAGGATAACTTATAATTCCTTAAAATCACTGGTTACAATAACTTGAACTAAAAAATACAACTTGAAAATGGAAATTTACACTACTTCGACTTCTCAGTTACACTAACTAACTAATTCTACTCTAATTTCTTCTTTTTCTTCTCTATTTTCTTTTCTTTTATATTCCTGGAGGTCCACTGAATCTTTCCCACTTCTATTAGAACCATTGGATGGCTTGAATTGATCCTGACCCTTCAAAGTCTTTTGGTGGGAAAAATGAATTTGGCAGGTTGTGAGGTTTCTTGGAGTGATTTGAGATCATTTAATGCACTTTGGATGTTTGTGTTTGGAGGGGGAACAAGATATGGGGTGAGTGAGGTGGAGGAGGGGGGTTGAGGTGTGTTGCAGTGGTTTACCAGACCAAGTGGTGAGGTTAGGGGAGAGTCAAACTAAGGTTTGACTAGTTTAAAATAAAAACGGGTTTAAGGGATTTATTAGTGGGTGGATTGGGTGAAGTGGTGGGCTGAGAAGGAGTGGGGTGTATGGTGGGCTGTTTGATACATGGGCTGAGGGTGTGGTAAGGTTGTGTTGTTGTTGGTTTTAATTAACTTAAAGGGTCCGTTTGATAATAGTAACAACAAGGACCAATTGTGTAAAATACCAAAGGTTGAGGGCTGATGTTGTCACATTCCCAAAGTACTCACAAGGACCAATTATGCAAAGAACCAAATGAACCAAGAACCAAATTTCCATTTTTCAAATTTTCAAAATTTCCCAGGGACTAAAAATGACATTTTTCAAAGTTAAGGGACCATTCTTGCCATTTTGTGAAAAACTTTTATCCAAGGATCCATTTTGAATATTTTTAAACTTCCAAGGATAAAAATTGGTTTTCCATCCAAAAATATCCCACCAGGGACTAAAACTGCCAAAATCTGTAACTCCAGGGGCTCAATTGTAAATTTCCAAAACTTTTCCAATTTTTCACCAAAGGACAAAATATGACAACTTATGATTGTAAAAGGACATTTGGTGATAATTTTCCATATTTTGAACATCCAGGGACTAGTTTTGTAATTTTATGAAAGTTGAGGGACTGAAACTGCCAATTTTGCAAACTTTGTGCGTTTTTCATCTGTTTTTGCTCATTTTGCTTCTAAAACATATAAAACACGATTTTGAAATACTTTTAGTATTTTGATGCATTTCTGAGTGTTTTTGTATGTTTTGCAGTTCAGATTTGACCAAAAATGATGAGTGTTTGAGCACTCATCAACTTTACAATAAACTATTCTAATGACTCGAATTAAGAAAATCAAAACACTTGGAGCATTTTTAAGATTAACGTACATACGGGGGTAATAAATGATGTTCTTTCCCATTACTCCATAAAATAAGTACTTTACCCAATCGTCCCAATCGTCCCAAAACAATATGTACAAGGATATGACTCGACTTAGCAACCATGTATTCAATTTGATAGTTAACTTAGGGTTTAACAAATAACAATAATGCACTAAAAATGAGCGCATACACGGAAGGCTAAGGCGATTTGGGTGTACATTTAAGTGGGGTGTAATAAATTCTTCCTTTAAGTAAAATCCTTAAAGTTAGAAACGAAAAGATAGGCTCGGAGGGGTGTACTAGGGGTTTCGTGCTCTAAAAATGAGTACAACGCTAAGGTATGGGAAAAATTAGTTGACTTAACTAGCCAAGTAATGTGACTTAAATGGTCAAGTAATTATGATACGGGTTTAACACAAGGGTGATCCTAATGCCTCTTATCATGTAGTAAATCCTACTACACGAATGTAGTCTCACTAGCGGTCTCGGGATGCATTACTAACGCAAGTTCTAGAATCTAAATGCTACCGGTACACTCATAAGCACTAATAGTAAATGCTTTTCCTATCAAATCTAAAGGCGAACCTCACATATTTGGGTGGAAAATTTTTCTGAAAGTACGGTTGTGTGCTAGTCATACAATCTCCTATCCATGAGACGCTTGCTGTGGCTAAAGTTTCACTCCTAAATGTTGTAAAAAAAAATTTAAATTTGGCGCTAAAATTGCACTAACAAGTATTTCTCATAGCTTTATTACACATCTACTATCAAACAAACAAACTCAAGCGAAAGTGTATTTGTAAGGTATCATCATTTTACCCTCCCTTACACTTAAGATGAACATTGTCCCGAATTTTCATGTAAAGAATGTAAAAGTGAAATAAGTAAAACAAATGAAATCAAATACTCCCCTGATTTGCTCGGTATGGATAATAAGGTGGCCAGGTTAGATCTTCCTCCAAGAAAATGAACAATCAAAACTTCCCTTCCAGAATATAAATCATCTTCTTGTAATACATAACCTGTAAATCCTGAGAAAACAAACAAGACAACCTCGCATAAAATCAGCGGCAACCTACATAAGTTACTAAATCCTAGAAAACAAAATAAGATATAATGCTTGTGGAATGAAGTTTGCAGATTTCCTGGAGATTATAAAACTTAATAATTCAGCAAAAACTTTAAGACTCCGTTAGAAAAACAAAACTGGTAAAATTTCCAGATTTTTACACGTGACGCCGTCAAGAGCAAGCTCATGACGCCGTCAGAAGTGACCTGCAGAAATTCTTATGTTAAGTTTCCAGAAAATTTCTGGAAAAACTTGGTCCTACTTCCTGGAAAATCCTGCAAAACTTCATTATGACTCAATACAAGCATTTGACTCTAACAAATACGAATATACATGTTCACTTAATTTTGTGGAGAATCATGATCAGTTTGTTTCTTAAAAACATATTTGGGGTTTCCCCTTACACTTATCTTTTGCAAAAATACCTTTAGGTGGAGTTAAGACTAGGCCAAAACAACAAAGTAAAGTATTTCCACTTTTTAGTTTAGAAACATGATCTACCAACAATAAAAATAAAGCATGCATACGGAAGCAAATAACAAACAAACAAAATAAAATCACACAAATCATGGGTTGCCTCCCAAGAAGCACTTTTCTTTATTTACGAGTCTTGTAGCTAGACTCAAGGTCAAGGGTTACTACGTGACTTCATCCCTTGAGATGACGTACCCCATGTAGTTGTGATCATTACTATTATGGTGGTAATGCCTCAATCTGTCGATACTTGCAACCACCTCTCCACCTACTTTACTTCTCAGGTTAGCCATCCCATCTTGGCTCATGCTTTCAATTGTGAAAGGCCCATACCACCAAGAACTTGGTTTATCGGGTGGTATTGTTGTTTCCAAGTGTCTTAAGAGTACCAAGTTCCCTTCCTCGAATGGTACATGACTTTCTGCTGGTCGATTATGTTTGAACTCGACATGAACTTTATTGCTTTTGCTTCTTTCATATTTAGCCTCCTTGTAGCTTTTGATTCTTGCCTCCCATGCAAGAATTTTATTCTGAACACGAATGGGTGTCGTGTCAATGTTGTTTTTGAGCTTTCTCCAACTCAAATTCTCATGCCCACTTCGCGGAGTCATGGGGAAACTAATCTTTCTTTTTCCAGATTTGAGCTCAATTTTCCTACCTTCATACTTAATGACAGCCCTAGCGGTGGCGAGGAATGGTGCCCCAAGGATTATTGGCATGCATCCATCTCCCTTATCATCGATGATCAAAAAATCAACGAGGTACATGAATCCTACGACATTAACTAACACATCTTCTGCGATTCCTAGGGGGTATACGTACGAGTGTCCAGCGAGGGATAACCTTACACGAGTGGGTGCTGGCATTTTTTACGTTAGTTGGATGTAAATAGTTAGGGGCATAAGATTTACTTCCGATCCTTGGTCGGCGAAAGCACTAAGATATTTCAAATCCCCGATGCTAGTTGGTATCTCAAAGTTCCCACACGTTATCTGCTTAGTAGCCACTTTTTGTACCAATAGCCTCTCGAATATTGACCCCCCAGGTAACGTATCATACTCATCTTTTCCCCCTTCCTCTTTCTCAGAACCCTGTTTGGAAGGTTGGTTACGCCCGTCACCCTTTATCCAATTTGTTATAGTGTTTTCGTTTATATCATGTTTTAGGTAGTAACTCAAGGGTTTGGATTTTTGTGGCTCTTCTAAGGTTTGTTTAGTAGGGGCTTCTACCTTCTCATTATCCTTGTGGACAATTGTGATGGAATTAACAAATTGGGTAGTGGGGGTGACGCTTTCTTTCCTTAGTAGCATTCTTTCGGGGGTTCTCTGGTTGGCATACTCCTCCAATAGACTCATCATCTCATTCATTTTCTCTTGCATCTCCTCTTTTTGCTTATAAATTGCTTCCTCGAATCTAGTAAGCCGATCTGAATGAGTTGCCATATATTCTCTCATTCTAGCTTCAAACTCCGGGCTAAGCTCCTCGGGAGGGGAATAAGGTGGGGCATAGTTTTGAAAAGTCTCGACATTTTCTCTAGAAGGTGACTCTGATAATGGTGTTGAAGTCGGTTTCGAGACAGAATTGACAGTAGCCCGTCTAGGACTTAAAGGTCTCCTTTGCCTTTCCTCAAAATAGTCAACTTTTGCTTCGAGTTTGCATAGGAGTTCATCGGGGATTTCGGTGGTCCCTCCAGATGTTGAGACTACATTGATGGCCGCTTTTATCGTATGATTAAACTCCCACATCTCTTGATTATCGGCGGCGAGCTCCTCAATAATTGCCCAGGACTCCTCGGCGTTCTTATCACGCAGTTTACCTCCCGCGGCCCTATCGATTGTACGTTTAGTGTGATAGTCAACATGGTCGTAGAAAATCTGAACTAATAACCAAAGGTTTATACCATGATGAGGTACCTTATGGAGGAGATCCTTAAAACGGGCCCATGATTCGTAGAAAGTTTCACCCTCATGTTGTTCAAACATCAAAATGTCATTTCTAAGCATTGCAGTCTTCCCCGGTGGGAAGAATTGAGTAAGGAAGCGATTGGTGAGATTATCCCATGTGGTGATGGATCCCGTGGGTAAACGCTTAAGCCATTGACCAGCTTGATCACGTAGAGAGAATTGGAATAGGCGTAATCGGGTTGTCTCTCTAGTTGCAACATCTAGGTCTATGGAGTCTACGATTTTTAGGAAGTCCTTAAGATGTTGATTTGGATCTTCGGAACGAAGTCCATGGAATGCACATCCGCTTTGCACCAACCGGATGGTGTCGGATCGCAAGGGGGTCACATTGGCTCCGGTGAGCTCAATGGTGTTTCGGTAGCCTTGGTGGCTAGGTCGGGAATACTCTCCTAAGGTTTGGGGCCTAAGAGGTTCTAGTAGTGGGTTTTGTTGTGGTGGGATGACGGGTTCAAAGACGTTCCCATCGTCCATGATGTCGGGTGGTGAAAAGTTACGAACAAAAACACAAAGAAATAAGATAGACTAAAGAGAACCTAAAAATAAAAATAAAATCTTACTAGAAAGGAATCTAGCAAGTAGACCTAATAAAAAGAGATTCTAACCTAGACAATAACTATTCCCCGGGCTGCGGCGCCAAAAACTTGATGCGTAGGGATTGCACCAGGCTTTACCTCTCGAGGGATCTCGAGAAGCTTACAACCCCCACCAGGAAGTGTACCTGATCGATGTAGTATAGTATAATGACAAGTACCGGGGGATTGATCGTTCAGCTAGGAATAGTGTCGCTAGGATTAGAAAACCTAAATACTAGTTCTAGAGATGAGAGATGATTCTTTTTGTATTTTTATATTTTTTAGAAAGCAAGTAAATATCTCGGGTTTGAAGGATTTAGGCGGAATTAGTTGCTAGTCAACTAACCCAATACTAAAGAAGCAATCAAAATAAAATACTAAAAATGAAAATAAAACTAAATTAAACTAAGGTTGTGAGCAATAAGTGGAGAAATGTGTTTACTTACATTTCACTACTCCCTAGATATCTTTTACACGTTAATTACTTGTTATAGTTGCGTGGATGACGGATTGTATTCCTTAATACCATTCATGGGGTGACGTACTTAACTCCCCAATCCTTTGAGTGCCTACTTCACTCCTATGTCGAGCCGGCTAAGAAGCTCCTAACATGGGATCATTAGAATTTACTCATGCATTAAATACAACCAATAAAACCTAGTACACATCGGTTCATGTTTCCTAAGACGTTCAAGCATGTTACCAATTGGAGATCTGCCAGTTTTCTTGAGCCTAACATTGAAATCATTCATCCAATACAACTATAAACAAGTAATCAACACATAATCAACATCTAGGTTTCATTAGATCTAAGCAAACACAAGATAAATTTAGCCTAACATGGTGGAATCAAGACAAGCACAAGATATAGACAACCAACACATAGACATATTGATTGAATTAAAAGAATACTTATCTCAATAGCACATGTAAGGGTTCAAGGGCTGAAAACCCTTGAAAAAGCTGTAAAATATGTATATGGTTCGGCCTTAGGGTTTCTCCAAACTTGTTCTTTTTTTTATGAATGAAAATTAGAAAACTATATATAGATATTAGAGGCTGACGGCGTCAAGAACAAATGGTGACGCCGTCATCTCGCCGCCAAAATAATCCTCGGACTGGCTTGATCTACTTTTGACGCCGTCATGTAGTCCACTTTTGCAGGCCGTCACACATTTAACTCTTGACGCTCTACTTTGTGACGCCTTCATTTCTGTACTGGGTCGTCATGATCTTTACTCTTGACGCCGTCAGGAAAGTACTCTTGACGCTGTCACACACTGTTCCCAGTTTGGAAAATTAAGTCTTTGGCGTTTTCTTCACTTTTATGCTCCAAAAACGTTCGAATTGCTTCCTTTTCCATATTTCACTCCCAAAGTACCTAAAATCACAAAAGGAACGATTTAGGGCAATATTTGATCAAATAAATTCAATTCCGGGCTTAAATGACCCCCTAAAAGTGGTTCATTTTTCGCCTCATCAGTTGCTAAGTCGAGTCATATCTTGTACATATTGTTTTGGGACGATTGCGACTCATGGGTAAAGTACTTGTGTTATGGAGTAATGGGGAAGAACATCAAATTATTACCCCCATATGTGCATTAATCTTAAAAAGTACTCCAAGTATTTTGATTATCTTGATTCGAGTAATTAGGGTAGTTTATTGTAAAGTATGTAAAAATTCAAGTGTAAGGGGAATGTACATTCCCTATGATGTATTATTTTGGATGGTAGGGTAAAAGTGTATGCACAAAAAAAAATAAAAAAAAAATAAGAAAAAGAAAAAAATAGAAAAAGAAAAGAGAAAAACATACGGACTACAATCCCGTTTCATTCTATATTTGTTTTATGTTTTTGTTATTTTTGATTTATTAGCTTAAGTCGAGTCGAGTCTTGGCTTAGCAACGCCATATTGTACATGTGATTAACCAAGATGATTAACTCGCCACCAGTAAATATTGCCTTTATCCAACAAAACCGTGTTTTCCATATCCCTACACCTAACGTTATAACCCTTTAAAAGACCTCTTTGATAGTTTATCCTAGGTGCTTACGCCAGGTGGTGGAGGTTTGATCCTTTCCCAAGCCTATGGTAATCTATTTGTTATGACAGGTAGTGAGAAATGTTTTCCATTTCCATATTGTGATATATACTTTATTACACCCGAGAGATGTGAGTATCTAAACACTATTTGTGAGGTGCTAGTGTATGACCTTCATGCTTGTTTTTGGTTTTTAGTGGAACGATTATTTCTTGTAATTACTTTTATATTAGTGTTAAATAACCCCTAACTTGTATTTTGATTAGAATAAAAGCGCGTTTGCTTGAGGACAAGCAAATCTCAAGTGTAAGGGTATTTGATGAGGCGAAAAGTGTACCGCTTTTAAGGGGTCATTTAAGCCCAAATTCGAGATTATTTGATCAATTATTGCCCTAAATCATTCCTTTTGTCATTTTAGGTACTTTTTAGGAGAAATCTGGAAAAGGAAGCGTTTTGGACGTTTTTGGAGCATAAAAGTGAAGAAAACGACAAAGTCTCAAAATTCCTTGTTGGAACAGTACCTAACGACGTCAAGCTACATACATGACGGCGTCAAGAGTGTCAAAAGAGGTGGATGTGGAACTTATAACATGACGGCCTAGAACATTTTCTTTGTTATTGGCCTGACGGCGTCACCAAGGCCCTCAGGGTCCAAATACTAGTGACGGCCCAGAGTGTTTTTCTACATGACGGCGTCAGAAGTGGATTAGGCAATACGAATTTCAACTTGGCGGCGAGTTGACGGCGTCAGAGGTTAACACATGCATTGTCTATATATATTTTTCCAATTTTTCATTGTATTGTGTGGAACTTTTGGGGAACAAGTTTTGTAAAAACCCTAGGTCGAATTTCCTGCATCTTGAAGGGGTTTTAAACCCTTCTTTCTTCCATGTTTGAATAAAGATAAGTACTTCAATAATCATTCAATATGTCTATGTATTGTTTGATTCGATCTTATGTGTATATTTCTTTTAACATGTTAGGCTAGGCTTTTATTGTGTTTGCTTAGATGTAGTGAAACCTAGATGTTGATTATTGGTTGATCGTTTGTTTATAATTGTTACGGATGATTGTCTTCGATGTTAGGCTTAAGAAAACTGGCAGACTTCCATTGGTAACTTGCTTGAACGTCTTAAGAAACATGATCGGAGGTGTATTACGATTTTTGGTTGTATTTAATGCATAAAAGAATTCTAATGATCCCATGTTAGGAGCTTTTAACGGCTCGACATAGGAGTGAAGTAGGATCTTATAGAGTTAGGGAATATTGTACACGGCCCTACGACTGGTATTAAGGAATATAACCAGTCATCCATGCAATTGTAACAAGCTAATCAACCGGTAAAAGATATCTAGGGAGTAATGAAATCTAAGTAAACACAACTTTTCTCATTATTGTTTCCACTACATTAGTATAATAGTTTAATTTTCATTTCTTTATTTTATTTTGATTGCATCTTTAGTTAATTGGGTTAGTTGGCTAGCAACTAATTCCGCCCACTCCTTCAAAACCCGAGATTTTATTTGCTTTCATAAAATATAAAAATACAAAAAGAATCATCCCCAACCTCTAGACCTAGTTTAGTAGGCTTTCTAATCCTAGCGACACTATTCCTGAGTTGAACGATCAATCTCCCGGTACTTTTCACTATACTATACTACAACGATCAGGTACACTGCCTGGTGGGGGTTGTAATCTTCTCAAGATCCCTTGAGAGGTAAAACCTGTTGCGAGGGCGTAATTCCCATGTATCACTGACTACAATCTCGAAGTACAAAACTATAAGTGCCAATCGTTTTATTGCTAACTATTGTTTGCAGGAATTTCTGGAGGTTGCTGCTGATTGCTGAAAAGGTGCATTTTCATCACCCCATGCTCACACTTCACCATTATAATCGAAGAAATCATGATAATTAAAGACGTTCAACAATGCTTCCGCAACTATGATGCTGAATATCATGATCCATAAAAGTGTGAGCATGCCGGTCCAAAGGTCACAATATCACATGGAGACGATAGTACAAATGATGACTTGAAAGAACTTTGAATGATGACCACAAGAATATTCAAAGATCATCCAAGACTAATGGACAGTCATGAAAAGCTCGCTGCTTGAAGTACAAAGATTAAAGATCTTGAAGAATCAAACTCTACGAGCTCGGATATGAACTTCATGATAGAATGCTAGGATTCAAATTGTAATTTATGGGGTGACCTCCCTTAGAGGGAGATTGTTAGGATTTAGAAAATCCATGAGTCAGTCACCCCAAGTATAGTCTAGCATAAGTTAGCTCGTAAACTTAACTATTATTATTAGTAGTAGATTAGTTTATGTAACACCGTTGAGGACGGACGGGTCTTTAACCACTGTACACCCGATCCAGAGCCTACAGGATGGCGTGTATTTGTAACTATATAAGCCCTCTCCCACCAATGGAGAGGGTTGGAGCTTTCATTATTCTAATCTAATATTTTTAGTTTTCGCTTCACTTTCTCTCTCTAGAAAGCTTTCTAACTTCTTTCTTTCTCTAAATCTCTTGCAATATTCGAATCATACTCACTGTTCTTTGTGTGTTATAATAATCAACACTCACATTTTTTATCGAAAAGGGTTATTATACAAAGATGTTACTAAAGTTTGCGTGAATGTTGTCCTAAGGTAATGTAGTTTCAAACCTGTCATCCAGGTTACTTAACTTAATGTGACCGGTTAAATTTGATACTGTGTTTTGGGTAACCTAGAGTTACAGGTGAAAATCCTACGTGGCGTGCATTTTTTGTCATCCAGGTTACCCAACTTCTTGCGACTGGTTATATTTGTCATCCAAGTTATATTTCTTTTAATTTGACTGTTTTAATATGTTTTCATGCGTTTTTATCCGCTTTTATACTTTTTCTTACGTTTTTATCCGTTATAGTCCGTTTTCATACGTTTTTATATGTTTTCATCTTTTTTTATCCATTTTTATACGTCTTCGTATGTTTTTATACATTTTTGTCCATTTTTATATGCTTGATGAGATGAAAATTGTACCGCTTTTAGGGGGTCATTTAAGCCAAAGTCGAGATTATTTGATCAAATATTTCTCTAAATCGTTCCTTTTGTCATTTTAGGTACTTTTGAACTACCAAAACAATGGCTGTTTACTACCAAAACTTAAGTGGTTTTCGACCAAATTCATAACTTACACTTATAAACTCTTGTAAATCTTATAATTTATACAACTTATAACTTATAAGAGTTATAAGTTTCTAAGTTATGAATTTGGTAGAAAACCGCTTAAGTTTTGATAGTAAACAACATTATTTTGCACTTTCAGGTTAAAAATCTCGTATTTTTTGTTGTAAAATATCATTCCGGACAACTTTTGTGTTTTACACTTTTGATGATTCGGAACAGAAAGGGGTCAAAATCGTTATTTAAAATCGATACAAAAACATTTTTATCAAATGTCAAGTTTTCATACGTTTTTATCAATTTTCACATATTTTTATCCGTTTTCATACATATTATATGTATAAAAATGGATAAAATATAAGAAAAACAGATGAAACGTGTAATAATAGATGAAAACAAATAAAATTGTATGAACACGGATAAAAACATATGAAAACGTGAGAAAAACGGATAAAAATATGAGAAAAATGGATGAAAACATATAAAAACGGGCAAAAATTGATAAAGACCTATGAAAACATGAGAAAAACGGACGAAAAAGAATAAAAACGTAAGAATAGTTAATGAGGACTAACGATGCAAATATTTTAACTCAATGAGGACTAACGATGCAAATAGTTAAATGTATGATAAAAAAATTATGGACTAAATTCGTGATACCCCACAAACCACAGGGACCTAATGTGTCAATGTTTGAAAATTGAAATGCTAACAACAGGTTGCCCACCGTGGGAGTGACATGAGAGTACTGTTTTAAAAGGTTTAGTAACACATAAAACAAACCCGTGACGTTGAGTAACCTGGATGACAACTTTGAAACTTTATTACCTTAGGACAAATTTTACGCAAACTTTAGTGACATCTATGTATAATAACCCTTATCGAAAACTAAGGAGGTGTTTGATTTACACTAGAGTATGACTATTGGTACTAGAATGAAAATAGGTTTGGAAACCCAACTTACTTGATGGGTTTAGAAAACACTTATATTTATGAGTACTAGAACGGTACCCGCATAATGCGGCGGCGGGTACCGTATGATTATATTTTGCATTATTTGGTTACACGTTTAGTTGTCTTCATACTTTATAAGTAGAGATATTAGAGATGGTTAAGCCAAATAATTTTAGTTTGAACAACCAACCGCTTTCTAACCAACTTGTTTTCTAACAAATTAATTTTGAAATCTTTTCATAATAAGCAAGAAAAAAGTATAAATTTTAAGCCTTTCTAATTATAAAATAGTTCAAAATACATTATAATATAACTAGAACGGTACCCGCGCAATGCGGGGCGGGTACCCGTGACTATATTTTGCGTTATTAGGTTACACATTTAGTTGTTTTTATGTTTTATAAGTAGAGAGTGTCACCAGTTCAAATCTGGTTCCTGACACACGATTAATTTGTATGAGTCTCTATTCTACTAATTGATATGAATACATATTCATTAAGACTATAGATAATAATACATATTATCCATCTCGGTCTTTAGAGATATACCTTTTTATAGTGGCGTAAAGAGTTTATTATACAATACATACAAATACATACAATACAAATACAAAGTATATAAAAAAAATGAGTTATATTTTCGCTTCTTTTTGATTTCTCCTCTGGTTGAAAAAGAATGTTAATACTTCATACACATATACATATTCGAAGGTTAAGGTTGAAACATTCAATAGAGTAGGTGAAGGATGCCAATAAACAAGATTCAGTTCAGATACTTTAAAATAAAAAAATCCGATTTCTTTTCAGTTATTTGTATTTTCCTTTATATTCCATTTTTCATTTCCTCCTACATTACATAACTTTCTAGATTCCCCCTAAGTGATGTGTGCAGTCCAAAGTTGATGCTGCAGAATTCATTTGGTTCCTCCTATCGACTTGGCTCATCCAAAAGAAGTATTTTCAAAATTTTAGAATCCCAATGAATCACTAATTTTATTGTATTTTTTTAAACCAAATTATTTTAGTTTGAACAACCCATATGCTTCCTAATCAATTTTGAAATCATTCCATAATAAGCAAATAAAAGTCTAAATTTTAAGCTTTTATAATTATAAAATAGTTCAAAATGCATTATATTATTGGTTTTTCTAACTTGTGCCTTAGGGGCACAAGTTAAGAACACCAAAAATACACAGAGACCTACATAAAAGTACACCTGTCTGTACTTTTATGTAAATTTCTGTGTACTTTTTCGTAAGCCTTTAAATACTTTTGATGTTATTAACTTGTGCACTAAAACACAAGTTAAAAAAACCCTTATATTATATAGCAATATACATATAGATGATTCATAATTTCAAAACCAAACCTACAAAGTCTCACTCTCATACACTCAAACGCAACACCCCCTAATAAAACGCCCACGACGTCGTTCCACATAGTACGTAGTACGTAACAACTACCCAATTCCCCACACAAGTGTCCCCACATATCAACCGACAAATCAACCCCATCGTCAACTTGTACACTACGCATCACAACTTGTACATCAATCTCACTTCTTCATAATCATTTCCATATCAAAACAGTCTCATTTTTCCCTCTTCTCTACACCAACAACACAAACAAACGAATCAATGAGACTAAAGTCACCGTCACATCCACCGTCACCGGCAACATTCACCGACCATATATACGGTGAAATGCCGTGTGTATACTCACCGGAATTAAAATCAAGCGCCGCACAACACCGAGCACGCGCCGTCGTATTGTTGCTTCTTGCGTTTGTGTGTTCTTATCTTGTGATGAATGCCGCTTTTGACACGTGTCAGATCCGGTTTTCTGATTACTTTTTTTCTTCTGCTGAGATTTTGTCCTTTGATTCGTTTTCGGTTAGTTTCTGTTTTAATTATGAAATTTATAACAGTTTTTTTATATTTTATATTTTTTTATTTATTACTAATTGCTTGTTTTGATGTACATTGTATAGATTTTACGCGTTATGTATTTTGAGCTTTGCTTGTCACACAAGCTTTTTAGAGCTTTTAATTTTTATAAGAGCTTAAGAAAGAATTGAAGCTTGAGGTTTACAAGGTGTTTATCTATATCTATATCTATACTTCTATACTACTATATAATGCATTTGGGACTATTCTATAATTAGAAAGGCTTAAAATTCAGACTTTTTCCTTGCTTATTATGGAAGGATTTCAAAATTAATTGGTTAAGAAGCAAGTTGGTTAGGAAGTTTGTTAGGACGCAAGTTGGTTGTTCAAACAAAAATTATTTAACTTAATCATCTCTACTCATAAAGCATAAAAACAACTAAATGTGTAACGAATAACGCAAAATATAGTCACTGGTACCCGCCGCCGCATTGTGCGGGTACCGTTCTAGTTTTCATAAATACCGCTCTACGTTTATTTTTATAATTGTGTAATGATTCTAAGCTCTATGTACGTTGAGCTAATTTGATGATTAAAGAGAGTGTTGGTGTGTATTAGAGCTAATTTGATGATTACTGATAGTTCTGATGCTTATCGAAACGCGTTAATGTTTAAAGTTAGTATTAGAGCTAATTTGATGATTATAGGTAGTGATGATGTTTATTAGGAGCTGATTCATTTCGTTAATGTTGATAGTGATGATGTGTGTTGGAGTTAATTTGGTGATTATAGATAGTGGTGTTTATTAGGGATAATTTGATGTTTATAGATAGTAATGTTGTAAATTGGAGCTAATTTGATAATTATTGATATTAAGGATGTTTATATGAGCTAGTTTTTTTTTTTTTTTTTTGGGAACAATTTGGCCGACTAAAGCCCTCCCTTTTTGGGAAGGTTGGCGTGGCCACATCAGGGTTGTTAGCACCAAACATGAATTGAACTTGAGACCTCTCACGTTTTAGTGATGATAGTAACAAGCCTTTTACCACTAGGCCACCCTTGAGTGGCCATATTTGAGCTAGTTTTGTAATTGTTTACAGTAATGATGTGTGTTTGAGATGATTTAATGATTATTGATTGTACTGTGAGCTAGTTTTGTAATTGTTCACTTGTAGTTGGTGTATTAAGGACGTGCTATGTTAGAGAGAACTTAGTTTGAAGAAATTGTATCGGATTCTTATATTATTTTGTGTTACGAATTAATGAGACAGTGATGTGAAGTTTTGATGATGGATTGTGATTCTGTGTGTGGAAGTTTTTTTAGAAAGTTTATACAATTGGAAGTACCTTGATTCCAAATTTTTCTGTATAAATCTCAGTTTGCGATGTGTTCCGTAAATGCAAATGTATCTGTATGTGTATGTATGCAAGCATACAATTGGTTTTGGTAGGTGTTATGTTGGCACCTTGCTTCTTAGAGAAAGTAGCTTAACACTGAAACTCGCTTTTTGATTAGCTAAAGCATTGGCTTAAATGGTGTTCACAAATTAATGTATAGTATGAAGGCTAATTCATTTATGACATATCTGTCACTGCCTGCGCTTTCTGAACAGCAAGTACTGTGAATGTACTCCTTTAATAGCCCATTATGACTTTCCTGCTATGTCAGATTGGATGTTTCACTTGAGTATAGATCATTGCTATTGTAGAGGTAGTGTCACTTAATCACTTTACAAGGTTACAACAGGGAGAACAAAGATGATAAGTTTATTTGACCAGCATTTTACAATAATTTACCAATTGCTCCATGTTTGTAATTTACTTTGAACATACATGAGACAAGGGAATGCCAGAGCATTATAGAATAAGAAAGATTTTGTAAACCCAGATGACAAGTGACTAGTTCACATGATGTGTCAATGGAAGATGTGCCTTTCCTTAGCTTCGCCTTATTTAGGTCTTGCAGGAACTACATTATATTTATTGATTGATGCATAAATTGACATAACACTCGGTAATATGAGAAATGTAAGCTATAAATTATGCATATAGATTTTAATTTATAATGATAATGGTTAGTTAAATCTGTAATCTGGTATTTACTGAAAGTTGAAAATCACTATTTACAAATTTTGTGGTAAATACTTATCATGTGGAATTTTACAGGTCTTTTGGTGATTTAGTTATAAGCTATCATAATGTTGCTATTGTTCATTGGCAGTTAAATGTGAAGTAGCATACAACACCTCTTCATGACAACTTCAAATGTCTTGCTATTGTAGGATGGTGCTGATACTAGTCTGGAAACAGTCTTAAAGGCAGCTTCTATGGATGACAACACAGTTATTATAACAACTTTGAATGAGGCTTGGGCGGATCCAAATAATTCAGTTCTGGATCTCTTTCTTGCAAGCTTTAGGTCTGGTTACCAAACCAGTAGACTTTTAGATCATTTGGTGATTATCGCTCTAGACCAGAATGCATTTGCATGTTGTAAGCGTGTACATACCCATTGTTTTGCCCTCACTACCGAAGGAGTGGATTTCTCTCAAGAGGCCTATTTTATGACTTCTGATTACCTGAAGATGATGTGGCGACGGATTGATATCTTACGGTCTGTGCTTGAAATGGGATACAACTTTCTCTTTACGGTAATACTCTCTCTCTCTCTCTCTCACACACACAGGCGCACACACACATACACTCACTGACACATACAATATGGTCATTAGAGCTTAACTGGCACGTGCATTTGGTATATGTACCTTGTTTAGTTAATTTTGGTAAAGAAGCGAATAGCATGTGGAAGATACCATATGACAGATTCAATATGAGTTGGGTTATTTAAATAATATGCAAGATCAGTAGAATGTGGATAGCAATCACCATGATTAAGAGGTTCATTACTTCGCTGGAAGATGTGTCTTGAATAAGTCACATTGTTTAAGCTTTTCTAATTAAAATGTATGCTAGATTGCTAATGAATACAATGTGCTCATGGAATGAAAATAGGATACATGAAAAAGGTATAATGAAGCTACTGAACCTGTACCATGCAAGCCTTTGCACATGAGCATACAAGTAAATAAGCATCAATTACTTGTGCAAGTACCACTAGTGAAGAGGAGCCATTGGAATTAGATAAAAAATTATTGTTAGCCAGTTTTTTGATGTTACAAATCCTCACCTTCAAATGATTTCAACACATTCGACCCAGTTTAGCCAGTTTTTTTATATTTACCCATTTAACCTCTTGCCGACAATATAACCCTAATTGGACCATCCTTAAGACAGTAGGTTGAAATTCCCACCTCTGCTTTGCTTTTGATGACTCAAAATGAAATGTTGCTTTGACAACTTAACTATGTGCCTAGGCCCTAGTGTATATCGAGCTAGAGTCATATCAAATGTATTATAGTCTGAGTTTGTGCAATTATCCACCAACTATTCGTCTAACCTGTTCAAAGTTCAGAACCATCAACCATCATATTAGTTATTTGTAGTTGCGATATTGGACATTAGCTAAGACTTTTTGCTTCACATGATAGATAATCATTTCTTCTCAAATATATAATATGTTGGTTTTTCTTCTTACAGGATGCTGATGTCATGTGGTTCAGGGACCCATTCCCACATTTCTATCCAGATGCAGATTTTCAAATCGCATGTGACCATTACTCTGGAAACTCAACTGATTTAGGGACTAATATCGCCAATGGAGGGTTTAGTTTCGTAAGGTCAAATATCCGGTCAATAGAGTTTTACAAATATTGGTATTCTTCAAGAGCATTCTATCCTGATTTACACGATCAAGATGTCCTTAATACCATCAAATTCGATTCTGTACTTACAGACATCGACTTGAAATTGAGGTTTTTAGATACAACATATTTTGGTGGATTTTGTGAACCCAGTAAAGATTTGAACAAAGTTTGCACAATGCATGCAAATTGCTGTGTTGGTTTGGAAAATAAAGTTCATGATTTGAAGATTATGCTTCAGGATTGGAAAAAGTTTATGGCTCTTCCTTCTAGTATGAAGTCTTCATTAAGACCGACTTTTAGTGCCCCTAAAAACTGCAGGTATGGTTATCTGAACTCCCATACAATTAGTTAAATTTTTTATGCACCATTAACTCTTTGACCCACTATAAACAAGCCACTCGAGTATTGCTAAAGGCTACAAATAACTGAATAAGCCACTCAAATGGCACTGGCAACCTGCTATAACTGTTGCCGGTGGATTCTTTTTTTAAGAAGTTATATAAATTAATTTTTTTGACTATAATGCATTAAAATAAAATTTTCATTTTACTCAAGTTTCTCAGTTTTGCACTAAAAAAATTCCATAATTAATTTATCGTTTTATAAGGTAGTTTTGTAAATTAGGATTATAACTCGATGGTATGATATCTACTTCACATGGATTTTGACAAAAGAAAAGACAAATGATGCATGTGTAGCCTGTGCATACCATAATTAATTTATCTTTTCATGAGGTAGTTTTGTGAAGTAGTGTATGTTCATCTCTAACATGCTTCCTTTTACATTGCAATTACAGCCTCGCTTTGCTTCGGCACCTTGGTTTGTCGGAAGATGGAACCAGGGTCGAAACAGTCACTTAACAGTTAAGTATTTCCAGCAAAGTTCTTTGATGTAAAGATGTATCTTCTAACTATCCGGCTTTCCTTCCCCCATGTAGTAAATTCTTTTGTAGAGAATGAAATGATAAGAGGATACATGTCCATTGCACGATAATGCAATGAGATAGATGTATTACATAAAACTAACAGACGGCTGATGTATACATATATAGATACGTAAAGCCTCTAGGCTCGATATCACATCGTGTAGTGTTTTATGAATTTCTTTTAATGGGCTCCTACATTTGGTTCGATCAATACATGGGTCCACACTAAGTGTCAGTGGCGCAGTTTCATAGGGGGGGGGGGGGGGGGGGGGGCGGCCGACCCCCCGAAATTTTTTTTGCGATGTAGGGGTATATAGTTTTCGTGTAGAAAAATTTCGGTATTTTCGGTTTCGCCCCCCCCCATTTAATTCGGTTTCGACCCCCCATAGTGTTAGGAAAAAAAAATTTTAGATCCCGACCCCCCACTCGAAAAATCCAAGCTTCGCCACTGCTAAGTGTGTTCCTCCACTTGTGAAATCTAATTGTAAGCTTTGTGACTTACTATTCACATTATCTATTCGACGCGTCCCTTGGGTTTTAAGTATTCATTGGTATAACGTGTGCATTTCTCATTTTTATCCCTGTTGACTAAAAAAGTTAAAGCCGACCCACATCAAATTTGACTTATGTCACTCAACACAAGTAAGTTGTTATTTAACCCGACCCACATTAATGGTTAGGGGCATTTTTTGCAACAAAATCCCTATACCATAAATAGAGAAATCAGACCTCCAAATCCTCTCACCTAACTTATTTACTCAATTGGACTTTGAAAACCATGGTAAAAAAAATGTTACTCTATTTAATTGTCGTTGACAATCTGAATATATTGTTTACTAACTTTTGTATTTGTTAGTTCATGCCTATCATTTTTTTAATGTTTGCATAAGGGATTTTCGTTGAGTCTTCTTATACAAGCAGTGACAGTGTATCATCAAGTAGTGATGAAGTCAATGTTCAAGCCCAATTTGTGAATGGGTATACTCAAGCAGTGATGATTATGATACAAGCGACATTGTATCATCAAGCGGTGATGAAATTAACACTGATGAACTCAATGTTGAGACTATTAAATGGATTGAAAGATGCACCTTTAAGGGCTAGTATGCATTTAGCAGACAGTCTTTGATTATGATACTAGCCCTGCCAGCACAACATACTTGGGATTGTACATATGGCTTAGGAGCAATTCTAGAGAATGACACCAAAGGAAACGGGAAGGTTGAAGTTGCAGGTGGAAAAAGGCAGCTTGCCAGTAAGAAATGACATCTTTGTTAAGTGTGTTGTGTTGCTCCAATTAAGGATGAAACAGTTTGATGTAATAACTTTGTGGTAATTGAAAAAACTTTGGTTGTATGTTAGTAGTATTATGTAATGTATTTGTTTAATGGATTTGGATGCTAGTTAATGATCATATGGTTTAAATCACCATTGTTTAACAAACATAATAGAACTACAGAAAAAGCAATTGTCTTATTCTAAAGACATACTAATTGTCTTCATCACCATTGTTTAACAAACATAAGAGAACTACAGAAATAGAAATTGTCTTAATTTAAAACTAAAAAAAAAAATAATAATAATAAATTGTTTATTCCACTCATACATAAAGCCATTCAAATTGATGCTTGTTTGAAATCCTTTCTGGTACTCTTTCTCCTCTGCAACACCCTCAGATCTTGCCTTCTTCTTGCCTTTTACATTCTTCATTTTTGGACCTGTACATGCTCTTTTGTTGTGACCTATTGTACCACATTTGCTACAAGTGACAATCTTTTCCTTTTTGAAAGATTTCCATCCTTGACCATTTCCTTGAGTGCATTCTCAGCTGTCTCTTCTTTGTTCACTCTCCTCTTCTTCCTTGGTCTGCCAACTAGAACATGATGGTGTGGGGGTAATAAGATACTAGGGATGTTGCACTTGGACCAAAATTGACTGTTAGCAGAACATTCAATCTTATGGTTGTACGTCTCCTTCCATGTTTTAGCCAATATGCTTGATGTATCCAATCCTCAGGTATACCTACCTCCCTACCATCATTTTCCATGCTATACATTGTTGCCACAACATGTTTGCGTGAAATACCGGTTAGCTCTCATCTCCTACATGTACATGTACATGTCCTTAACCTCATATTCACCACATATTGGTCATTCCATGCTCCGTTAAACTGGTAACTGTCCACCCCATTCCAAAAAACATCATACTCATTAGCTTCTTGCTTAATAATAGCATAAATGGATGTTGCAGTTGGTGTTAAGGGACCTACACACTTATCTATGACCTTTTACACATTCACTATCCTCTTCATCAAGTACTCCCTAATGTATTCCAAACACCCTATTATTGGTTTATCTCTACCATCCACGAACTTACTGTTGAGTGACTCACAAAGGTTGTTGACCAGAATTTCACACTTAGCTCTGCCCGTTTTTTTATTAACGATTAAGGATAAGTTAATGTCCACTATATACACACTTAAAGCACAAATATGAAAAATGATATACCTTAAAATTGAGCCCTTGACCATGAGTTTGGTGGTATCTTTCTTAACCAGTCATGAGCTTTCGGGTCGCACTCTTTCAGTTGCCCCATTAGATGTTCAAACTAAGGCACAGTTGTTGTTGTTGCACACTTCCATAGAAAATCCTTGTAAAGCATTCATTTGAAAATCTGCTTCATGTTCTCATGGATGTGTCTAACACAGAATCTGTGTTCAGCAGAAGGAAAAACCTCTAGAATAGCTTGTAGAATACCCTGTTACAAGTAAGACATAGTTGATTAAAACATTGCTTCTTATACCTTTTGTCTGTCTGAAATGAAAGTGTAGTTGTGGTTTGGTTGTAAATCAAGGTCATCACCTAGATTTTTTAGGAACCACAACCAAGAACTCTTGCATTCTGCCTCAACAACAGCATATGCAAGAGGGTAAATACCATTGTTACTATCAATACCAACAACTGTCAAAATTTGCCTTGTATATGGTCCTTTTATGAAAGCACCATCCAATCCCAATATCTTTCTTCTTGTAGCTCTGTACCCGGCTTTAAGTCCACCAATACAGACATAAATTCTTTTGAATACCCTTGAATTAAAAGTCAGATCTGTGTTGGTTTCCACTTGGATCTTGACTGTTGTGCTTGGGTTTTTTGCTTTGAGCTCCATAGCATAATCTCTAAGGTGGGCATACTGTTGTTTGTGATCACCAGTCATCTGCTCCTCATCAATTTCCTTTCCCCTGAAAGCTTTATTGAATGTTTCGTTTATTTGTAACATCTGTGTTAATTCAAGCTGTAATGCTTTGACTGATATTTTGGGATTTCTATTAAGAATCTGGATGACATAAGTTGACAGAAACCTAGATGTAACACCAGTAAGATCTCTTGTTTGGATACAATTATGAATATCAGTCAATGTTTAACTGACCAACATTTCTCATTGTCCCACTTTGAGATGAGTAGGTCTCATGGGCAAGGGAGTTTATGATTCTGGGTTTTATATCCTTTAAGACTAACACCCTTGCATTTCATGTCCTTATGCTTTTTGATTTTCTTAGATTGGCCCCGTATCTTTGAGGTAGATGACATATACCTTTGTCTGCCATATGTTGGATTGAAGGAACTTACTCCAACCACAGTGTCGTAGCACTTAACTCTGACCCTATTCTTATCACATTTTAGAACCGAGATAGCTTTTTTGGCCTGCAAGGCACGCATCTTCACCTTTCAGTCGCTTCTTTTCTTGTAACAAACTCTTCTCCCACCCTAAATGCACATTCTTTTACTTTAGACTTACCCTTATATGACCTTCTCATTACCTTCAACCTTCTCCTTCTTATACCTGCACCATCTTTAGCATCAGCTTCATCAGCACTATCATGGTCAACCATTTTAATGGAAGGTGCAAGTACCCCTTCAGCAGACTCTTTCGGAGGAAGTTTAGTAGCAGCTTTTCTCCTACTGTCTTGAATATTTGAATTCAGCTGAAATGAGAAACCACACATGCCAACATTAGTTTCTGGTGTTGGCATGTCAGTGGCCGCATGTTCAATATCACTACCGCTCCATTCTGTTTCTGCTTCTTTACTCTGGGCACGGGCGCCTTCAATATTAAGTTCTTCCCTTTCTACTACTTTCTCTAAACCTCTTGGATAGTATTTCCAAAAATCACACCCCTGGCTATAAGTACTCATCAATCATTTCTGCAATATCTTCTGGCCTATCATCAAAGCATGTTTCCTGATCCAAATTCACTGCATTATCTTGCTAGAACAAGTCGTCATCAAAATATGTCTCAGCTTGTTTACGCTTCGAATGCATAAAACTACCCATAGGGTCACAATCACTATCTTCCATCAAATTTAAGTAACAGAATCAATGGGTTGAGGATTGTGGTTCATTTTCACAATGCAGGAATCCTACAGTATCAACATTAACAGTTCTTTCAACTAATGGATAAATATTACTGGATGAAGCTTGCGTTGGTGCCATTTCATAATGCGTTGGTGCCATTTTATCATTATACTACTCTAACAGTAACAACTTTCCTTTGTTATTCTTAACAGGGGCACTGAGCACCTCATCCTCAACAATCTCTTCATGGTTAGACCCTTTGATGCCTGACAACCCATATGCAGCAACAAATGTTTTTCTACCAACGATACATCAGTCTCTACAAACACATCTATTTCCCTATTCCTTGGGACAAATTTTAACAATATCTTGACATCCTAATCCGACATCAATGGAACTAATCCATCATCTAATTAAGTCAGGCCTGGTACCCTAAAATGGGTAAATAACGACTGTTTATTATCACCCAAACCTAGTTCAGCTAAGATTTTGACCATCCCGTGCATGGAGAACTTGTCACAATCAATTAGGTCTACATGATCAACCATAGAAAACTTGTACATTCTACTAGGTGGATCAGAAAACTCACCAGTGTGGTGAATTTTAATAGTGAAGAGACTTGTGTATGATTCTCAGAACATAAATCAACGAAACAAAAAACCTAAAATCAAAAAACTTCCACAACATTATCATTACAAGGTACTTTCCAGATATACATTGCATGCTCATTCGAAACAAAAGTACACAAAAAAAAAGAAAAAAAAAGCGTACTGTAAACATCAGCAAGATGGGGAATTTGTGAACTCCGAGCTCTAATTTGCCAATCGCCCATGTTCGATCTACTGTTAATTGAGGTGATTTCAACGATATAGAAGTTGGAAGCAACGGTTCGATGTTATAAGTGTGTATGTGTGTTAAGTTGTAAGATTGAGAGAAGTAAAACCTTGTTGCAAAAAATGTCCCTATAAACAAAGGTAGGTGTGCTACTTGGGCATGTCAGGTGGATTTAATGGCGGGAAAAGTGAAATGATGAAAATACCCTCACGTGCAAAGCACGTGAGGACAAACTAACAAAAATTCCTAACGAGCGTTAGTCAAAAAACTAAATTTGCAACAACAGTAACTTGGCAAGGACATAACTCGCAGAAAACTGAAAGTTCAGTGACAATATTTACAATTTTTTTTTCAAGGACATTGATGGCGGTCTTTTATCGTGTGTAGTTGCGGTTAAGCAGTATTAATGCCTATTCAAGTTTTAATTTTATATTTAGCCGACTTATCAATAACACATACACCTAACGAGCAGTGTACCCGGTAAGTATGAATATAATGGTAAGTAGAGTGTCGATCACTAAAAGTGGAACGTATTATCTAGTTAACCTAATCAGAATTTTAATATCCTAGGTTAGTTATACAGTCTAATCTAACAAAAGGGGGTTGAGCCTGAGAGACTGGCACAATTTGGTTTTATTAAACAGTAATTAAACTAATGAGCACGAATCAGTGAATAGCAACACGTACACAGATAGATAATAGAAGCAGAAGAAGGCCTGTCCTGATAGTTAAGCAGCTTGTCACTTGTTTTATTGCTAGTTTTATATGATAAGTAGCGTAATCTAATATGTCTCGTTGGATCCTGAACATAGGCGAGTAAACTCTTAATGATTACTTATGTTTATCCTATTTTCTAGACGCTAGATAAATAGGCGAGGAACATGTATGGTAGCCCAGAAAGCTCAACTAAACACAGAGGTTATCAATGCACATATACAAGTCACCAAAAACATCATATAAACTTTAATTGATGGGAAAGCAATTTTAAGGGGAACATGTATGGTAGCCCAGAAAGCCCATCAATCCTGATGAATTAAAGCAAAATAATACAATAAAACAAAACTACTTAATTAATTAAATACATGCAGGACCTTCTTACAGCTCTAATATCTTCGTTTGGGGTGTGTCTTGTGATGCTTCTTCGACTGAATTCGTCTCCTTAGGGTTTTGTTGCACACTGAATTCGTATCTGTCTTGGGGTATTTATAGTTTCTATCTGAGGGCACGATGCGGCGCATCGAGTAAGTAGATGCGGTGCATCGACTTAACTTCGCGTGGGGTCCAAGATTAATATATTCTAGAATATTCATACACCGTCTTCAGATGCGGCGTATCTTGATCTTGTATGCGGCGCATGTCATTCAGTGTCTTGGATTGTATCTGGTGAGGTCTGGATAGTGATACGCCGTATGTAAGAAGTATAATGCGGCGTATCTAGAGTAGAACAAGCTTGATCTTCTTCGTTGGCCAAAGTTTCATATGCGGTGCATGATAGAATTATATGCGGCGCATTCTTCAAAGTCAGGCAATGGTCTTCGAATTCATCTAAGTATGATATTGCGGCGTATCTGTAAAGAGAGATACGGCGCATCTTCTGGATTTCAGTAGACTTTTGACATCTTGCTAGTTTTGCTCCATAATTCGTTCAAAATCGCCAAGTTTTACCAATTGCTTGTTTTTACCTGAGAATTACTAAAGTAAACATTAAATCACCAATTCTCCTATAAAATATAATAAAACAAGTCAAATAAATAGGATAAATGATGACAATAATATGTACTTATTTGATGTCATCAAATATCCCCCCACTTGAACTTTACTTGTCCTCAAGTAAACTCTAGATTAATAATTATGAAAATGTATCATAAAAGGTATTAGGATTTATTTGTATCATTAAGCACGTATTCGTTTTATCATAATCACACAACCAAACACTTAACGAAGTAGAAACAAAATAAATTTTCAATAGCAAAACAATTCTAAATCGTTTAGTTGCTTAGTCGTGACGAATATTCTATCATAAGCTTGGCAAACATATGCATCTCCCCAACTAAAGCCAAGGAGTAACAAGTCTAAAGTGGTAAAAAGGGTTTTGAGGCTTAAGGGTTAAACCTAGCTTCGTTCAAGTATCTCCTGCATAAACTTAGTAGATCGCTGGCGCGAGTCCTCGTCGCGCTTCAATTAACGGATGGTCACTAGTGCACTTCTTGGATCGCTGGCGCGTTATTTGCATAACGAATGGTCACGAAGTCACACACTAGATCGTTGGCGCGTTAGTCAATTAATCTAATACTCGGATGGTCACTACCTTATTCATACATTTAACATTCTCACTTGGCCATCATCATATCCGGATGCTCGAAAGCTAACAATGAATATAATGATACGGTTGGGTTTGGATAACATTTAGGATATAAATTGGTGTAAAATAAAAATAAACAAAACAAATAGATTAAGTCCTAATGTGTGGTTAATCACTTTCCCAACCATCTCATGAATAAGACTCATAACATTGAATAACTCACGCTTTTGACTCATGTAACTCACGCTTTAGGTAGACACGAATTAAACTCAATAATATCTTAAACATAGACTAAACCTTAGTTGGCATTCCCATAATGGCCAACTCCCATTCAATCCATAAATATATTACAACAACAAATAGTGGAGATATCATCCACTTAACACAAAATTTACATAAGTTGGTTAAACAAACTTCCAACTTTTTTCTCTTTCTTTTTCTTTTCTATTTTTTTCGATTTTTTATTTTTATTCTTTTTTTTGCAACTAAGATGTGTAAAATTTCACTACATCACTACAATAATTTTTCCGGATATTTTTTTCATACTTTTCATAACTTTAAGAAATAACTATAATAGTGAAAGTAGTAAACACACGAAAAATAAACTAAAAATTATACAATATGTACTTTCACTCCAATTGCATTGTGCAATTTCCCGACCTAACCAAAGATAATGAATTACGCACACGAACACAGGTAACACAAGGAAACACACTTTGCCTAAAGCAACTAACCACAGACTTTAATCTACAGGGTAGGCTAAGGTGTAAGGGTGTAACGAAACATTTTAACAAAGGTTTAAGAAACGAAAAGAATGGCTATGAGGGTTTTTCTAGGGGTATCTTACTCTAAAAATGAGAGTAACAAAAGGATTTATACGGGGGTTAACTAACCAGTGTAGTTAGTTAATATCACATAACATGTATAGGCTTTTTGGGTGTAATCCTAGAAATTTACCAAGTTAGACAAGTCACCCCAATTATATCAATAATACTCATTATGGTGGTCTCGAATAGTATACAAGCCAAGTTCTAAAGTTTACAAGTCACCAGCACACTAAAGTTTTTAATTTTTGAAAAAATAAGGTTATGTGTGCGGCTATGTAATTTAGACCTAAACAAAAACATGCTAAAATTTTTAAATTTTGCTATATTAAGCACATTTTGAGCATATTTTGAAAAGTTTGGGACAAGTAAGCGTTCTAATTCTCCATCTCCCCACTTAAGTTAAACAACGTCCTCGTTGTTTGTATTAAAAGTTGAAAACTAGAAAATAAAAGAATTAGAACGGAAAAACTCCCCTGAGATTTGCTCGGTTTGATCCTCCATTATGTGTTTATGAGCAAAATCTAATTTCTTGTGGATGAGAGCCGTTCAAGCTCCATGAATGATGTCTCCACAGAAAGTACAGGAATCTATTATACCACCAAAACTTTAACACACCTGAGTTAAGAAGGTTATAACTTGTGTAATTCATTAGTAGTTAGTAAAAATTAAACCTAAAAAATAAAACTATAAATCATCAGGTCAGTCGTTACGCCGCATCCTATGGAAGAGGATGAGCCGTATCGAGCCTGGAATAAATACGAATCAGAAAATAAATGCATCGCATCCTTAACCAAGGATGCGCCGCATTAAATGAACTGACAAAAAGTTTTAAAGTCTAAAAATAAAATGCAGAAAAATAAAACGGATATGACCAGTACAGTTGATACACCGCATCCTATGATGGGGATACGCCGCATCTTCTGTAGGTCTAACAGACTCGACAGAAAAAAAAAGATAGATATCCGGGTTGTCTCCCGGTCAGCACTTGTCTTTATTCCAGAGTCTTCAAGTTAGACTCACGTTCAACTCCTATTTTATTCTCGTTACGTGCCACCCTTCCTCCTTAATGTGAAAGATGTCGTAATATAATTGTGTAACATTTTCTTTAGTACGGGTAAGCTCATTGAATTCAGTAATCATGATAGCAGCATATTCTTCTGACGGTCCAAAGGAATACTTAATCACCTCAAATTTTTCAGCTGTAAAGGTTGGAGGCTTTTGATATGGTATCCCAAGGAGTCGACATTTTCGTTTCTTGAATGATTCTATTTTCTTGTTGACAAAGTTAGACTCTTGATTACAAATTAGATAATCCTCAAGTCCGTTTGTGAGTTCTTTATCATTTTCTTTATTTGATTCCGAAAGATTTTCCTTAACATCTTCAATAGGATGATAACAATCCTCACTACTTGATTCATTATTGCGTTGAAGTTTTTTCCATTCTTTCTGAAGTCTCCATTGTAATCTTCGGTCAAGCTTTGTATAATCATTAAATATATATTTTTTATTTATTTAAAAAAATATATTTTTTTAAATTTCTAATGTACAGGTAAGTTAGTTAGAATTTTCTCCGTTCGGGAGGAACAAAAGTTGCTAATATCTGCAGACGATGCGCCGTATCCTAGAAAAAAGGATACGCCGTATCTAGTTACGTTGAAATTAAATCAGACTTTTATTCTAGAAAAAAAGATACGCCGTATCTAGTTACGTTGAAATTCAAAAAAATCAATACGCCGCTTTTAAATTACAATGCGCCGAATCTAGTTAAATATAAAAAATCGGTTATATTTATAAAAATTTAGATGCGCCACATAAGCAAAAACTAATGCGCCGTATTTTCGTTACGTTTCAAAATACAAGATTTTTGATTTAGCAAATGCGCCGTATCGAATTATTAAACGAGTTGTATTTATAAAAAGTTAAAACGCAATACGCCGTATCTGAGAAAGAGATGCGCCGTATCATTTGTATTAGCAGAATACAACGACAACAGTTTTGCAGGAAAGAGAAAGAAAATAAATAAAAACAAAAATTACAGAAAAATAAAAACACACAAAAACAATAAATATACAAATTATACAATAAATGTAGTCTAACTAATATACAACAATGTTAGTGGTTAGAATCTAAAAACCTAAAAAGATAAAAAAAAAAAAAAAAAAAAAAAAAACTAATTAAAATTCTAATCAGATAAACATATAAAAACAATTCACTTCCCGGCAGCGGCGCCAAAAACTTGATGCGGTCTTTTGTCGTGTGTAGTTGCGGTTAAGCAGTATTAATGCCTATTCAAGTTTTAAATTTATATTTAGCCGACTTGTCAATAACATATACACCTAACGAGCAGTGTACCCGGTCAGTATGAATATATTGGTAAGTAGAGTGTTGATCACTAAAAGTAGAACATATTATCTAGTTAACCTTATCAGAATTTTAATATGTTGGATCGATATATACTCTGACCAAACTAACTATGTAGCTTGTAAAGATTTAACAATCTTGAATAACTCCAAAACTATTAATAATGAAACACTGATACAACTCTGTTAAGTATGCGGAATCTACTTCAACAAAGCTAAGAAGAACTTTAATGATTATATTAAAACCAAACTTTGAACCTGCTTATTATACAGATTCACTAACAACCCTAACAACTCTCTAATATCGTACGTGTATCTAGATATCTTCTAATACCATCCTAAGGCTCCTTTTATAGGCTTAAGGAAAACCTTAAGTCGGTTTACAATACTTGAACGACAAGTAAACTAATTTTAAACTAATTATAGAATATTCTAATCATATCTTTTACATAATATTCCTTTAACGATTTGCATAACAGTCCTTCAATAATAACAGTACTTTAAATTTCTTCACATGAGCAGTACTTTGACTTTTCAACATAAGCAGTACTTTGATCTTCAGAAGTACTTTGATCTTCATATCCCAACAATCCTCCCCTAACTTGAATTCTACTTGCTGGACTTCAAGTTCCGAACTTCTTTGTCTTCAAGGAAAGATTGTATCTTTATATTATATCTGTCTTATGCTCAATGTAGTTAGACTGTTATCATCAAAATAATCTTTATCGGCAACAGATGATATCTTCTCAGCAACTAGTATCTTACAGCTACTCAGCAACATATGACAAAGTGTACATCATATAATAAAGTTTCATAATATTCTCATCACTTCCAGGTGTGTTAACTCCTGTGAGAGGTGAATCATTGAAAATTAATGGATTTAAATGTCTCTTTACCAAAGCCATTAACTCTAGAGTAGCCAATGTTTAGGTTTAGATTAAAAACCATGGTACATTGATAACCATATGATTTTTAGCAAATCATCAGCTATCAACGGATTTGTTAAGTCTTTACCAAGAGCCGTTTACTTTTGGACGAGCTAGTTCTTTTAGTACAATCACTACCATGGTGAACTAATTACCATATAAATGGATTTTCCACAGCCTTTACCACAAGCCATTTTCTTGTGGGCTAGCCAACTCTTCACTATTACAGATATGGTGAGTTGAAAACCATACAATTTTTAATAAATTGTCAACTAAAAACGGATTTGATAATCATATCAGAGTCGTACCCTCATGATGAATCAAACTCTTTCTTGTTTGTTAAACATGGTGAGTTGATTACCATTTGTTGTGTAGTACAAGTACTAACACCATGTGTTTCTTTCAAAATTTATTTGTTTGTTGCTGACATCTTGTGCTTCAAAAAGTTTTTCCTTTTATTTTAAACTCAATCAAAAGACTTTACTGGTTTTGTGCAGCATGCAGTACTTTGATAAGTACTGTTTGTCTAGCAGTACTTTGAATATGTAGGACCTTAGATTTATCAGTTTTAACACAAATATAAGAACTAGATGAAGTAAAGATGGTGACTTGATGTGGTATAGGTGGCGTTAGATGTAAAGAGAGATAGATGAAGATGAGAACTTTTATTATAGATTAACACACACAATACACCCAAGCACACACCTCAAATGAGCTTTGAGGTGTATTTATAGTACATGACATAATATGCCCTAAAGGCTTTTCTATGGGCTTGGTTTCCTTTTACATTTAAATGCTTTCATAAACTATCACATGACATATTAGCTTACCAAGACCAAGGCCCAATGACTAAACTATTACAGTACTTATCTCAATAATGATCGTCACTTTTAATGCTAACAGAATAAAGTACTTATTCATCAAAAAGATTTATATATAACAAAGACCATACTAGTAATCATGCATCATCATCATCATCATCATCATCATCATCTGAAGTTGTCCATTTGATGAACAATTTAATCGCCATCAGAGCTGTTTTATTCTCTACTTCAACTTCCATACCATGATCTAGCATCCTGATCATAAGTGGATATCTCCTTTCTGCTAGCATATGAATCATGGTACCATCTTCTAACTCCAATGAATGCACTCCTGATGATTCAAAAAATCTCCATCTTGTGATTTCCCAATTCTCTTGAATATTCAAGAGAGCATCATTACTTGTTTCCTTTGTTTCCCAGATGGTGATAAAATCTCCTAGTAAAATTAATCCCACTCCTGTTGGCAGAATATTCCCAAAATAAACTTGCACTAGTTGATACAAATGATATAGATCTTCTCTGTCTATCATGTGCAATATGTCCCACAACAGGTTGAATACTCTAAAACTTTCATCTTCTCTATGAAAAATCAGATAATCTCCTTCTGATGATTCTACAACAGAAAATGTAGAAATCATGGACTTTTTCTCAACAACTTCTGATTTCTTTGGATTCTCAAAATCAAAAACTCTTAAATAATTTCTCAATTCATCAACTGTGTCAGTTCTCAACAATTTGATCCTCTTTGATAACTGAGCATCATGAGTTGTTCTCTTTCTCTTTGCACTTCTTGTAGCAGCCTTATCTTTTCTTGCATCCTCCAACTACTTATCTTTTTCAGAGTCAAAAGGAATAATACCATCAACATACCTCTGAATAGACTCTCTAACACCATCATATAAGATCTTCATCTCAGGATATCTCAACCTCTGTAAACCTTTATATCCTTGACCCTTCAGGAAAGCCATAATGGAATTTCTTTGTTGAGCAATAGATTGTGGCCTTCTTGGTTGAACTATTTGCTTCTCTGATTCCCTTTCTAATTCAGCTTCAGCATCCAAGTCAGCCTGCAACTTTCTAGCAACTTCTTCATTTTTAGCTTCTTCAATAGCTTTTATCTCTGCTAAAGTGAACTTCTTCTTCTTTTTCTTGGATTCTATCAAGATTCCTCTTCCTTTGTCTTTTGGATCCAACTCTTGAGTAGATTGAGAAGAAGATTGCAAGGCTTGAGATTGTTCAACACCAGGAATGCTAATACCTCTTGGTCTAGACATGTTGAGAATAATATTAGCAATGGTCTCATCATCACTGGCAGTATGTTCCCTAATCTCTTCTTGAATTGGATTTGAAGGACCAGCTTCATCATCAAAATCCAAAGTTCTTGGTGTTATCAGATTTTGCCTAGAAGTACCTTGAACACCAGTACTTTGAGCATCTTGAACATCAGTACTTTGAACATATTCAAGATTAACTTTCCTTTCAACAGTATCTTGATGAGCTTCTTCATAATGCATATTATATGCCTCTTCATTTGGATCTTGAGGTACAGCATCTTCATTCAGATTCTCATTCAAATTCCTCCCCAATGTGAATGAAGATTGATTCTTCTTTCTTTTAGACTTAGAGACCCTCTTAGGTTTCTGACCACTCTTCCTCTGTTGATTCACCCATAATCTGTGATGTTTAATTAGTGGCCAAACAAATCTTTTCAACCTTTTGAACTTATCTTTCAACTTCTGTATCTGATCAGCTTGAGCGTCAACCACCTTCTACAGCCTTCTAAATTCTCTTGTCAAAGCATAAGTATCAATTTCTCCCTCATCTCCTCCAAATGTTTGAGACCCATCTTTGGAAGTATAATCATTGGGAGATGGTGGTTGATTCACACCTTGATCTGAATCAGAATGAGCAGTACCTTGCAAAGAAGCAGTATTTTCCTTTGAAGCTGTACTTTGCAAAGAGACAGTTCTTTCCTTTGAAGCAATATGAGGTAATGAAGCAGTTCTTTCAGTTGAAGCAGTATGTTGAGATGATTCATGAAGTGGTGATTGAGTATGTGCTGAATCAGAATGCTCATTATCACTTGGTGCATCAGCTTCATCTCTAATAGCTTGTGCTACTTCCAATATATGAGTAGTCAAAGGTGTATTTTGCCCATAAAACTTAACAGTCTTTTTAGCCATGAAAGTAAACACCTTTGGTGGAAGTAAAATAGCAGGTAAAAAGCTTTGAGATTTAGGAAGATCCTCAAGCTGTTTGTTCAAGAACAACTGAACAAATCTAGGGTACATAAAAAATGGTGATCTATTTTCAATATGTGTGAGCATACCATCAAAAATCATATGTGAGAAATTAAAAGGTTGATTGGTAGCTAATCCCACTAATGCAGAAGCTATGGCTTAACCAAATTGATCCCATGCAGTACTCTTTGGACTCAAACAGTGAAGTAAAACATGAACAAGATATTTCCAACAAGGACTAAATAAGGGCTTTTGAAAAGTAAGTTTAGTGAGATCACTTTCATACCCTATATCTCTGAGTGTATCCCATAGGATTTGTCTATCAAAAAGAGCAGTACCTTCTTCATCTTGAAACAATAGATCCTCTATGATTGTTGCCTCAGTGATACGAATTTGTCTTCCAGCAATAATAGCTTGAATGAATGATTCATCTTCTTGCAAATTAGATGTAGCAGTAGCCCAAAATTCTTGAATCCATTGTCCAATTATGTCAGGATTGACCAATAAAGCATAATTAATTGAAGACCCAGTTAGGAAATCAATGATAGCATGAAAATCGACATTCAACTGTGTCTTGTCCAAATTAGCTACCATGTTATGCTTATTAACAGTTGTACGATTGGCCATTGGTTGTTTATGTGGAAGAATATGTGCGTCGGCGGTTGAATTGTTGAAGATTTGAATGGATGGAAAGAAATAACGATAAGAGTAATTGTGAATGGAAAAGATTAGAGCATAAATGAGTAATATTCAAAAAATCACGGCCCAATAAATGAATTTACCATTATTTTTGGCATTTATCTCCTCCATATCTTTTGCAAAGTTGTTACCCCCGTATTTTTGACTGTTGAACATTACTTTCCATCTGACAAAAGAACAGTACTTTCCACTAAGTGTTAAGCAGTACTTTCAAACTAATACTAAGAAGTACTTTGCTAAACAGTACTTTCCATCTCATTCCCACAAACAAATACACAAGATCTTCAAAAATACAACAGTGTTGCCTCCCCTCAAACAATACATAGGTACTAATTACCTTAACAAAAGCCAATACTTTCAAAGATCTTTAAGAAAGTATTCTAAGCTAAACTAAGTCCTCCCCTCAAATGTAGCTTAATAATTAATCATCCCAATACTCACCACTAAATGGTTGAATCTTGAAACATCAATTCCTTTTGTGAGTAAGTCAGCTACATTATCATCTGTGTGAACTTTAATCACATTGATAATCTTGTGCTCATAGCAATCTCGAATAAAGTGATGCCTAATCTGAATGTGCTTGGTCTTGGAATGATAAACAGGATTCTTCACAATTCAAATTGTACTCTCATTGTCAATGTTGATAGGAGTATTCTTAAAATTGAATCCATAATCCAAGAGCTGATTCTATAACCAAAGTACTTGTCCACAACAACTTGCAGCTGCAACATATTCTGCTTCAGTGGATGATGTTGCTGCAATTGTTTGTTTCTTACATTGCCATGAGACTATCTCCTTCCAAGATATTGACATCCTCTAGTGGTTGATCTTATATCATAATTGTCCCCTGCATAATCATTGTTTGAAAAAGCTTCCAAGTGAAAAGGTGAATCCCTAGGATACCACAACCTTAACTTAGGTTGATGCTTGAGATACCTAAAAATCCTCTTGACTGCATTCATATGAGAAACTTTGGGTGAGACCAGATATCTTGCACATAAACATACAGCAAAGGTGATGTCAGGTCTAGATGCAGTTAAGTACGTAAGACAACCAATCATAGATCTGTAAAGTTTAACATCTACTTCTTCTCCATCTTCATCCTTTCCTAATGGTTTATTAGCATCAATAGGTGTGGAGGCTGGCTTGACAGTGGTGAAGTTAAACCTTTTAAGAATGTCAGTGACATACTTATCTTGACTAATGAAGATTCCACTACTGGATTGTTTAACTTGAAGCCCCAAAAAGAAAGTTAATTCACCCATGGAACTCATTTGAAACTCTTGTTGCATAAGCTGCTCAAATTCTTGCACCATTGACTGTTTTGTGGCTCCAAAAATGATGTCATCCACATAGACTTGAACAAGCATTATATCCTTTTTGTCTCTTTTGATAAACAAAGTCTTATCAATTGCACCTCTCCTGTAACCATGTTGTAATAGAAAAGCGGAGAGTCTTTCATACCAAGCTCTAGGAGCTTGATGGAGGCCATACAGAGCCTTAATAACTTTATAGACTTTGTTTGGATGTGCAGGATCTTCAAAACCAGGAGGTTGTTTAACATAGACTTCCTCTGTAATTGTGCCATAAAGAAAGGCACTTTTGACATCCATTTGGTAAACAGGAAAGCCCATATATGATGCAAAAGCAAGAAATAACCTTATAGCTTCAATTCTTGCTACAGGAGCAAACACTTCATCATAGTCCACTCCTTCTTCTTGTCTATATCCTTGTGCAACCAATCTTGCTTTGTTCTTGATGACATTCCCTCTCTCATCTCTCTTAATCCTGAAAACCCATTTTGTACCAATTAATCTCTTTCCATCTGGTAAATCACACAATACTCAAACCTCTTGAAGTTTGAATTGTAGAAGTTCTTCTTGCATGGCTTCAACCCAACTCTCTTTTGCTAATGCTTGAGAGACCTTCTTGGGTTCTACTTGAGATAGAAAGCAAGCAAATAGGCACATTTGTTGATCCTTATGATTGACCCTGTTTTGTTTATAGACAAAGCTAAGTAAAGCACTATGTTGCTTAGAGAGACTTTTAGCTTTTGTTCTTGTGAGCACTCCTGAAGTGGAAGGTCCAATGATTTTACTAGCAGGATTATCTTTATGAACTCTTAATGTAGGAGTTGGTGGAACTTCAAGATCATCTTCCAAATTTGTGTAGTCTGGATCTTCATTGGAATTTGAGAAAATGCCTTCCTCAGTAAGCTAATCATCAATGTCTTCTAAATCAGGAATGTTTGGATCATTCAAATCATCAGTATTGATCCAATTTGATGTATCTAAGACATTAGAAGTACTTTCAACTGGTTCAGCAGTACTTTGATTCAAAGTACTGTCAGAGTTATCTGTGACTCTAGCCTTCTTCTTTTCTGCTTCATAAGCTCTCCTTTGATCATCTTCATATGATTTTGCAACGGTTTCTTGAAGAAGCATCCTATTAAGTTCATCTTGAATAGCTTGATCTTCATCAGATACTAAGGAAGTTGGTTGAACAGTACTTTTCTCCTTCTCAATAGTTATGGGTTCTTCGTCAGGAATATCTTCAGGTTTAACATTGATTCCATGAACAATGTACTGGGAATCTTCTTCTTTGTGAAAAACTTGATTTTCTTTTCTGACGAGCACATAGTTCATAGAAGGAGTCAAAATATCAAGATCAAACATCCAATCAATACCTTTACCTTTTTGACTTTCTTGATCTTCAAGAAAATCAACATGAAGACAATCTTGAACCTTTTTGATAACCTTGTTGTACACTCTAAATCCTTTGCTATTGGTATAATAACCCAATAAGTATCATTCATCTGACTTGCCATCAAATTTCCCCAGAGAATCAATAGTATTTAGAATAGTCAAAGGACAGCCAAAAGGTTTCATAAAACGAATGTTTGGTTTCTTGCCCATAAGCAACTCATAAGGTGTCTTCATCTGAGGTTTAGTGACAGATACTCTATTTAACACATAGCAAGCAGCACTTACAGCTTCAGCCCAAAATTGAATATGTAATAAAGAATCTGCAAGCATTGTTCTTGATGCTTCTATCAATGTTCTATTCTTCCTTTCTGCAACACCATTCTGCTGTGGAGTTCTAGCAATGTTGAACTCCCTCTTAATTCCTTTCTTGGCACAAAATTCATCCATAAGCTTGTTTTTTAATTCAGTCCCATTATCACATCTAATGGATCTTACTTTGAGTCTCAACGGATTTTCAAGGGCTATTATAAGATCATGAATAGCATCAAAGGTTTCATCTTTAAATCCCAAGAGAAAGACCCAACTAAATCTGCTACAATCATCTGTTATAACTAAGCAGTATTTCTTCTTGTTTAAGCTTTCAATAGAAACAGGTCCAAATAGATCCATGTGCAACAACTCCAAAGATTCTCTAATAGTTCTTTCTTCAATCTTTTTGCATGAAGCTTTGTGTTGTTTACCCTTCTTGTAAAACCCTAAATTCCGTAATCCTAATTTACGTATAATTTGAAAATTTTCTAAGTAACGATACAAGGAGTTATAAACGCGAATATAATTTAACGAATTAACAATAAATTCATAGAATCGTAACCAAACGTCATATTAGAAATCTTTAAATATTTTAGAACTCCAAAATATTTGTATGAGATAAATAAAATACGTGAACTATTTTAATGCGACACGAATAATTATTTTGGGTCGTTCCTTTTCGTTTCACAAACAAATAACAACAAGAGGAACCCAACAATAACTTGAGCCCATGAATTTTCGGTCCTCCTTGGCCCAACTTGAACCCACGCATCAAATAAAAAAGGGGACCGGTGTATTTTTTTTCTCACAACCATACGCTTAAAAAAATGAGAAGAAAACCCTAAAAACACTATAATCGATCCTCTTCTCCCTCAAAACACAGAACCTTAAACTCTCCCCTAAAACTCCATTGTTTCTCTTGCAAGTTCAAGCAAGAAGAAGGTGTATTGTTAACTGATTCGTGGTGTTTTATTCTAGTCTCTTTCATCCTTCCATTCAGCTCTCGAGGTACTCATGAATCCCCTTTGATTTCACCCTTAAACGACCTACATATATATGAATGAATATATTCGGATTTAACCATGTTATATTAATCGTAGTCATGTTGTTTTCTTCTCCATTCGAATCAGATTGTATCCATGACCTAGGTCTATGTTTTCAAGCCCTAATATGAATATTAATGACACACTAATTATGACTTAAAACCTGGAAAACCCTAGAATTTAATTAGGGGTCGATTATGGTTTATAAGAGTTAGGGTTGTGATGTTTCTGTTTCAAAACTTGCTGTCCAGAAATTGGGTCGATTTGATGGCTGTGTAAATTGATGATGTCAATGTGTTTTTAAGTGAATTTTGAGTCTAAACATGAGTACTACTTGTCTACTTTCTGGAAATTTAAATTTCATGGTGATTGGAGGTCGGGAGGTAAGCTTTTTGATTTTTACAAGATTAAGTGTCAAAACTGTATTTGGGATCTCTGAAAATCAGTAGCAGTTTTTGATTTTTCATTTTCAAACCGTATGGAGTTAGGAGCTCTCCTTTGACAGGAGTAATATTTGGTTTATGTGTGACTTCTTAGAATTGTTGTAGAGTTTTCTGAAGTGTTAAAATGGGTGTGATAAATGTAAACTTTTGGGGTGTTTCTGCAGATCCGAAATCTGAACTAGTTTTGATAATGAATTTTTACTCTATAGTTCTACGACCTAGAAAATTCTATAAAAATTACAAAAAGTAGTCAACATATATATCTATCCGGGGAAATTTTGCTAAGCCCCAGGAGATGCACAAGTATACTTTAAAAATCCGGAAATATGATACATGTTTTGATAATACAAGCGGTATTTTCTTAAAAGGTGAATTACACATTTAAAGCCTATTAAATCATTAATATGGATAACATAATCATAATGAATCTTTAATTAAGTGTTTATTACAGTAAATGAACTACCTATGATCTCTATATAACCTAGATATTTAATTTGACTACTACATGTTTAAGTACGTTAAAAAACCCTAATTTACTACTATTGGGAATTATAACCAAATTAAGCATGAACACTTGATTATTAATTCGTATAGGTTCCGTGAAGCGGGAGTGATCCGTGACTCTTCTTGTGTGACCTTTCTTTCTTTGTCATGTGCATTTGAATCAGGTACAAATATTTTGTCTCTATTCAGTAGAGATTCCCTTCAATCTATGTTACTATGATCCTTGCCATAGCTATGTTCCCTTTGTTTGAACTTTGATATGATTCGTTGCTATCCATGTTGTTTGATTACCTGATTACTATCTCCTGGTTGAGATTTTGTTTGATTATGATATGATTCGTTTGATATGGATATGCTTTGTTGATATGATTCTGTTCTTATGCCCGAGCTTGCGTACTATCCATGGAGGTACCATGGGCGTGTCAGTGATGGCACCACTGGCATGACATTTTATGGGGAGGTGTGATTGATCCCTGGCATTCCCTTTTGTTTGATATATGTGCACTATGGCCAATTACTTATATATGTGACCAGTTATGAGCTAGCATGTGTATTTTGTTTGATTCAGGGAGTGTATGGATGCATCCTAGGCTTTGTTTGTTACGATTAGGTAGTGACGGGTCGTACGTGCCTTGTACCCCTTTCATTTTTGGTACATGTGAGGTCACCCATCCTTGTGCAATTATGATTTGACGGATTATGTGGATATTTGTTTGAGATCTATTCGAGTGTCTCTGGTAGATCGGCTCGTGGCTTTCCTTGGCTTCTTATATCTATTCGAGTGACTCTGGTAGATATATCTGATTATTTATATTCGTTTGATTCTGATTACTTTTGATTATACTTTACAATTCAATTACTTATGATGCTATATTCGTTGACTTGTGCTTATTTAGATTATTCGTTTGATCCGTTTCGTTTGCTTTGCTTATTACCTTTTATTTGTTATATCTGTTCACTGAGCTTTTTAAGCTCAGCCGCATTTCTTTTCCTGCGGCAGGTTTTAGTAGAAGCTGGGTTATGGGTGGAGAGTACTTTGGACTTAGAAGACTACACTTTGATAGCTATTCTGGATTTAGAGATGACTAGAAGAGATGTACATTTTCAGACTTAGTATTGTATTGTTGTTCCTTTATAACCTTGTACTTCGTATTTGTTTTCATTTGTAACCTTTAAGATTCAATTGTATTTAAGTCTTGTGCTTGTGTTTGCTTTGATATGTCACCATAACGTAATACTCCTACCTTTATTGGGTTGGGGTGTTACAATTATGATATCAGAGACCAGGCTGCGACTTGTAGTACATTAACCCTTGACCTCTGCTCTAAGTTAAGCCTTATAAGAACTTTTGATTTGGAGTTAGGAAGTTATGGACAACCTAAGCTTGGTAACCTAGTATGTTTACAGTGCCTAAGAAATTACATGGATACCTTACACCATTTAAGTTTCACATTCTGATTTTGATCTCCATTTTTGATTTGTTGATAAACAGTTTGATACCTTTCTTACCTTTCCGAAGGTTATTTAACCATAATGTGTTTGATACATTTTGCGAATTCACTACTTATGCTGGATATAAGATGTGTCACTTGATAATACTCGACTCCGCGATTTTGAAGCAAACATTCAGTTCTAGTTAAGTTATTAATGACGGAATTAATTTTTGCTTAACATACTTAAGTTTCCGTTACCTTATAGTAGACTCTCCGAACGACTTATGTCCTTTATTAGAATTTCGTTCGGTGTTTATTCTGCGTATGTCGGATGATTATTTTGTTATGAGAGTTTTGACGAATTGTGGAAGACCTGATACTTTTGACAACGTTTCATTTTGATGATATTTATTAGGTTTCGTTACGTTTATTATAAGCTTGTTTCTCTAACATTGTTCCGTTATTGATCTTTGATTAGGGCCAACCCTAGGATGTAGATGGACTGTTAGGTGGTTTGTAGAATTTTGACTCACGACTTGAGATAGAGGATGACCACCATGAGGGCATGTTATGTGAGGCTAGTATTATGACGCCTGATCAACGTGATAATACTAACGTCATATAAAGTGCACTCATTGTGTTCATAGGATATCTTTAGGTGTGCCTTAGTGAAGCCTTAGACTTCTGTTTCCGTTGGCGACTATCTGCGATTTGTCAGACTTTAGGTTCTTTCTACCGATACGTTTGATCTGCCTTATCGCCGTACAATTTGATATGTTTGGATCTTCGAGATATGTTTGTTGATCTCTGTATTTTGATAAAGATCATACGTTTCGTTGTAGAGCTTTCTACCGTCCGATGATATCGATTAAATTGTTTCTATTCGTATGTATGTCAATGTTCACATGGAGGGGTACACATCTGTTTTGCTACTTATACGTTTCATGCCTGTGGGACCGTTACATTATGATTTGTTTGAGTAAGGATCTGAATTGAATTTGGATTGTTCATGAGAATGCTTGGGAAGGTTATATTGGAAGCATGATTGTTTGAGAATTTGGAGAATAACGTTTTGTGAGTTAGTCCTCTATTATTGGACCGTTTGTGATTCTTGTACATTACGGGGGAGGCTTCCGATCGTCTAACTCTACCTTCTCAGTTGTCGCATGTTCATAACGTTTTCCGTGTATCATTTCCGAGGGAATATCCCTATCATTCTTTGCATGTGACATCCTATTCATTTGATTTGACGCTAGATGATATGTTCATTTTGTGTGAAACGGAAACCATCTTAGATCAGCAAGATAGGGTCATGAGAAACCGAGTTTTCATGTTTGCATAATTTGAAACGTCTCCGTTTAGTTGCATTTCAATTTCGCGGACGAAATTCTCCTTTTAGAAGGGAAGAGTTGTAAAACTCTAAATTCCGTAATCCTAATTTACGTATAATTTGAAAATTTTCTAAGTAACGATACAAGTAATTATAAACGCGAATATAATTTAATGAATTAACAATAAATTCATAGAATCGTAACCAAACGTCATATTAGAAATCTTTAAATATTTTAGAACTCCAAAATATTTGTATGACATAAATAAAATACGTGAACTATTTTAATGCGACACGAATAATTATTTTGGGCCGTTCCTTTTCGTTTCACAAACAAATAACAACAAGAGGAACCCAACAACAACTTGAGCCCATGAATTTTCGGTCCTCCTTGGCCCAACTTGAACCCACGCTTCAAATAAAAAAAGGGACCGGTGTATTTTTTTTCTCACAACCATACGCTTCAAAAAAAAATGAGAAGAAAACCCTAAAAACACTATAATCGATCCTTTTCTCCCTCAAAACACAGAACCTTAAACTCTCCCCTAAAACTCCATTGTTTCTCTTCCAAGTTCAAGCAAGAAGAAGGTGTATTGTGAACTGATTCGTGGTGTTTTATTCTAGTCTCTTTCATCCTTCCATTCGGCTCTCGAGGTACTCATGAATCCCCTTTGATTTCACCCTTAAACGACTTACACATATATGAATGAATATATGCGGATTTAACCATGTTATATTAATCATAGTCATGTTGTTTTCTTCTCCATTCGAATCAGATTGTATCCATGACCTAGGTCAATGTTTTCAATCCCTAATATGAATATTAATGACACACTAATTCTGACTTAAAACCTGGAAAACCCTAGAATTTAATTAGGGGTCGATTATGGTTTATAAGAGTTTGGGTTGTGATGTTTCTGTTTCAAAACTTGCTGTCCAGAAATTGGGTCGAGTTGATGGCTGTGTAAATTGATGATGTCAACGTGTTTTTAAGTGAATTTTGAGTCTAAACATGAGTACTACTTGTCTACTTTCTGGAAATATAAATTTCATGGTGATTGGAGGTGGGGAGGTAAGCTTTTTGATTTTTACAAGATTAAGTGTCAAAACTGTATTTGGGATGTCTGAAAATCAGTAGTAGTTTTTGATTTTTCATTTTCAAACTGTATGGAGTTAGAATCTCTCCTTTGACAGGAATAATATTTGGTTTATCTGTGACTTCCTATAGTTTTTGTAGATTTTTCTGAAGTGTTAAAATGAGTGTGATAAATGTAAACTTTTGGGGTGTTTCTACAGATCCGAAATCTGAACTAGTTTTGATAATGAATTTTTAGTATATAGTTCTACTACCTGGAAAATTCTATAAACATTACACAAAGTAGTCAACATATATATCTATCCGGGGAAATTTTTCTAAGGCCCCAGGAGATGCACAAGTATACTTAAAAAATTCGGAAATATGATACATGTTTTGATAATACAAGCTGTATTTTCTTAAAATGTGAATTACACATTTAAAGCCTATTAAATCATTAATATGGATAACATAATCATAATGAATCTTTAATTAAGTGTTCATTACAGTGAATGAACTACCTATGATCTCTATATAACCTAGATATTTAATTTGACTACTACATGTTTAAGTACGTTAAAAAACCCTAATTTACTACTATTGGGAATTATAACCAAATTAAGCATGAACTCTTGATTATTAATTCGTATAGGTTCCGTGAAGAGGGAGTGATCCGTGACTCTTCTTGTGTGACCTTTCTTTCTTTGTCATGTGCATTTGAATAAGGTACAGATATTCTGTCTCTATTCAGTAGAGATTCCCTTCTATCTATGTTACTATGATCCTTGCCATTGCTACGTTCCCTTTGTTTGAACTTTGATATGATTCGTTGCTATCCATTTTGTTTGATTACCTGATTACTATCTCCTGGTTGAGATTTTGTTTGATTATGATATGATTCATTTGATATGGATATGCTTTGTTGATATGATTCTGTTCTTATGCCCGAGCTTGCGAACTATCCATGGAGGTACCATGGGCGTGTCAGTGATGGCACCACTGGCATGACACTTTCTGGGGAGGTGTGATATATGTGCACTATGGCCAATTACTTATATATGTGACCAGTCATGAGCTGGCATGTTTATTTTGTTTGATTCAGGGAGTGTATGGATGCATCCTAGGCTTTGTTTGTTATGATTAGGTAGTGACGGGTCGTACGTGCCTTGTACCCCTTTCACTTTTGGTACATGTGAAGTCGCCCCTCCTTGTGCAATTATGATTTGACAGATTATGTGGATATTTGTTTGAGATCTATTCGAGTATCTCTGGTAGATCGGCTCGTGGCTTTCCTTGGCTTCATATATCTATTCGAGTGACTCTGGTAGATATATCTGATCACTTATATTCGTTTGATTCTGATTACTTTTGATTATGCTTTACAATTCAATTACTTATGATGCTATATTCGTTAACTTGTGCTTGTTCAGATTATTCGTTTGATCCATTTCGTTTGCTTTGCTTATTACCTTTTATTTGTTATATCTGTTCACTGGGCTTTTTAAGCTCAGCCGCATTTCTTTTCCTGCGGCAGGTTTTAGTAGAAGCTAGGTTATGGGTGGAGAGTACTTTGGACTTAGAAGACTACACTTTGAAAGCTATTCTGGATTTAGAGATGACTAGAAGAGATGTACATTTTCAGACTTAGTATTGTATTGTTGTTCCTTTATAACCTTGTACTTCATGTTTGTTTTCATTTGTAACCTGTAAGATTCAATTGTATTTAAGTCTTGTGCTTGTGTTTGCTTTGATATGTCACCATAACGTAATACTCCTACCTTTATCAGGTTAGGGTGTTACAATTATGGTATCAGAGACCAGGCTGCGACTTGTAGTACATTAACCCTTGACCTCTGAAGTTTGGACCCTTAAGTTTCCACTGTAGGCGCTCATAAGACAACCTTTGAGAATTTGCTTTAGGATCTCCACATAGGAACTTAAGTTATCACCACTGAGGTATGGGTAGACTAGGACATCTATGTCAGTAGCATTGCTTCCGCATCATTATGATTCGTGCCTCGGCTCTAAGTTAAGCCTTATACGAACTTTTGATTTGGAGTTAGGAAGTTATGGACAACCTAAGCTTGGTAACCTAGTATGTTTACAGTGCCTAAGAAATTACATGGATACCTTACACCATTTAAGTTTCACATTCTGATTTTGATCTCCATTTTTGATTTGTTGATAAACAGTTTGATACCTTTCTTACCTTTCCGAAGGTTATTTAACCATAATGTGTTTGATACATTTTGCGAATTCACTACTTATGCTGGATATAAGATGTGTCACTTGATAATACTCGACTCCGCGATTTTGAAGCAAACATTCAGTTCTAGTTAAGTTATTAATGACGGAATTAATTTTTGCATAACATACTTAAGTTTCCGTTACCTTATAGTAGACTCTCCGAATGACTTATGTCCTTTATTAGAATTCCGTTCGGTGTTTATTCTGCGTATGTCGGATGATTATTTTGTTATGAGAGTTTTGACAAATTGTGGAAGACCTGATACTTTTGACAATGTTTCATTTTGATGATATTTATTAGGTTTCGTTACGTTTATTATAAGCTTGTTTCTCTAACATTGTTCCGTTATTGATCTTTGATTAGGGCCAACCCTAGGATGTAGATGGACTGTTAGGTGGTTTGTAGAATTTTGACTCACGACTTGAGATAGAGGATGACCACCATGAGGGCATGTTATGTGAGGCTAGTATTATGACGCCTGATCAACGTGATAATACTAACGTCATATAAAGTGCACTCATTGTGTTCATAGGATATCTTTAGGTGTGCCTTAGTGAAGCCTTAGACTTCTGTTTCCGTTGGCGACTATCTGCGATTAGTCAGACTTTAGGTTCTTTCTACCGATACGTTTGATCTGCCTTATCGCCGTACAATTTGATATGTTTGGATCTTCGAGATATGTTTGTTGATCTCTGTATTTTGATAAAGATCATACGTTTCGTTGTAGAGCTTTCTACCGTCCGATGATATCGATTAAATTGTTTCTATTCGTATGTATGTCAGTGTTCACATGGAGGGGTACACATCTGTTTTGCTACTTATACGTTTCATGTCTGTGGGACCGTTACATTATGATTTGTTTGAGTAAGGATCTGAATTGAATTTGGATTGTTCATGAGAATGCTTGGGAAGGTTATATTGGAAGCATGATTGTTTGAGAATTTGGAGAATAACGTTTTGTGAGTTAGTCCTCTATTATTGGACCGTTTGTGATTCTTGTACATTACGGGGGAGGCTTCCGATCGTCTAACTCTACCTTCTCAGTTGTCGCATGTTCATAACGTTTTCCGTGTATCATTTCCGAGGGAATATCCCTATCATTCTTTGCATGTGACATCCTATTCATTTGATTTGACGCTAGATGATATGTTCATTTTGTGTGAAACGGAAACCATCTTAGATCAGCAAGATAGGGTCATGAGAAACCGAGTTTTCATGTTTGCATAATTTGAAACGTCTCCGTTTAGTTGCATTTCAATTTCGCGGACGAAATTCTCCTTTTAGAAAGGAAGAGTTGTAAAACTCTAAATTCCGTAATCCTAATTTACGTATAATTTGAAAATTTTCTAAGTAACGATACAAGTAATTATAAACGCGAATATAATTTAACGAATTAACAATAAATTCATAGAATCGTAACCAAACGTCATATTAGAAATCTTTAAATATTTTAGAACTCCAAAATATTTGTATGACATAAATAAAATACGTGAACTATTTTAATGCGACACGAATAATTATTTTGGGCCGTTCCTTTTCGTTTCACAAACAAATAACAACAAGAGGAACCCAACAACAACTTGAGCCCATGAATTTTCGGTCCTCCTTGGCCCAACTTGAACCCACGCTTCAAATAAAAAAAGGGACCGGTGTATTTTTTTTCTCACAACCATACGCTTCAAAAAAAAAAAAGAGAAGAAAACCCTAAAAACACTATAATCGATCCTTTTCTCCCTCAAAACACACAACCTTAAACTCACCCCTAAAACTCCATTGTTTCTCTTCCAAGTTCAAGCAAGAAGAAGGTGTATTGTTAACTGATTCGTGGTGTTTTATTCTAGTCTCTTTCATCCTTCCATTCGGCTCTCGAGGTACTCATGAATCCCCTTTGATTTCACCCTTAAACGACTTACACATATATGAATGAATATATTCGGATTTAACCATGTTATATTAATCATAGTCATGTTGTTTTCTTCTCCATTCGAATCAGATTGTATCCATGACCTAGGTCTATGTTTTCAATCCCTAATATGAATATTAATGACACACTAATTATGACTTAAAACCTGGAAAACCCAAGAATTTAATTAGGGGTCGATTATGGTTTATAAGAGTTTGGGTTGTGATGTTTCTGTTTCAGAACTTGCTGTCCAGAAATTGGGTCGAGTTGATGGCTGTGTAAATTGATGATTTCAACGTGTTTTTAAGTGAATTTTGAGTCTAAACATGAGTACTACTTGTCTACTTTCTGGAAATATAAATTTCATGGTGATTGGAGGTCGGGAGGTAAGCTTTTTGATTTTTACAAGATTAAGTGTCAAAACTGTATTTGGGATGTCTGAAAATCAGTAGCCGTTTTTGATTTTTCATTTTCAAACCGTATGGAATTTGAAGCTCTCCTTTGACAGGAATAATATTTGGTTTATCTGTGACTTCCTAGAATTTTGTAGATTTTTCAGAAGTGATAAAATGGGTGTGACAAATGTAAACTTTTGGGGTGTTTTGCAGATCCGAAATCTGAACTAGTTTTGATAATGAATTTCTTGTCTATAGTTCTACTACCTGGAAAATTCTATAAACATTACACAAAGTCATCAACATATATATCTATCCGGGGAAATTTTGCTAAGGCCCCAGGAGATGCACAAGTATACTTTAAAAATCCGGAAATATGATACATGTTTTGATAATACAAGCTGTATTTTCTTAAAAGGTGAATTACACATTTAAAGCCTATTAAATCATTAATATGGATAACATAATCATAATGAATCTTTAATTAAGTGTTTATTACAGTAAATGAACTACCTATGATCTCTATATAACCTAGATATTTAATTTGACTACTACATGTTTAAGTACGTTAAAAACCCCTAATTTACTACTATTGGGAATTATAACCAAATTAAGCATGAACACTTGATTATTAATTCCTATAGGTTCCGTGAAGCGGGAGTGATCCATGACTCTTCTTGTGTGACCTTTCTTTCTTTGTCATGTGCATTTGAATCAGGTACATATATTATGTCTCTATTCGGTAGAGATTCCCTTCAATCTATGTTACTATGATCCTTGCCATTGCTATGTTCCCTTTGTTTGAACTTTGATATGATTCGTTGCTATCCATTTTGTTTGATTACCTGATTACTATCTCCTGGTTGAGATTTTGTTTGACTATGATATGATTCGTTTGATATGGATATGCTTTGTTGATATGATTCTGTTCTTATGCTCGAGCTTGCGAACTATCCATGGAGGTACCATGGGTGTGTCAGTGATGGCACCACTGGCATGACACTTTCTGGGGAGGTGTGATCGATCCCTGGCATTCCCTTTTGTTTGATGTATGTGCACTATGGCCAATTAGTTATATATGTGACCAGTCATGAGCTGGCATGTGTATTTTGTTTGATTCCGGGAGTGTAAGGATGCATCCTAGGCTTTGTTTGTTATGATTAGGTAGTGACGGGTTGTACGTGCCTTGTACCCCTTTCACTATTGGTACATGTGAGGTCGCCCCTCCTTTTGCAATTATGATTTGACAGATTATGTGGATATTTGTTTGAGATCTATTCGAGTGTCTCTGGTAGATCGGCTCGTGGCTTTCCTTGGCTTCTTATATCTATTCGAGTGACTCTGGTAGATATATCTGATCATTTATATTCGTTTGTTTCTGATTACTTTTGATTATGCTTTACAATTCAATTACTTATGATGCTATATTCGTTAACTTATGCTTGTTCAGATTATTCGTTTGATCCGTTTCGTTTGCTTTGCTTATTACCTTTTATTTGTTATATCTGTTCACTGGGCTTTTTAAGCTCAGGCCGCATTTCTTTTCCTGTAGCAGGTTTTAGTTGAAGCTGGGTTATGGGTGGAGAGTACTTTGGACTTAGAAGATTACACTTTGATAGCTATTCTGGATTTAGAGATGACTAGAAGAGATGTACATTTTCAAACTTAGTATTGTATTGTTGTTCCTTTATAACCTTGTACTTCAGATTTTTTTTCATTTGTAACCTTTAAGATTCAATTGTATTTAAGTCTTGTGCTTGTGTTTGCTTTGATATGTCACCATAACGTAATACTCCTACCTTTATCGGGTTGGGGTGTTACACTTCTTGCAAGCCAAACATGAATGATCAGTCTTGTATGTTTTAGAAGGTAAACCTCTAACTAAATTGCCTTTTACGAACTTGTTGATATTCTTGAAATTCATATGTCCTAATCTTCTATGCCATAGATGTGCTTCTTCCATTGTTGCCCTTGCTACTAAACATGTTGCTCTCTCAGTAGAGTTGATATTCTTCAAATCTAAGCTGTACACATCATTGGTTCTTGGTACTCTCAGTATTACCAAGTAATCATCAACTAACTTGAACGAACTCAGGGAGAGAATAAGAAATTATGTGTCAGTGAATAAAACAGGATGTTTCTTGTCACAGATCTGAGATACTGACAAAAGATTGAATTTAAGCTCCTTCACATAACGAACATTCTCAAAAGCAATACATTAAGTCTTGATGGTTCCTTTGCCAGTAATTCTCCCTCCATTAGGATCATTCCCAAAAGCAACTCTTACTCCAAAATATGCCTTAAAGTCTAACAAAAGCTCATTGTCTCCTGTCATGCTACCAGAGCAACCACTATCAATGATTATATGATCCTTAAGCTCCTCTTCTGGTTTGCCCTGCACAAAGATGAAAAAGGTTAGTTTCTTTTAGGAACCCAAGTCATTACTGACTTGTGTTCCCCTTGTGGAGTGACATACTCAAATTCTTTGAGAATATAATCTCCACTGTTTTTGAAAGCATTATCAATAATTATTTTCTTTTGTTCCAAACCTTGTGTTGGATTCTCAACAACACCTTCTTTTTCATCCTCACTTGCTGAAAGTACTGTTTGCCCCCCATCAGTACTTTCTTTCTTAACCCATTTATTTAACAGTGTGTGTTGGGTTCTTTGATCTAGGTACTCTTCTTGAGGTGTAAGACCTTCTAGATTGATAGTAATTGAATCTCCTTGGTCTTACATTAGAAAAAGTGCTAGCAGTACCTTGATTGGGTGAATACTTAGCAGTACTTTGAGAGGGTAGTGCTTAAGAAACATTTGGATTACCAGTACTTTGAAAAGTATCGCTTGAGGGTACTGGTGGTTTGGAAAAAGGTCTTTTCTAGTGAGGGTACCTATAGTCTTTTGAGAAATTACAATGGTTAACCCTATTTGAGTAATTCCAAACTGGTTTAGTCTCCCTAGGCTTTTGCTTAGTAGATGTGAACTTTGGGAATTGACTTAAATATTCTGAGTGAAAGTCACAGTCCTTAATCAAATGATCAGGACTATAGCAAACAAAACATAACTTTTGATCCCCAAATCCTCTTCCTTTAGTTCTGTGACCAAAACTAGCTTGACTTTTTGGTGAATTATTAAAAGGTTTTCTAAAGTTAGCATTATTTTGAAAAGTTTTTCTTGAAGGTACTGTTGGTTGTCCAGCAGTACTTTGAGAAGTTTTTGGAAGTACTGCTTGCTTTGAAAAAAAAACTTTATCACTCCCTGAACCCTTGTTATCATCCCTAGGTTTTTCAACTGTTTCTCTTAAGGATTCAGAACCAGATGGACTTGAATTAGATTGACCTGTAAGCTTCTTACTAAACTCCAAATTGTCTACTCCAAATCAAGAAACATCTGTCCTAGGTGGTTGAAAACTACCAGTGGGTGGAGGAACTTCATTGTATCCCTTTTCTTTCTTAAATTCAGGAGGTGTTGGACTAAATGACTCCTCATCACTAGATGTGTTCTCTTCTAAGAATGAATTCTTCATCACTAGTTGAGATCTCCTCTGAATTAATTAGTTCTTATCACTAGTTGGGATCTTTTATGAACTACTATACTCAACATCATAGCCTAAGCCAGTTTTAATGTTTGCTGTTCTTTGTTTCTCAACAAAACTAACATGTGACAGACCAGATTCTTTCTAACTAACAAGTTTTGCTAACAGAACATCCCTTTCTTTAGTGATCTTTTCAAGTTCAGAAACCTTACATCCTAACTTCCATTCACTCAGTTTTTATTGATAATCTTGAAGCTCATATTTTTCTGCCCAAGCTATTTCATTATTTTCATGAGTGATTATTTTGGCTTCCATTGACTCTAAAATCAATTGATAGCCAGCTACCTCAGACCTAGCCTTTCTACAGTTATCTATTTCAGTCTCATATTCTTTAAGCAATTTTTTGATAAAATTACTACATTTAGAGCATACCTCAGAGATAGTGGATGAACTTGGTGCAGTAGCTACCATAGCACACAGAACAGGTTCTTCTTCACATTCCATGCTCCAATCAAAGCTTCCAAGACCATCTCTTGATTCCAAAGTAGCAAATCCTGGTTCCTCATCAAAAGCTGTGCTCCAATCAAACTCTTCCAATGCAACCATAGAGTAGGTTACTGGTTCATCATCAAATTCATTACTCCAGTCAACCTCTGATAGATTTTCTTGAGCCACCAAAGCTTGTGATTTTGGTTCAGCAATAGGAACTTCCTTTCTTTCAACCTTGGGTTTTTCAATCATTTTATTTGTCTGATATTTTGCAAACTTGCATTCCCTTGCAAAGTGTCCAAGTTTTTGACAGTTAAAGCATTCAATCTTAGATTTGTCAAATACTGTACCCTGTTTGGCTTTGAAATCAATTCCTCGTCCTGTTTTGTTCATGAACTTCTTGATCCTTGCAGTGATCATGGCAACTTGCCATCTTATATCAATTTCTTCTAGAGCATCTTCATCAATTTGCAACAAGTCTTCTTGATAAGTAACAGGTAAAGTGGCTTGTTGAGCAAAGAAGGAACATACAACATCATCAGAGTTGGTGTTGTGTGTTGGTGATGAAGTGGTAGTAGTCATGGTTGTGAAAGTGTGCTGTTTATCACTAACAGTACTTTGGACAGGATAAGCAGTACTTTTAGTGGAAGTACTGCTTCTGTTTTCAGAAGACACAAAAGCAATGTTATGAGATTTCTGATGAGAACTTGAACCTATGTTACCATTCATCTCATGCTCATACACCTTTAAATTATTTTAGAGATCATCAAAGTCCATAGAATCCAAACCAGATTGTCCTCTAATCATAGTAGCAACCACATGCCATGCAGATGGCAAACTTCTTAAGAACATCAAGTTTGCATCTTCAACAGATGCTTCTGCACCATATAGCTCCAGCATACTAAGAAGATTTTAGAATTTGTCATAGGCAGAATCAAGTCCTTCTCGTTCACCAACAGTGAATATTTCAAATTGTTGCTTCAATAAATTTCTATGCATCTTCTTGGAAGCATCATTACCTCCAAATCTTGTCTTAATAGCAGCCCATAGTTGTTTTGCATCCTTAGCATCATGAAACTTTAGTAGGTGACCATCAGGAATAGCAGATAACAGTATGTTGAGAGCCTTATCTTGATTTCTTTTGGTAACTGCTGGCAAGGTTGGCTTAGGTGGTTTAGGTTGTCCTGGGATTTCTTCTGGTTCTTCAAGAACAACATTACCATTGACAATCACATCCCAAAGAGCATGGTCTGTGATAGCAATGTATTGCCTCATCTTCATGCTCTAGAGGTCATATTCTCCCTTCTTGACAATAGGAATTCTGATTGAGGTGATGGATGGAACTGGTGCAACTTTAGTCGTCATCTTGTAGGGTTTGTTGTAAAATCGGTTTAAGGGTTTCTTCTTAATCAAAGTTTCCACACAAGATCTGATACCATTTGTTGGATCGATATATACTCTGACCAAACTAACTATGTGTTAGGTCACCATATTGATTTCACACAAACAAGAATGAGATAGATATAAGGAGTTGGGTGAATATTTGAATGAGAGAAATATAAGTGCAAGAGTTTCCTTATGATTTCAAATAAACAACCAAGTATTACATGAGACCTAAGGCTTCTATTTATAGGGAAGGAGCTAGGGCAACACTCCCTCTCCTTCCACTTACATTTCGTGTGAGCTTTCAAGCCCATGGACCTAATACCTTAAGTCTAGTAAACTTGTAACATAACATTAATGTAAGTAAATAATAACTTAAGCAACCTATTATTACAAATGACCGAGACTTGATAAAATAGTAAAACTTTGATCCCAACAATCTCCCCCTAAGGGTCGGTCATCACGGTTGCTTGACGTCTTTGTCATTTCTTCTTCTTTGACTTTCATAGCTTTAGACGTCTTTCAATAATCATGAGATAAGAATCATTCATCGTTCTTTGTGCTTTGTTCATTGTTGTTGTGATAGTGATCAAGTAATGAAGTTATCTGCCTTTCGTCACTTCTGCGTCTGTGGTGGTAGTCTGTCATTCCAACATGCTCATACATCTTCGAATTCTGACTTATACATGCACGTAGTCCCTTTCTTTCACATTAGATCTTTAGTCTTTATACTTTGTAGATTCTTCTTTATTGGCGTAGAATCTTTCTTTGAACTTTGTGTTGCTTTTATCTTTCAGGGAGCTTGATGAGTGGGAATCGCACCAGGCTTTACCTCTCAAGGGATCTTGAGAAGCTTACAACCCCCACCAGGCAGTGTACCTGATCGTTGTAGTATAGTATAGTGACAAGTACCGGGGGATTGATCGTTCAGCTTAGGAATAGTGTTGCTAGGATTAGAAAGCCTAAATACTAGTTCTAAAGGTGAGGGATGATTATTTTTGTATTTTTATATTTTATGAAAAGCAAGTAAAAATCTCGGGTTTGAAGGATTTGGGCGGAATTAGTTGCTAATCAACTAACCCAATACTAAAGATGCAATCAAAATAAAATACTAGAAATGAAAATAAACTAAATTATACTAAAGTTGTGAGCAATAAGTGGAGAAAATGTGTTTACTTAGATTTCACTACTCCCTAGACATCTTTTACACGTTAATTACTTGTTATAATTGCATGGATGACGGATCGTATTCCTTAATACCATTCATGGGGTGGCACACTTAACTCCCCAATTCTATGAGCTCTTATCTCCTCCTACACCATGCCCAGCACAACTATAGGGATTGTAAACAGTGGCTCATGCATTAAATACAACTAATAAAGACCTAGTGCGCGTCGGTTCATGTTTCTTAAGATGTTCAAGCATGTTACCAATTGGAGATATGCCAGTTTTCTTAAGCCTAACATATAAATCATTCATCCAAGACAAGTATAAACAAGTAATCAACACATAATTAACATCTAGGTTTCATTAGATCCAAGCAAACACAAGATAGATCTAGCCTAGCATGATGGAATTAAGACAAGAACAAGATATAGACAACCAACACATAGACATATTGATTGAATTGAAAGAACACTTATCTCAATTACACATGAAAGGTATCAACCTGTAAAAGTTGCACCAAAATCGTACTTAGGGTTTCTCCAAAACTTCTCCCTTTTTAATGTGAAAATTAGAAAACTATATATAGGAAAAGGGGTCTGACGGCGTCAAGACCAACCTTGTGACGCCGTCACCTCGCCGCCAAAACTATTCTCGGACTGCCTTGATCTACATTTGACGTCGTCAAGACTTAATCATTTCCAGGCCGTCATGACTTTTACTCTTGACGCCCTACCTTCGTGACGCCGTCAAATCTGTACTGGGTCGTCATGGAATTTTGCTCTTGACGCCGTCAGGAAGTTACTCTTGACGCCGTCACCTACATTTCCCAGCATGGAAAATTAAGACTTTGGCGTTTTCTTCACTTTTATGCTCCAAAAACGTCCGAATTGCTTCCTTTTCCAGATTTCACTCCCAAAGTACCTAAAATCACAAAAGGAACGATTTAGGGCAATATTTGATCAAATAAATTCGAATTCGGGCTTAAATGACCCCCTAAAAACGGATCATTTTTCGCCTCATCAGAGCTTTTGATGACTTCAAGATGCATGTATGAGCATATGGAATTCGTCGCCATGGAGATGATGTAACCCTGCATGTAAACAATTAGCAATAAAACATCCGGTACTTACCGATAAGGAATTAGAGATCGTCAATAGCATAGTGTGAAGACTCCTTCTTACCCTTATCAAGGTCGTTCCCATATCAGATACTCCCGAAGGAGCTTATGAGACCTACTAAGTAGCTCAATGACTGGGTGAGTCGCTGGGGATCACTCCACGACTGTAGACCGCTATGAAACCACCGCAAACACTAAGCGTAACCCGCAAGGAGTTACCGAAGTGACCTGCTATCAGGGCTGTTTGATGTTGACCCTGACAGGATTTCTGTTCAATCATTGAAAAATACTTATGTAAATTCTCTCATAAATGTTCTTGGCAGATTGCTAAGATCTGCGAAGGACTCCATAGTTTACAGCTGGTGTCCATTGATTTAGAACACCAGTTGTAGAAATACTAAGTGTTCCTAAGAGATCTTTGATGTATCTCATGGCTCTAGACTCGAAAAGTGCACACTTAGGTTTCCTATGCGGAGACTAGGGAGGGGTCTCCTGCTTCAATATCAACCATCTCTAAGAGATAAGTCGATAGATTACATCGGTTCCCCGTGAGAATGAAACAAGCTCTTTTAAGAGAACTTGAGTGGTTAAGAAGGTTTAGTGCAGTGCGTCACTGGGTCCATGACGTCTTTGTCTTCAATACCGGTGTCACCTTAGTAACAACCAGTAGCATATGAGTTGAACCCGGTGTCTGCCCTAAGGTTGAACATATGGAAGACTATTTCTTTTCACCCTTTTCTTTACTTTTCTTTTTAATTCTTCAACTCTTTCTTTCCCCTTTCATTCTTTTCTCCTTTTTCGTATCATACCTAAGGACTTCTAATTCTAACTATTTGTGATGTCCTTGGGTAGATCCCTTCGGCTCTGGCGGATCATAGGACTGAATTTCCTATCTTAATCACCTTAGAACTCCATGATTATCCGACAATAGTCAAGAAACCTTTGAAAATCTCTCAAAGTGTTTGTGAATATCAAACATTTTGTTTAACACTTTGAGAGTTCTGTGTTTATTTATGAAAGGCTCCCCCTTCACATGTGCTCATAAGTAATTAATAAATTTGCACATGCGGGAGGAACAAGCACTTTTAGAATTGATCCACTTTCAGTGAACTTGACCAATTCGAGACACGCTTACATCACTAGTTAGACTAGCTTGAAATTATTACCCGGCCTGGTCAAATCCACAGAAAGTTTCTCGAAACGGTACATTTCTACTAAGACAAATCCTTTTCGAGACACGCTTACGTGGCTAGTTAAAGAGTTCCATTGTCAGCTTTTAGGTGACAACTAGCTCTAGTAACTAACTTGATGTTATTACCCGTCGAGGATAAGTCTTTTCGAGATTACTAACTTTTATGTTTCGTCAATTCCTGGGTCAATTCTGAGTCTAGCTCGCATGAGATTTGACTTAAAGCAACGTAAAACTTTCATATTTTAATCACATTCACTTTTTCTCCCCCTCAAAAATAGCATATGAGATGTTGTTTTTGATAAACTTTTGATTAAAATATGCTTTTTGAGTCTTACGGGGAGATATCAACAAGAACTTTTGGTTTTTCAAACGATGAATTTTTCAAGTGCTCCCCCTTAACAAGTGAATACTCATTGAGGTGAAATACTTGTCTTTTGAGCAGAATTATGAAAAATCAGAAAATGTTTGATTAATTCTACTCAAAAGTAAGAAGCCTTCACTCCTTATATAAGGATTGAGGCACTGAAGCGTACCTCAGGGTCCTTTCATTACAAGAACGGGTTGTACACTGTTATGTGTGCACAAGCCATAATGAAAACAGTTCAATCAAATGAAACAATTAATATTGAAAAATTAATATCCAAATGTACCAATTTAATCTTCATCAGGAAGTGGAGCATCAAAGTCAGTGAACTTGGGTTCGGGTCTTTCGAAGAGCCTGATAGGAAATGATGGTCTGACACCGATATAGCTTTCCAGTCGTCTGATCTGTTCCCGTCGAAATTGCCTTTCTTCAATCTTCAAGACAAAGTTACGAACTTGTCTTCTTGAGCTAGATTTCCATCTAGGTTGTTCCCCTTTAGCTATCTTTCGGCGATCATCATTCAACCTTTTGACAAGCCATCACGAACGGATTTTAGTGTGACATCACAGAATTTATGTATCTCATCGAACCACATGAAGCTTTGTAGCTTTTTGCTGTTGATGTAGGTGAAACCAAACGAAGGTTCTTGGATGAGAGTAAACTGTGACGTTTGATAGATTCCATTGAATTTGAATTGCGGCTTTGTCAAATTGATCTTCTGTTGATAACTTTCCACTCCAAGCTGAAGATCTTCCACTCTTTCTTGAACTATCAATCGTCGGATGAATAGAAGTAGTGATGCCATGAAGTTGTACTGAATTTCTCTCTCGAATCCACGCATTCTTCCTTGAACCTTTTCGAGATACATGTCTTCGATGTCATTGAGATTAAGGTCTGGAAAGCCTGCTTCGGAGAACTTGTACTTCTTTTCATCTTGTCATTTAACCACAATCTCACGCATGAATATGTAGTTAAACCGTTGCGACTCTTGAATCTCCAAGATAGCAATGATCTTAGATTTATGCTTCACATTTTCCAATGATTTCTCTCCTAATCTGCTGGTATAACCGAGACGACGATGTTCTGGCCAGTTTTGAATCCCGTGTAGAGCATCTCTGTCGTAAGCTACGATAGAGTTGCTGAAAACTGGAGTAGACTCTTCAATTGCAGGAACTTCATATCTTGCGGCTGGTACTGAGATTGTGATTGAGGAAGCATATTTCTTCTTGGATTTCTCTTTGGTGAGTTGAAGGTTACGAAGATCTTTGTTGAAGAAGAAGCTGTAAGGTAACTTGGGTTTTTCTGGAAATCCTTTCAATGGTAATGGTTTAGTCAAGTCAGTGAAGTAAGGCTTTTCGTGGTTTTTGGAACTGAGATCGATATTCACTTCAGGATTTAGCCAGTCAAACTTTCCAGACATTGCACTAGCTATATTCTGCATGTGATACTCATATTCCACTTTGTTTCCAGATCTGGACTTAAGGAATTCCTGTGCATCCCTATTGATTCTTCTGAGCTCCTCCTTTGTAAGTTTCTCAATCTGAAGATATTTCATAATGATTTGTGTGAGTTGTAGTGTGTTGCCTGGAAGGAGTTCTTCATCTTCGAGAGTAGGTTGAGCTTGTACCAATTATGTCAACCAGTCATTATCAGGTGTGTCGTCATTGTTGAGCCATGAATGACGTCTTCTTTTCTTTGATTTCTTAGACTTGGACGGAGCATCCTTGTCTTTAGCCTTAGATGGTGACGATGGTCCGGCGTGAGAATCGGGAATAGGTGAGGCACGGTAATCGGTGTCAGGTTGACCTTGGTAGTCATCAGTAGGTTCCGTGAAAGTTTCTTCCTCTTCAGTTGGACCTTGACTGGTAGCTGATGTGTGTTGTTGATTTCCCGGAGGAGTAGAGTCCTTTCGTGGTTGTTGAGAAGATGAGGGACCGGTTCCAGACTTAGGTTTCTTACCTTTTGAGTTCGGGCCAGGGTCGTCATCTTTCCTTGACCTTTTCAGGGTTCCAGCTGCATCTTTGCATGACTCTTTGGACAAGTAAGCCGACATAGCATCAACAAGTGCTTTTTCTTCAGTAGTCTGTGTGGTTTTGTAGGCAACTTTGTCGAAGAGTTTAGCAAGCAGGTCATCGAAGGATAATTCAGGGACGGTTGGAGTTGCAGTAGAAGCTTTTGCAGTGTGAAGCGTGAATGGTGTGGTTGACAACATTTTCCTAACGACACTTCTGATTCTGTGATCCAAGTTGTCCTTGATTGGTTCAATGAGGTTTGTGACTTCAGGAGTGACAATCTCAACTAGATTTTCAGTAAGATAATCTTGTGTGACAGTCTTAATAAATCATGTGTAATCAGAGTTCAAGAACTTATCGATCAGCTGCTTTGACTCCTGAAAATCTTCAACTTGTTTGGCAAGACCGGTAACCATGGTGGTAAGTTTGTTGACTTGCTCCTGAAGATCAACTGGTTGAGTCGGTTCATTGATTGAATGTTGCTTTGATGCGGTTTCAGAAGGTGTGGGAGAGGAATGCTCAGGTGATGATTCGGATGACGACTCGTTGTGAGAGCTTGAAGAAGAAGCAGGAGGAGTCGGATCCTTTGGTGGAGAGTCTTGAGGAGGTGGAGGTTGCACTGAGGAAGTCTGCTGAGAAGATGATTTGAGAAATATGTCGGTGTCGAAAGCATTCTTCTCTTCATTTTCTTTTCTTCTTCGTTCCTCTGCTTCCTCTGCTTCTCGTGCAAGAAACTCTGGAGTAATGAGGTATTCATGTTCCTGATCCGTAGCAATGTACTCTTGTCTGCCAAGATTCTCCTCTACATGTGCAGTCTCAGTCATAGTGATATCTCCTGTAAAATCTGTGTCTTTAACTATGTCATCAGGTTGTGAGCTGGTTCTAAAGTAGTGGACACAGTGGGAGGAATCATGCTGCTTGTAGCTCCTTTATGTTCTGATTGATCGACAGGTGGTGGTGGTGAAGGTTGAGACTCAAGTCAGCTTTGGAGTGCTGCTTTCCGTTGTTCTTTGCGAAGTTGCTTTTCTTCAGCTCGTGTGTCGACAATTATACTTTTCAATTTACGTTTTTCGACCAACTGTTCAACGATTGGTTCGTCTTCTTCATCATCATTTGGCTCATTAATCGTGATCCCTTTCCTTTTTCTAGACTCTGCTTCAAAAGTTTCAAGACTTTGTTGTATAGCGATCTCTGTTGCAGGAAATGCTTCTTCAAGTACTCTAACTCTTCGTTCAAAGTCTTGTTCTTCTTCTTCAGATTCCGTGTCAAACTCAGAATCGCTTTCAGAAGGTGGAGGTGTAGGTTCATCATGAAGAATGTACTCAGGAGTTTCTTTCTTCTTTGGCTTGGTTGCAGGCTTAGGTTTGGATGTCGGTTTAGGTTTGGCAGAAGTCTTTGGTTTAGCAGATGGTTTAGGCTTGGGAGCAGCCTTAGACTTAGTCTGAGGTGAGCCAGTGGTGCTTGTAGTACTCCCAGATTTCACACTTCCTTTGCTGCGAGTCTGTATAGTAGCTTCTTCCTGTACCCCTTTGTAAGCATTATCATAGAATTTTTAGTTCAGACTTTTCTTGACATTGTCATCAAGAAGATATTCGGGAAGCCTCATTCCTTTGATCTTGGTAGAGGAAGTGGTCGTCTTGATGAAGGAGGTGGTGAAGTCATCCTCGAAGAGGTGCTTAGGCTCATTAGGGTCTGCCATCCTTTTGATAAATTCTGGAGTGTCTTTGCAGAAATGTTCAATAAGAAGCTTGGTGAATCTTGTGAACGGGATCATAGTCTTTACACGTTCGGTTTGGATGTTGTAGACTATATCATTCATGATTGGAACTGAAAAGTCAATAGGTATCAAAGTCACCATTCCCCAGAATGTTTGTAAATGCTCAAGCCTAGGATGTTCATGACCACTTTTTCTTCCTGATATAGATCTTACAACCAACAGACAGAATGTTCTCCAGGGCTGAGGTATATTCTTGGCATTGAATCTGGAATGTTTGACCAGAGGTAAGTCATCATCAACATCATATCCTAACTCAATGAAGAAATCAAGAAGATCCAGTTCAGGTAGTATTGGAGCAAATTCGTTGTCAGTTTGAGGCAGGAGAAGGACTGTACGAAGGATGTCGTGATCTACAGTGTAGACTTGTCGATCCAGCGTAACAGTGAAAGACTCATCATCCAAATTCGCCTTAGCCGTAAGCCAGAACTGATGAAGGTAAAACAGAGGAACTGAAGTAGATCTGTTGAGCAGATGTTTGCATGGATGTGCAAGTAGAATATCTTTAACAATCTTGCACGAGTTCTCAGTAATTCTCAATTTGTCGAAATCAACTCGTGGATTGTTGTTGCCAATCATAACGTTGTAGTTAGCGGGAGTGATGTCATCCATGGTGAGTAGTGGAAGAGTTTGTTCAGGGACATTCTCGTTGTGTTAAGCCATGTTATTCTGAAAAGCATTATCATAAACCAAACATCGAGATTTGTTACGAGTTAGCACGATTGCAAAGTTTGATTATAGATAAGCATTTAGAATCATGTAAGCACGTATGGTTCAATTATTTCATGTATAATGATAAGAGACGAGTACTTAGAGAGTCTATTGTAATTATGAATCACATATGCAAAACGAATTATCACAAGCAACATCACATAATACATTGATAAAAGTCCATTATTTCACATTACATGTTTTCGAAATTACAATGTTCTCTAAATCGTACTTAAATAAATTTATTGAAAACACATGAGGATATAATCATAATTTCGAAAAGATGACACAAGTACCAAAATTTTCGAGAAACAGACAAATAAGAATATTTTCGCAAACTTGCAAAGTGGGTATTTTTCAAAAAAAATTTCAAAGTATGTTTTCGATAAATATTTATCGAGAACATCCCAAATGAAATAATTTTCGAATATACTCGTTAAGTATGATTGCGAAAAAATGACTTAGTGGTGATCTCGAAAATTTGATCACAAGTGAAGGGCTTTCGCAAACACACATTTTCGAAAAAATAGCATAGTGATAATTTTCGAAAAAATCCATCACAATGACATTTTTCGAAAACACAGTGTTCTCGAAAAATTTTCACCTATGCTGGTAATTGCGAAAAAAGCAGTTTTCTCGAAAAAATTCTAATACAAGAATTTCGAGAACATCCAACGTACGTTTCTGTGAGAATAATAGTGATCTAAATGATAAATCCTGTTGCAAATGATGATATTCAATGATTAGAAACAAGCTACACAGTCGTATACAGTGATTTCGAAAATGATTCAAGAACGTGTTCTCGATAAAAAGCAAAATCATGATTCAATTAAGGATAACAGGTTCTTGCATATCACAAACGTATATGAAGCATATAACACGACTATCATCTCACATAAACACAGAACACGAGAAATCCACTATGAACGAAGAAACCCTAATCATCGAGAATCATGCATATATGGAATTTGTTCGAATTAAGAGGCATAAACATGATTCATACACACATGAGACCATATCCCACCAAGAAAAATAACAAAAACATTAACAAATCAACAAAACCCAATTCGTACCAAAACCCTAGGTTTCGAGAATCACACAACCATGTATTTCAGAGAGATTAAACGTTATAGGAATGTAAGAAACATGTTATAGCACAAAACCCCTATCAGGAATTAACCCCCCAAACACGTTTTGTATAATTCCGAAATTACATAAACCCTAGTTTTTCAAATCGTGAAATCTAACTGTTAGTTAAGCAATTAAACGAAAACCATAGTTTGAAATTGTTTAAAGAACGCGTGGAAACTTACGGATTGGAGATTGGTAGCACGGATTATTCGTTTGAATTTGAGCCGTGGATATCAAGAGAGGGTTTAGAGTTTTAGAAATAAAGTGAGGTTTTAGAAAGGGGGGGGGGGTGTAGGTTTGTGTTATTTTGAAACTTTTGAAAATTGTCACATTTGGTCCCTTAACTACAATTGGAACAAGATAAGTCCTACATTTAGATACATTAGGAATGAAACAATGGAAACTTAATGAAATTTACTACCTTACGACACCATTATGAGAAAAGGACACGAGATTTTTTTTAAATAGCATATGAAATCCCGAAACCACGCATCAAAGGTAATATGCAAGTATACCGTTTTTTTGAAAAATTAATAAAATTTAGGCGAGTCTCCCCCTCAACACTTGTAAAGTAACAAGGTGTTGAAAGAGAACGATATACTTGCATTTTTTTTAAGTGAATTAGAGAAAATATTTTTGTGTTTTTGAGGTTTAGAAAAATAAAGAAAACATTTATTTTACAAAGATAGTTAAATTGTTGATGTTTGACACTTTACTTTTGTTTTAAAAACTTTTGCAAATCAAATGGTGTCAAACATCTCATACCAATTTGGTGAACTAAACTTGCAAACCTTGATGGAGCTAAGGGTTTTGTAAGGAAGTCCGCCAATTGGTACTCAGTACCCACAAAATATAATTCAACTGTACCCTTCTCGACATGCTCTTTGATGAAATGATATCGGAGATCAATGTGTTTGGATTTGCAATGATGAACTGTGTTGCAGGAGATTGCAATGGCACTCTTAGAATCGCAGTAAATCGGAATCTTGTTGAATAGGTAGCTGATTGACTCCAAACGGTCAACCTAATTGACCAGGTGATGGTCAACCAAGTCAAACTGCCTAGAATCAATCTCCGTTGAAGTATAGTGGCTTCCCCGGGTCGTTATGTCCCGACGAGGTGTGATGGTTATTAAACGGGTCTGTGATCGGGTGAATCTGGATGGAAAAGGGTTTGAGATTGATTACGCTACTGATTTGTACAATGAAATAGCCTAAGTAAGCTATATGAATAAGACTGTGAAATCAGAAAAACCAGAAACGACTTAAACCTAAAACGTATACATTTACATTTAAATAAAACGTAAACGTACAAAATAAAAAGTGAAAAGTGAAATCTGGAAACCCCCAGGGGGTGAAAATGACACTTTTACAATCTTCAAATAAAAAAAGAAAATTTAAAATGAAAATGAAATTATTAACATGATTATTTTAATATTTAAATACTATTTAATTAATAAAACTATTTAAAATCTAAATTAAACCTAATTTTAATTAACTAATAATTATAAAAATTACAAATTAAACTAAAAATTTGCAAAAATAATTTCTAAACTTAAAAATGAACTTGAAGAAAGTATAAAAAATAAAAATAAATATTTTTGTCTTTTTATGAGTTTTTTATTAATTAAAAACTATTTATATTGATTAAACTAATTAAACTATTTTAAATTACAAATAATACTAAATTAACTTAGAAAATTATGGAAAAATTCTTAAAACTATTTTATAACATATAAAAGCTAGAAAAAATATAAAAACTAGGTCTTGATTAATAAAAACTAATTATGCTATTTAAAACTTGATTATTAATTAATTACTAATAAAACTAATATTAAATCTAATAAATACCAAATAACAAAAAAAAAAATCTGAAAATTTTACTAAAAATACTTTAATATAAAAGGTAATTAATAAAATTATAAAAAAGCTAAGTGCTTAACAAAAATTTAAAAAATGAAAATTAAACTTAAATTACATTAAATAGAAACTATCAGTTAAAATTAAATTGGTTTTTCTTGATTTTTCTTTTAGAAACTTATTTTACAACTAAAAACAAACAACTTTAATGAAAACAACTTTTTTATATCTCAAAAATAAGCAAAATACAAGCAATAAGCAATGGCAGTTGACTTATGTTGACCAAACAAGGAATTGGGCTCATATGAGCTTAAGTGGGACCCACAATGATTAATTCTGATTCAAATAAGTTTAGGGAACATGGTTGAACAAGAAAAAGCAATAGGTGACCAGAGAAAAAGCAAATAAGCCAACAATAAGCACTTTCAAAAACCAAGTGCAACACAGAATGGGGACAAAGTTTTTGGCTAAATTCAGGTGGGTCCCAGAAGGTTTGAGGTCAAACCAAAGGTCAAAACCTCAAGAGGGGTAGGAGGGGGGTTGAAATAGGCCAAGTTGTGGTATTGGAGACCACTGTGGTGGCTGGAAAACCACCACCAAGTGGTGGTGTTGGTGACTGTATGGCTGCAGCAGGGTAACCAAACAGCCCTGCAGCCCTCTTTAATGGCTTGTGGGGCCCAGGAAAAAATCACAAAATTATACAAATTATGGGAATTAATAGATCAGCTGGGGGGTTATGACATATCAAAAGTTCAAGCCCTGAATCACATTACATAAATCTAAAAAATCTTGCAAGTTTAGAAAAAATCTAGGATCCTACAATTTTGACTTTTTGTGAAAACCATATATTTTGACTTCTATGAGTTTTGGATCTAATTAATGGACTGAATAAGAGGATTTAACCTTAAAGGAAGTTAAAATAAGCTAATTGCACTATTTCTAAACCTAAATGATGATTCCGCAACCCCTAACATACAAACAGTTAACTGCTATGATCCTACAAAAGAGATTTTGACTTTTTTATTCCATTACCTACTGATTTTGAACTTGCACTAGTCTAATTTGTCCCTAAGTGAGTTGTCTACATAAGTTTTATACACTAAAAACCATTAGAACTCAGTGGAACACTTCAATCCAAACACCCCCTTAAAATCTGTTTTCATAGCTTTTGCAAAGACTCTCACTTATTTAACCCATGATTCTGATTCATAAGATCTTATTGTTATTATATAAACTAAAGCAAGCTCAGAAACATTAAATAAACTACAAGTACTTAAGTTATGAATTATGCTCACAAAACAGTCAAGCCACAAACTTATATTCAATAGAATTTAACTAACCACTACACCATTTTAAGCATCATCCTAACTTATTAAGCAGAAATAAACATGATTTCACAGATAATAAGCAATGTGACAGTTAAATACAAAATTTGAGTTGAGAGCTCACAATTGCTTCCAAGCATTTACTGAGGTACCAAGATCAATTCCAACCAACCTATTACTTCCCATGAAGTTCTAATATACCAAATGCCATCCAACTTATCTTCTCTGCTTCTTTTATTTTTATTTTTATTTATTTAATTTTTTGTATTTTCTTCTAATTGAATTGCAAGTGAAACTTAACTGAAAGTGAATTGCAAAACTAAAGAAACTTATATTATTGAAATTAAAACAGATTACAACTTTGATTTTTCTGAATTTAAAAAGTTACATCAAACTTGAAAGTACAATAAAATTAAACTAAAATCTACTACTGCTCCACTCTTTCTCTGCTTCCATTTATACTCAGAAACTAGGGTTTCTGAATGCCTTGGACGCTTCCCAGCTTATACTCTTGACCATTGGATTAGGAATTTATATCTTGGCCATTCAAATGTTTTTGGCGCCTACTTTCCTTTGGCTGTTTCCTCATATAATTAGAGCCACGGGTGGTGTTTTTGGAGTATTGTGTTTGTTTGAGATGCAAGGGGGGGGGGAAGGTTGAGTGTTGCAGTGAAAGGGAGGTGGGGTGTGATGATTGTGTTTGGCAGTGATGTTGCAGGGTATAGGGAGGTAGGGGGTGAGGTGGAGGTGGTCAATAGAGTCAAAGGGTCAAGGTTTGAGGGGTGGTCAAAGGGTTAATAAAAACGGGGTGTTTCTTTATTTTATTAGTGGTGTAGGCTTGGGCCTGGTGATGGTGGATTGGATCATAAAAGGGTGGGCTGTTTTTTTTTTTTATTTTATTATTATTTTAGATTAGGGAGTAATAACAACATTAGGTCCGTTTGGTTTGAATGAAATTTCACAAGGACCTTTTTGTAATTTATGAAAGTTAGGGGTCTGGTTTGTAACTTTATCCAAAGTATTCATAAGGATTTATCTCGCCAAATTTCATTTACCAAAGGATCATAAAAGTAGATTTCCAAAATTTGAAATCCCGGGGACTTGTTTTGCTAAATTTCAAAGTTGAGGGGCCGTTTATGCCATTTTTGGATTTTGAGGGGTAAAAGTTGCCAGTTTGTTTAAACTTTCATCCAGGGACTAATTTTGAATAAGTTTGACTTCCCAAGGACTTAAGTTGACTTTTATTCCATTTTAAAACCTTCAGGGACTAGTTTTGTCAAATTTTGAAACTTGAGGGACTGAAACTGCCAATTATGCAAACTTTGTTTGTTTTTCATTTGTTTTTAAACATTTTGCGTCAGAAACATATAAAACACAATCCTGGAATATTTTCAGTATTTTGATGCGTATTTGAGTGTTTTTAGATGTTTTGGCAGTTCAGATACGATAAAAATGATGAGTATTTACACACTCATCAGTAGCCATAGTCTTTAAGTTGTGATCGCATCCAAATGACTTGAGCACAACAAGCAGACATAGCTACGTATTCAGATTCTGTAGATGACAGTGATGTGCAGTCCTGCTTCTTAGATTGCCAAGACACAAGTTTATCTCCAAGAAACTGTAGGCCACCTGATGTACTTTTTCGCGACTCTAAGCATCCTGCATGGTCAGCGTCTGAAAAAGCTATTAGTTCAAAACCAGAATCCTTCGAATATCAGATCCCCAAGTGGATGGTTCCCTTTATGTATCGAAGGATTCTTTTTGCCTCATTGAGGTGTTTTTCAGTTAGATTAGACTGATAGCGAGAACACATAAAGACAGCAAATACAATATCAGGTCTACTAAATGTGAGATACATGAGGGACCCAATAATACTTCGGTATTTGGTAGGGTCAACTGGAGTCCCATGTATATCAGCATCTAGTTTAGTGGAATTGGCCATCGGTGTATTCATAGTATCACTACTTTGCATTCCATGTTTCTTTAAAATCTCAAGAGCATATTTGGACTGATTTAGAAAAATTTCATGGGGTGATTGATGAACTTGTAGTCCTAGAAAGAACGTAAGTTCACCCATCATGGACATTTCAAAATTATCTGTCATTAATTTTGCAAAATCCATTGAGTAATTTTTGTTGGTTGAAGCAAAAATAATGTCATCGACATAAATTTGAACGATTAATAAGTCCATCCCGTATGTTTTTGTAAACAGTGTTGGATCCACCGAGCCTAGAGTAAAATCATTAGCCAACAGGAATTTAGAAAGCTTATCATACCACGCCCTGGGGGATTGCTTTAGACCGTAGAGAGACTTTTTAAGCTTGTAGACATGATTAGGACGTTCTGGATCAACGAATCCTTCAGGTTGACTGACATAAACCACTTCTCGGAGTTGACCGTTCAGAAAAGCTGTTTTCACGTCCATTTGGTAAACAATCATATTCCGATGAGCAGCAAATGCTAAGAATATCCGTACAGCTTCAAGTCTAGCTACAGGAGCAAATGATTCTTCAAAATCGATTCCTTCTTCTTGAGAGTAACCTTTTGCTACCAAGCGTGATTTGTTGCGTATGACTGTGCCTTCTGCATCCAGTTTGTTTTTCCAGATCCATTTTAAACCAATGACAATGATGCCTTCTGGTTTTTCAACCAATTCCCAGACTTCTAATCTTTGAAAGGTTTCGAATTCTTCTTGCATAGACTCAATCCAGTTTTCGTAAGTCATTGCTTCCTTGACGTTTTTCGGTACGGTTTCATAAACTGTGAGTGCATAAATGCAAGTTTCACCGTCTGTGTGAAGGCGTTGTCTTGTCATGATAGGTGCATCTGGATGGCCAATAATTTGAACTAAGGGGTGATCTCTAGTCCATTTGTGTGTCGAAGGATGAAGTTGATAAGTATCTCGCAAGTGAGCAGGACCCAAATTGCGTATGGATGACTCAGCAATGTAGGGGACAGGTTGAGCATTAGCAAATGGGTTAATGAATGGTTCTGGGTCATGCTTTGCGGGTTGTAGAACTGATAAAGGTATGGAATCTCCAGCTGATTGTCGTGAGTTGGACCCGGTTTGTTCTGTTGTTGTAGGTGATATGACTGGAGGACCGTCTCTTCCAACAGTAGTTGTTTGTTGAGGTGTATCAGGTTCTTGATGTTGATCAAGATGTGCAACGGAATTTGGTGTGGCCTCAGATGGACGGTTAACAGGCGTATCATCAAACAATGGAGCAAACAAGGTTTCCACTTCTTTACGAGAAAGTGACAATGGTTCAGCCGAAGAGACCGGAAAGTTAAGATGGTTGGTTGCGGGTCCTAAGCCGTTTTGCTCAGAAGCCATTTGAGTGAGTTCATCGAAATTAGCATGAATAGTTTCTTGAATTTCCCGAGTACGACAATTCCATATCCGATAGCCTTTTGAATTTTCACAGTATCCTATAAATATTCCAATGTCAGCCTTTGCTTTAAGTTTACCTAGATCATCACGATCATTGACTGGGTAGCATAAAGCTCCGAATACATGAAAGTGACTGATGTTTGGTTTCCTTTTGTGAACAATTTGATATGGGGTTTTGTGATGGCGTTTTGTGATCATACAACGGTTTTGTGTGTAACATGAGGTTGAAATAGCTTCTGCCCATAAGTAATCTGGTAATTGAGCGTTGATTAACATCGTTCGAGCAGTTTCCACTAACGTTCTGTTGCGTCTTTCGACTACTCCATTATGTTCGGGAGTGCGTGGAATAGATGTTTGATGTTCAATTCCCACTTTCTCAAAATACGACCTTAGAGTCTGATTCTTAAATTCTGTGACATTGTCAGTTCTTAAAATTCTGACTGTGTTGCGTAGCTGAACTTGTATTTTGGTGAGAAAGGTGATGATCATTTGAGGAGCTTGATCTTTACTTCGAAGAAAATAAACCCAAGTCCAGCGAGAGTAATCATCAACAATTACTAAAATGTAGCGTTTACTGTTGATTGTTTGAACACGCATCGGACCACACAAATCTATATGAAGCAATTGTAAAACATGATTAGTACTGTGTTCAGGTTTTGAAGGAAAATGAGCACGAGTACTTTTTCCTTGTTCACAGGCTGGACATAGATGATCTTTGGCATAACGGAATCTTGGAAAGCCTTCAACTAATTTTTGACGAGCGAGATCAGTCATCGTTTTGAAATTCAAATGAGAAAGGCGTTTGTGCCATAACCAGGATTTAGTCGTTTCAGCTTTGGATAGAAGACAGATTGGAGATGAAGCGATCATGTCATACATTGAAATTGTGTAAAGGTTAGTGCCACGTTTGCCAGACATCAAATCGTTGCCTTGTAGATCACGAACAAAACAGGTTTTCTCGCGAAATGCTACTTCTAAATCTCCATCACAAAATTGACCGACTGAAAAGAGGTTGTGACCCAAGCCTTCAACATAATAAACTCTGCTAATTTCAATATTCCCATGCATGTAGTCTCCGTAACCCATGATTAAAGCGTATTGATCATTCCCGAATCTGACAGTTCCAATAAACTTTGATACAAAGTTTTTTAACAGTTTGAGATTGCTTGTCATATGTCGGGTGCAACCGCTATCAACAATCCAGAGAACGATCTGAACCACCTGCATCAAAAGAAGACGACAGAGATGGAACAGAAGTAAGGGTGGAACCCGAGGAAATTGTGGGTTCCTGTTGGTTAGAAACACAAATATTTAACAATTTAGGAATCCATTTAAAATTTGGTTTGTATTGTAACCAACGTTTCCAGTTCCAACTAGTTTTTGCTTTGTTCTTAGTGAATGCACTAGCTTTTGGCGTGTTCCTAGAATTGTTGATTGCTGCTTTTGGGTTAACTACAACATCATTTGAAACTGTAGTAGGAATTTTTCTTAAGGTAGACTTAGAGGCATTAGTGGACCTAGAAGAATAGCCGGATCTACATTTCTTTTTACGGTGTAAGAGATTATTAGCTACACATTTGGTATGATCACCAGATAACACACTTTTACGATAAAACACACAAGATGCATTAATATTCAAAACATTAGAAGGTTCAGCATTCGTTACATTAAGATTTGGATTACAATTTGCCAGATTAGAATCTAAATCAGATGCAACATGAGTTTTATTCGAGTTCCTAAGGTGAGCTTCTACTTCTTGTACTTCTAGTGTTCCTCTTTTACGTTGCGAAAGCCTACTCTTTTTAGTCTTCTTAACGCTTTTTGGCTTTGGGCTGCTAACGCTCTTAGGGGAAACTAGACCTGTGGAAGTGGAAGAGCTAACATTAGAACTCTTAGCATGCTTACCCTTATCTGTTCTGTCTATTTGAAACATTCCTGGTGCTATCACAGTGGTGTCAATGAACTTTCCTTTTTGAAGTAGCTTAATTTTCTCTTTCAAATCAATGATGATGTGTTTTTTGTCCTGAATATCAGACTCAAGTAAACCATTGCAATAACGAATGTCATCGCGGTTTTGTTGCCATTCGGCGTTTTCAATTTTTAACTCCGCAATTTCATTTTGTAGTTGCAATTCTGTTTCAATATTTTGAGCTTGACACCAATCAATCTTTTGTTTGAGTTGACAAATTTCGTTTGAAAGTTTGTTTATCACATCATCACTGTTTTGACGCAACGTTTCATATCGCGGTTTTGTTGCCATTCGGCATTTTCAATTTTTAACTCCACAATTTCATTTTGTAGTTGCAATTCTGTTTCAATATTTTGAGCTTGACACCAATCAATCTTTTGTTTGAGTTGACAAATTTCGTTTGAAAGTTTGTTTATCACATCATCACTGTTTTGACGCAACGTTTCATATTGTGACCTCAACAAAACAAGTTCAGCACAGTATTCTGCAAATAATTCAGCATTGCTGGAATAATAGAGATTATTCATGAGAAAACTATGAATATCAGCTTGAAGAAGTTGTTCCAAGAGTCGATCAGAATCTGTTTTCAAAAAACGGTTTTTGCGTTGTTGAATCAAAATTGCATTTTCATTAAGAGCGAAAATATCTTTCATATCTTCAACTTCTTTTTGGAGTTCCTGTTCTCATCGAGTACCACAATAACGCAAATTTTGAACTAAAGGCAGAATTTCTTTTTGAAAAATGTCTCGCTTTTCCCGCTCGTAAGCTGATTGAAAAGTAAGAATTTTAATTTGCGAATGATGTTCAATGACGTTCGAGAGCTTTTGAGTAATCACATGGTTTGCAATATTCAACTTGACTCATTTTTTATCGACTCTTCTCTTCTAGTTCGTATTCTTCCTCAGTATTATGTACAATAACACGCACAACATTATTATCCATCAATTGGTCCATACTGTATAGCTTAGGAATTGTTTTGAATGCAGTGCTAAGAAAAGAGGATATGTAATCGCCGAGGCCAAAACCTTTATCTGGTCTTGGTTTTAAAGTAAACTTTTGAATTGTCGTTACAGATTCCCCATGTTTGTAAACGATATTTTGAAAAGCTTTAATTTGACGTTCGAGAGTGAGATTATCATCAAGTAAAGAATTTTCTTTTTCTCGTTTTTGCACTTTATGTTCATAAAATTCCTGTTTGCAAGTTATCACCTCTTTTTGTGTTTTTGAAAGTTCCTGTTGGAGTTGAACAACTTGTTTTTGAAGATCATGTTTTTCATTTTCCAGTTTGGAAACCAATTTACCGTTTGACTCAACTATGTCATATATTTGCTTTTGAAGATTTTGTTCTTTGACATATAAATCCTGAAATGACTTTTCAAAGCTTTTTTCACGATGAACTGCATTTTGAAAGTTTGAAAGTTGTTTTTTATAACATTCAATGTCCTTTTTCAAATCGGAATTTTCTTTCAAAACTTTAGTTTGCTCGTCCGTTATGTGATTAGAAAGAAGTTGATCATTAAGTTGTTTGGCCATAACTGTACAGTCAGGAGCTGGATCAGAAGGAGGTTCATGTTGTTCAATATAGTCATTTTTGTCTTGCTCAATAGGATCATCAAATGAGACAACAGTGTCATCATCAAATATAACAACTGTGTCTAATTGTTCATCCTATTGAGAAGAGAAAAATGATTCAGAAGGAACAAATTGCGCCTGATCTAATTCAGAAACAGAGGGTGATGCATTAAATTCTATGGAGCATGTGGTTAGGTCATTTACCTGAGGCAAACCATCAGTGGAGAACACTGGGTCTGAATCATTCAACTGATGTTCCTGCATGTTGGCCATAAGCATCACAGCTACATTGGCTTCAAGATCTTCCATATCATCATCATTGTAAGCATTAGCAAAGAAACTGTTCTCATGGGCATTGAAAGTTCCTTCCTTTTCATATTTGAGAGCCGTAAGTAATGCTTGCTTGTGAAACTGACTGCCGCGGGTTCTTGGGTGAGGACATGCAGTTGCAATATGACCTTTTTCGTTGCAGTTATAGCACCATATTGCATTCCCTGAGACTGTGTTGTTACTAGCAGCATTGTCATTACTTCGCTGAGGAGCACCTTGATTGTTTCTGAATCCCCCATTGTTGTTGACTCTTTGTCCATACCCAGAATTTCCAGTATAACCACCTGAACGTCCAGAATTACGGTTCTGAATCTCAACTCGACCATCTTGAATGACAGCTTGGTTTCTTGTATTGCATGAAGAATGAAGACGGTTGTTGGTTTTGTTGGAGAATTTGCTAAAAGCACGAGCAACAAGAGCAAGTCCTTGATTCAACGTATTGACGTCATCATCATCATCATCAATCTGATTAGAGTAATACATGCTATCATTGTTGTCATATGGAGCAAGTTGAGTAGAAGCGTGTTGAGAAGTAGGAGGTTGCTGGTGACTGAAATAATTCTGTTCCTGATCATCAGCATGATTAGACATCGGAGGATGTGAAGCATGAGTTTGAGCAACGAGTGCAAGGGGATTAGAAGTAGGTGGTGATGTAAATCCTCCTCGGGCGACTTTATCTTTTTCAACTTCAGACTCATAGTGCTTGAGATAGTCGTACAACAAACCATATGGGTCTCTGTGAAGATTCTTAGCTTGTCTCACAAATGTCACATACTTTTGCCACTCAAGACCCAGACTACTAACAAACTTTGTATTGACAGCGATTCTTGGAAGAGGTATATCATGTCTCTCTAAATCATTGACGACATTGGTGAAACGATGAAAGTAAGACTCAAGTGATTCCCCTGGTTCGATCATGATATTAGTGTATTCCAAGTAAAGTTTAGATTCCATGTCTTCCTTGTTCAGTTGTGTGCCTTGCATCAGTAAATGGACGTGTTCCCACATAGCTTTTGCAGTTGTTTGAGCATCAACACTTCTGAATATGATGTTTGGTATCCCTTGAAGTATGTAAGACATAGCATACTCATCTTCTTCACGATGATGATTTTGTTTAGCAGTAAGTTGAGACTCAGGAACACGCACAGAAGTTGGAGCTACTGGAGGATCAGCCGATGGGTCACCGCCAACGTAGTTAACAGGCCAAGGAAACGGTCCTTCAAGGATAACTTGTTTCATGTATTTACCATTGGGTTTCTTGAGTTCAATGAACCTTAAGAATCGACTTGCCCATTGAATATAATTTCCCGGTGTTAGCATTGGTGGGGTGTCAGGAGATCCTGCTTCGTGTCTGGATTGTTGAGTTGAAATGACTTCACATATCCTGTCAAACCAGTGAGTTGGTTTTGGTAGAAGTTGGCTTAGTTGTGGTGACATAGGATAAGATTGTTGTATTGGAACCATTTGTTGCATGAAGTTATGTTGTTGTGAGTAAACAGGTTGTTGATAATATTGTGGTGATTGTTGATACTGTTGTTATTGCTGATGATACTGTTAATTCTGATGTTGCCGAGGATGGTTAAAGTTGTAGTACGGTGGTTGAGACATATTGAAACACTTGTGTGAAAAGATGGATCTTGTAGAAGGTATAGGTTTTCCAAATCTCGAAAAGTTTGCCCAAGTAGATGTTTGCGAAACTTAGTCACTTATCTTGTGATTGCGAAAAGTTGTCCTTTAGAGATTGCGAAATTAGTTTCTCAGAGTTTTCAAAAAATTTTGGGATTTCGAAAGAGAGTTTCTCGAAACTTTAGAATATTTTCGAAAAAACTTGAGATTTCGAAAACTGAAGCTGTTTTCGAAAAACTTGTGATTTCGAAAATTAAGAAATTTTCGAGAACACTATTTCACAAACACACTTTCGAAATTATACAATTTCGAAAGTTTACCAAAAGTCGAAGTACTTTTCTTCCTTATACAAGAGAGAAAAGACTGAGTCCACAATTCGTAAAGCGATTAGAAGCACTTAGATCACGATTTCGAAACTTGGTCTAGGAGGTGTTTTCGAAATTTTGCAAAAATTTGTTTTTTCAAGGAAAGCAATCCAAAAACGAGTTTTTAATCCAAGATTTTTGTACTTCAAGTTGTAAAATGAGGAAATCTTGAAGAAAGTTATAAACTTGACAAACTTTTTCAAAAATTTAAGTAATTTCGAAAAAGGTGCAAAAAATCCAAATCGTGACTTTTAAGAGAAAGATTGATACTTTTGTGTTTGATATGATTTGTAGCACAAATTTGTAAGCAAATATGTGATAAAAACCAAGAAACAAACAAGAAAGTACAATTTTTCACAAAAAAAAATAACGAAATAAAAAGGTTTGAGGATCGATTTCAAAGAAGCAAAACAATAACTACACCTTCATATGGCGAATGATACCACTTGTTAGGTCACCATATTGATTTCACACAAACAAGAATGAGATAGATATAAGGAGTTGGGTGAATATTTGAATGAGAGAAATATAAGTGCAAGAGTTTCCTTATGATTTCAAATAAACAACCAAGTATTACATGAGACCTAAGGCTTCTATTTATAGGGAAGGAGCTAGGGCAACACTCCCTCTCCTTCCACTTACATTTCGTGTGGGCTTTCAAGCCCATGGACCTAATACCTTAAGTCTAGTAAACTTGTAACATAACATTAATGTAAGTAAATAATAACTTAAGCAACCTATTATTACAAATGACCGAGACTTGATAAAATAGTAAAACTTTGATCCCAACACTATGTAGCTTGTAAAGATTTAACAATCTTGAATAACTCCAAAACTATTAATAATGAAACACTGATACAACTATGTTAAGTATGCGGAATCTACTTCAACAAAGCTAAGAAGAACTTTAATGATTATATTAAAACCAAACTTTGAACCTGCTTATTACACAGATTCACTAACAACCCTAACAACTCTCTAATATCGTACGTGTATCTAGATATCTTCTAATACCATCCTAAGGCTCCTTTTATAGGCATAAGGAAAACCTTAAGTCGGTTTATAATACTTGAACGACAAGTAAACTAATTCTAAACTAATTCTAGAATATTCTAATCATATCTTTTACATAATATTCCTTTAACGATTTGCATAACAGTCCTTCAATAATAACAGTACTTTAACTTTCTTCACATCAGCAGTACTTTGACTTTTCAACATAAGCAATACTTTGATCTTCAGAAGTACTTTGATCTTCATATCCCAACATAATATCCTAAGTTAGTTATACAGTCTAATCTAACGAAAGGGGGTTCAGCCTGAGAGACTGGCATAGTTTGGTTTATTAAACAGTAATTAAACTAATGAGCACGAATCAACGAATAGCAACACGTACACAGATAGATAATAGAAGCAGAAGAAGGCCTGTCCTGATAGTTAAGCAGCTTGTCACTTGTTTTATTGCTAGTTTTATATGATGAGTATCGTAATCTAATCTGTCTCGTTGGATCCTGAATATAGGCGAGTAAACTCTTAATGATTACTTATGTTTATCCTATTTTCTAGACGCTAGATAAATAGGCGATGAACAGGTATGGTAGCCCAGAAAGCTCAACTAAACACAGAGGTTATTAATGCACATATACAAGTCACCAAAAACATCATCATATAAACTTTAATTGATGGGAAAGCAATTTTAAGGGGAACAGGTATGGTAGCCCAGAAAGCCCATCAATCCTGATGAATTAAAGCGTACTAATACAATAAAACAAAAATACTTAATGAATTAAATACATGCAGAACCTTCTTACAGCTCTAATATCTTCGTTTGGGGTGTGTCTTGTGATGCTTCTTCGACTGAATTCGTCTCCTTAGGGTTTTGTTGCACACTGAATTCGTATCTGTCTTGGGGTATTTATGGTTTCTGTCTGAGGGCACGATGTGGCGCATCGAGTAAGTAGATGTGGCGCATCAACTTAACTTCGCGTGGGGTCCAAGATTAATATATTCTGAAATATTCATACACCGTCTTCAAAGGCGGCGTATCTTGATCTTGTATGCGGCGCATGTCCTATAGTGTCTTGGATTGTATCTGGTGAGGTCTGGATAGTGATACGCCGTATGTCAAAAGTATAATGCGACGTATCTGGAGTAGAACAAGCTTTATCTTCTTCATTGACCAAAGTTTCATATGCGGCGCATGATAGAATTACATGCGGCACATTATTAATAGTCAGGCAATGGTCTTCGAATTCATCTAAGTATGATATTGCGACGTATCTGTAGAGAGAGATACGACGCATCTTCTGGATCTCAGTAGACTTTTGACATCTTGCTAGTTTTGCTCTATAATTCCTCCAAAATTGTCAAGTTTCACCAATTACTTGTTTTTATTTGAGAATTACTAAAGTAAACATTAAAGCATCAATTCTGATATAAAATATAATAAAACAAGTCAAATAAATAGGATAAATGATAACAATAATATGTACTTATTTGATGTTATCAGACATCTTTTGCAATTTTGGTAAAGTTCAGGGACATTTTTCGCATTTTACTCTATTAATAATCTAAAAATGGCATCATGTATACACGTAACATAGATAGGTTTATAAATATTTAATTGTAAGATAAGGCTACATTGTTAGTTGTCACATGCTGAATGGTTTTGCACCCACCTCATGCTAAATCGTTTAGAATATGATAAATAACTAAGCGTGTTAGTTTTTGTGAATCAAACATTCTTGGCGCTGACCGAATCAAAGAAAACCTATTAATCATCCTATTAATAGCCTACCAAACATCCCAAAATAACACTAAAACTTATACATCTATTATTAAACCAAATAACCTTTATATTTTAACTCATTTCACTTCAAACCCTTCTATTTCGAAAAAACCAAATTAGTCCCTAAATTTATAAAGCTTTAGATAGTAACACCAGTCACCCTGTAAACCCATCAAGTATGCATTTTAACTCTCGTTATATAACCCCTTTAGATTTCATAAAATACTAAATTAGCCCCTAAACTCATAAAGCTTGATAATCTAACATTCCTTTAAGGGCACGTTTGGTAGGGTGAAATTCAGAGAAATGAAATGAAATGCAGAAATCAAATCACAGAAATAAATTCTCAAAGAAATTCAATATAAATTACAGTGTTTGGTAACACCAGAGAATTGACTCAAGAAATTATTATTATTATTATTATTATTATTATTATTTAATAATAATAATAATAATAATAATAATAATAATAATAATAATAATAATAATAATAATTTATTATTATATTATATATTATTATTATATTAAAATATTTTATTATTATTATTATTATTATTATTATTATTATTATTATTGTATTTTATTATTATTATATTAATATATTATTATTATTATTATTATTATTATTATTATTATTATTTAGTTGTGCAAAGAATTCATTTCTTTACCAAATAGATGGGAAATCAACTCTCCACAAAATACAAATGAACCAAATCCTAGGAATTACAATTCTCCACCTTTTTATTTCTTTGAGGTACCAAACATAAGAAATGAATTGATTTTCATTTTCACATCCTCAATTCTTTGTATCAAACATGCCCTAAGGGAAGTGATTTGCACACTCAATTAATTGATTAGGACACTCAAAAATATTGCATATTGACGTTAATACCCTTGCAGGGGTGAACATGAGTATAAATGATCTAAGGATATATATATGTCAATACACAATACTTTTGAGTGTCCCATCAAATAATGACGTGTGCAAATCATCTTCCTTCCCTTAATTTAGTAATATAACCGCCAAAAATTTGTTTTAAGACATCACGAGTTGGTGAATATAACAAACTCACCTTACATCATTTTTTTATATTTACATTTTTTTAGAAAAAAACATATTAATGTAAAACTTTATACTGTAGCTGCAAAATGAATGATTTCGTATCCGCTGAATCACGGAAATAAAGATATCATTTCTGTATAATAGATAAAGTCATAGTTAGGTTCCGATCTATTAAAATGACATATAACAATGCTAACAAACTATTTAATAGATCGGAACCTAACTATGACTTTATCTATAAAAAATCGAACGAAAACGAAAAAAACAGACGAAAAGGTAAGAAACAGACGAAAACGTAAAAAAATGGTGAAAACGTAAAATAAATAGATGAAAACGTAAAAATGGGTCGAAAACGTAAAAAACGGGCGAAAACGTAAAAAAAATGGACGAAAACGTAAAAAAATGGACGAAAACGTAAAAAACGGACAAGAACGTAAAAAAACAAACGAAAACGTAAAAAATGGATATTGAGAAAGAGATGTAGGTTTGGAAGAGGTAAGAAGTGAAAGAAGAGGTAATAAGAGGAAGGAGATGTCTGAATTTTAGAAGAGAAAAGAAGAGGAAAAAAAAAATTTTAAAAAACAAATATGTTTTTCTGCGCGCCCGCAGAGGAAAGAATTGAATAGAGGTATTAAGAGCTTATTTTGAAAAAACAAACAAGGCCTAAAACTAATACAATCTATTATTATTCCCCTTTGGTTATTTACCTTTTGAAAATTTGGTTTTACGATTTGAAAATGTATGTTTGAACAAAGTAAGTATCCAATTCCGATTTTTATTAGTCAATTTTTCAGCTCAATTTCTACAAGTCTAACTTTAACAAACTAAACTAGACAAGTACTCGTGCATAGCAATAAAATTTTATATCAATAAATAGTTTTAGTAATAAAAAATAATTTATATGTTATAAACGAAAAATAATAAAAGTTTGCGAAATTGAGGCGTTGAACCGTTTCGGTCGAAAAATGAGTCAATGTAAGCAGGGTCAACCCGACGGGCTGGGTCGAAAAAATGGGTCAAATTAAACCGAGTCAACTCACTTGATTTAAAGCGTACCGGGTCAACCTGCCGAGTTTGAAGCGTCCTTAATCAACCCGGTTTTCAATGTGTATTAATAGTTTTCTTTTGAAACATATGTTTTAACATTTCATCTTTTAGTTTCAACATTTCCTTTATTGTGATAATTTAAATTTTTTCTTATCTAATATAAATTTTTCAACATTTCACATATTTATTTTTTCACTTTTCCACAATAACTATTTTGTTTTTTTATGTAGTAATTGAGCCTCTCATATTGTGTACCTGTCAGGTGCGAAGTTTTCTTAAATCACTTAATATAAATTTTTATTTATTATATGATAGATTGAGAAACAACGAGATTTTTATTTTTATTTTTATTTTATTTTATTTTATTTTTAATCTAGTAGTTGAAAGGTTAAATTATTTAAGAATTCCGAAGTTTTTTGTTTTACCTTAGTTTGGCGTAAAAAAATAAACTTGCATGAAGATAATCTTTTATATAATGAAAGAATTACATCATTTTGAAGTGTTTTTGTAAAACTTTTCGCAACAAAAAAAAATTAAACCAATAGGAGAGCTCGATTTTGCCACGTAGGCAAAATCAAGCAACATGATTGGTAAATAGAAAGTCAAAATTGAATTGATTTTGGTTAAACTTTAATAAATTTGGTAGAGAAATTTGGTTAAGAAAAAAAACACATACAAATATTTGTGCCAAATTTATTAAAACAAAAACTTAAAAAAATAGTAAGTAATTAAAAAACTTTAGGTTGAATTTTACAAAAGTTATATAGAGTTAAGTGTAAAATTATAAGTTTCCATATTTTTTAATAATATCTTTAGAAAAAATAACAAATAACCCCTTACACTTTATACCCCTATACTTTATAAGATGAACTTTATTTAAAATTACATAAGTATTAGTATTATTTTCAGACTTTCATCTATTAAAATTACAAAATTTTATAAATATACAAGTTAGTTATAATATACGTTAAATATTTTTTAAAACTAATATTCGTTTTAGACTTTCATTCATTAAAATATTTTTTACTAACGTTAAATAAAGACTCATGTTATTTTATTTGAAAAGTTTAATTTATGTGTATACGGGCTTTAATATTAAATACGGCTAAACTATTGTTAACGAGAATATGAATATCAAATGTAAGCACAGATTACTGTGATATGAAAATAAATATACGCTATTGTACTTATAACAACGACTCATGAAATTCTTATTTAAAGTTTATATATGGATATCCATAAAAATATTTTTAAAAAGCCTTACAGAGCATATTTTAACTTCATCAAGAGGACTTCCCTCATTACGAAAGGTGTCTCATGGATGGCGTACTGATATATCTCCTATTCGTGCTGATTATGTGCTACTAAACTCGCATAATTTGTACAACACGATATGAATAATTAAAGTTAAACAATAATATCAACCTCAATCTCAACATATGGCAGTTAAACAAAGTTAAATCTTTAACCAACAAATTTTTTTACAAAATATTATTAAAATAGATATTAATGCATAATAAAAATCCTGGACAAGTATTAGTTATACTTATATCACAATTTTTACGGGTAAATTCTTAAATGTCCATATACTAAATTAAAATTTTAAAATAAACTTGATTCATGTGTAAATTCCGTGCATGCACGGACTTATAGCTAGTTTAAATAAATGTTATAACCGTTTATTCTCAAAACAAAGAAAATTCTCGAAATAGCCCAAGTAAAACCATGATCAAGTAAAACCATGATACTTTTCTAGCTCAAAAAAGTCATTTCTCAAAATATGTGCAACTCTATTAATAGTTTGCATGTGTCATCTTTTTAATTTGTAAAGTATTAGTGGTTGTTGGGATTTTTTTAGTGTGCGATTAACGATTATTGTATTTTTTTTGCGATTAATTTTGTCTTTTTTAGAAAAAAAATATCTTTTTTTTCTTATAAAAAGACAAAATTTAGTCGTACAAAAAGTAGAGTAACAGTCACTTGCAAAAAAAGTGTGAGAACATGGTTTCACTTTTGGGCTATCTAGAGAATTTTTTAGATAGTTTATTTAATTCATGATCGATACTTAGAGAAAAGAGAGTTAATGGTACGTTTAGTTGGGGGAAAATGCCCTTATTTTTCATAAAATGTTTTGTGAAAAACAAGGAAAATAGATATAGCGTTCAAATAATTGTTTTTCAATAAAATATTTTGCAAAACACAAAATTCACTATTCGCTTAATTAACAAGGAAAATTACAAATAAATTTGAGTTGTTTTTCTTGTTTTCCTTTGTAACCCATAACTCTCTATCTCCTTTTTCAAAATAGAAAATACAAATATCAACTAAATGTATTTTCATATTTTAAAGTGTTTTGTGTAGATAAATTTCTCTTCCAAATTTTTACAAAACTAAAAATAAAAAACAAGATTTTTTTTTCTTCAATTAAACGCACCCTAACCGTCTCAATTGAAAGTTGGACCAAATTTGAATAGCTGTGACCTCTTTTTGTTTTTCAGTGACAGTGGATAATATATGCGATTCTTAATTAACAAAATATTTTGTGTTAAACATCCATTTTTTAACTTTAGTTTCTGCTTGTGGATCACCTTTTTCCTTAAAGCTTTTCAAAATATATACCGTTCTAATGCATCTTCATCATATATTTATACACACATTTTCGTTACTATCTATGTGTATAACCGTATGTATATGCATGCAAGCTTTCCCGTTCTTGTCTGTATATGCTTTCAAGTGTTAGGGTGATGTCGAACATTTGACTTAGGTAAACATGAGTTGTAGTAGAGGGCAAAAGGCATGATTAAAATGTGAAGGTTCACATGATTTACACCCCGAATTCGGTGACTCAACATAGGCAGAGATTAAGAAAAAGATGAACCTTTTTTTTGCCACGAGTCGTATCCTTATGTAATCGTGAATACATCCAGTAACCATCATTGCAACAAAGAATGCAATCTTACATGCTTTGTTCTATGCTTTATGAAAGTGCTTAAAAAACCTATGTTTTTCGTACTAATAAGTAATAAGTGTGTACAAGTTTGCTACATTTATAGTCGAAAAATATCAAAATTTATAGAATTTTCACGCTTATAGTTGTGTAAAATGTTTGATTGGCTCTTAACATAAACTTGTTACTTAAAAGTGTAGATATTTGTTAGTCACACTTAAATTTTTTACACACGATCGAGAAAGTGTGAAGAAATTAAGCGTCGCAAATTGGTAACTACCATTTATAATGTGAACAAATTTTGTATTTTATGCTTACAAACTTTAAAAAATCGCAATTTTATGTTTGAAAATAATGAATTTTTTTATATCTTGGCACTTATAAACGTAATAATTTTATATATGTTTGTAAGTGCGAATTATTTAACAATAAAATTCGCATTTTTTAAGACTCGTAATTAAAATTTTAGTGAGTGAATGACACATTTTATTGTTCTACATGTTTTTTTTTTTTTTTTTTTTGTCTCTATCTATAGTAGTGGCGGCAATTCTCGAAACAACACGATAAATGACACGAAGTTAAACATGTTTGGGTTGATGATAAATAGGTTTTGGTAAAAAACATGTCCCGTCTAACCCGTTTAATAAATGGTTCGTGTTTGGGTTGAGTAAATATTAAACAGGTTAACTCGTGAACCCGTTTAAGTATATAGGCCTCTTAAATTAAATATATAGTTTGGATTTTATGTTAGATTTGGATTAAATGTATTTTGTTATATACTTAATATGAGTGAATTATTGATTATAACTCACGTATTATTGAAATTGTCGTATAGTTATTTATATGTTATTACATCCGTCTTAAAATTATTGTCTCTTATTGACTTTTTCGGTCTTTACCTTTCAACTTTGACCTTAAGTATTTTTGTTAATATTACATAATACTTGTTACAAAATATATGAACGAATTGAGTTTTAACTGTATTTTCATTTGGTATAATTTTTACCAAAAATTGTATAACACAAAAAATAATATTTATAATCAAAGTTGAGAAAAAAAGACCGAAAAAGTTAATAGGGGACAATAATTTTAGGACGGAGGGAGTATTTTTATTTAGATCCTTATGTCTGTTTTGCTTTTAAATTAGTTAAATCGACAAACCACCAATCATATTCGCCGCTTGACCTATTTACTTAAACAGGTTAAACGGGTCACAAATAGGTTACACGTGTTATGGGTCTGGTTACGGTTGAGTTTCTTAAGACGATTAATAAATGGGTCGTGTTTAATTTGGGTAGAGGTTATAATAACCCGCCAACCCGCGAACCCGAATAGATTAACCCGAACATGACTCGATTGACACCCCTAATCTATATACTGCATATATATATATATATATATATATATATATATATATACAAGTGTGCTTTGAGAGTATTCCTTCAAATCAAACAGTATAATTATAAAACGCTCAACCAAAAAAAAACCTCAAAAGATGGCTTCAGGTTCTAAGTCTCGAAAAGGTTCAAACTATGTCCTATCAGCTAGCAAGTTCTTCACTGTTTTATTTATTTACTAAATAATTTTGCACTAGTGTGTATTGATATATAAGTTGATAGATTCAATACGGCTCTTTAATGTTTTATGTTTTCCACATTTATAACGATTTTATAACCTGGAATTTTATGTCTATTCGTGATAGATCCAGTGACAAGTGATGTAATAGCACTATCTCCCAACACACTACTGAATGCGAGAAGGTTTCTTTGTGACACATGCTGCAAAGGTTTCGTTAGACCACAGAATTTACTAGTTCATGGACGAACCCACAATCTTTCTTTCACCCTCAAGAAAAACGCATCAAATGTGTCGAAGACGTATATATGCCCCGAGCCCACTTGCATCTACCACAGCCCTTCACGCTCAACAGGAGACCTTGGTGCTCTGAAGAAACATTATTTAAGAAGACATTCTACTGAAAAGAATCACAAGTGTGACACCTGTTCCAAGGCATACGCTGCTGAAGTCGACTTAAAAGCACATTCGAAGATTTGTGGTAAAAAGAAGCACAAGTGTTCTTGCGGCATGAAGTTCCAAAGGTACAGTTTTTTAGCGAGTTGAATTACCTTTTTATTTTATTGTATAGTTTTTTTCAATCTAAAACATTTAATTTGTTTCAAAAATCGGAAAGTTAGAAAGTTATTTACTTATTTAATAAATTTCATTATTATTTTGCAGAAAATGTGACTTAAATCTTCACATGGATTGTTACTGCAATGCAAGAAGGTCTAATGGTACAACCAACTATTCATCAAGAACCGACATAGGAAACAACTCAATCAACGTCACCAGAAACAACAACACTGAGAGTTTCATAGGCTCAACTTCATCATATCCACTAACGTTCAACATGAGGCACAACTCAGGCCAAGTCACTATCAACCAGAACAACAGCACCCTCACAACTCAGTCAGATTTACCATCAGTCCAAACACCTTTCACTTCCTACCCTACCATCTACCAGTACGAGTCTCAGTTGCATGATTTCGCAGCATCTCAAGGGAGCCTGATGACAAACCATTACATGGGCTCAAACTCAGGCCAGACCTTTCCTACTTACTCTATTCCATCAACTCAACAAAACCAACATGACTTTCAAAACAACTTTGATGAAGAGTTTTATAATACACAGCCGCTAATGGGCAACAATGTCCCTATAGAGAACGTTGATTTCTACAGCAACTTCAATGGTGGACCGGATTCCTACATGGTGCCAACTATGCACCACACTAGTTGGAATGATGAGATGAACAATGCATATGGGGGAGGGGTTGGATCATTCAACCAAGCTTATGGTCAGGGTTACAGTGGCTGAAAAGTCTTGCAAAGCGTTGATAACCTGCAACATAGACACATTGTTATTTATGGTTTTCTGTCTTCCTAGTTTACTTCCAATAAATATGTTATGGGTGCATGTTATGTTAAGTACAGTAGTATTTTGTTGGGTTCTTGAAATAAGTGTTTTGTTGCGGTGTTCGAATAATTTCGAGTATGATATATGAAGTTTATTGTATAAGTATTTGCATTTTGTTTTCATAATAAAATAAAATCCTTACAAAAACGGGCATTATTATCTGTGACATGTTATGCAACTTTTATTTATTACAATTCTCTTTTTATGTTGAATAATTTGGGACTTGCCTATAACTAATATCCCAGAATGGAGTTCCTTTTTTGGCATAATGAATACGTATTTGTTAATATAATGAATACGTATTTGTTAATATAAATAGAATGTAAAGGTGCGTCACATAAACTGAATAATTAAGGCGAACAAACAGACTCATAATTAAGCCTAGCTTGTTACTGAAGGTTGATTCCAGCCGCTTGAATTGATTAACCCGGAGGACGATGAGTTTTTTGGTTTAAGCATACAAATTGGATGTCAATCTCGAAAAATATGGATACAATCCCTAAAAATCTTGATACACAACAAATATTTGATTCTGATTAGATGATTTTATTTCTTACATTAAATTGTAATAAAAATATTACTTAACCACAGCCTTAAGGGTTAAGGCTGCCTTTAGCATTTCCATACAAAATATGAGGAAAATTCAATTGCATACACTTATTTTTGTACATACCAAAGAACAAATCCTCACCCTCCATCCTTTTTGATCTAATGGCCTAGATTAATCTAAGATTTAATATGCTTAATATTAATACTCCTAACTATATAAAGCCCCTTCTTTTCTTTTTCTTTTTTCATTCGCTTTATTTTTTACACACACTTCGTGTGTGTTTCCTCTGCTCTCATTCCTTCCATTCATAAATCAGTTATATTACCATTCCGATCATCATCACCATCACTATTCCGATCACCATCACTGTTCCGATCATCATCTCATCATCACCATCAATGTTCTGATCACCACTCTGATTACCATCACTGTTCCGATCGACAGTTACCGTGTCTTTCATCATCACCGTTCCGATCACCATCACCAGCACCACTCCGATCACCATCACCGTTCCGATCATTATCATCATTTTTTATGGCTTCTTTTGATCTGAAATAAGTGTTTGTTTCAAAAGCAGATTTGATTGATATTGTTGCGGTTGATAATGTTGTTGAATCAGTTGATAATTATGTGAATCAAGTTGTTAACATTTCTTCTTATCAAGCTGCACACCAAGTGTTTGATGAAATGTGTAAGTAAAAAATATTTGATAATTTTGTTATCTGCTTTTGTAATTTTGCTTATTAATTAAGTTGTTAGTTGAATTTATGTTTTTAACTGCATTTGAATGCTATTTTTGTGTCAAATTGTGGTTTTGAATCTGCTCTGTAGCATACGTTTAGTATCACCAGTGATATTTGAAGTTGATGATTATAAGCTGGTTTAGTATCACCAGTGATATATGTTTAGTATCACCAGTGATAATTTTTAGTCTATTTATTTATAAGTTGTTTATGTTAAGATGTTTAATTTTCTTATATAATTTTTGACATTTTGATGAAGATGAAAATATAAGTTTGTGGTGATAAGCTGTGAGTATAAGTTACTGATAAGTTATTAATTATAGTGTAATATTGCTTATTATTTATTAATTAAGGTGTAGCCTACAGTGTTTTGAAGTCTTTTTTGTGGTGCTCTATTTAAATGCTTGCACGGCTACCAAAAAAGCTTATGGAGTTCTTGGCATTTTTCGTGTTGTTTATGAGTTTAATGCTGAGTATGTAATGAAGATCATTATTGGATTTTATATGTTTGATATATGTGTAGTATCACCAGTGATATGTTTGATATATGTGTAATATCACCAGTGATATGTTTGATATATATGTAGTATCACCAGTGATATGTTTGATATATGTGTAGTATCATCAGTGATATATTTGATAATCTGTTTCTTATTGTTGTAATTATTGATAAGCTGTCTATGATACTGGACTACTTTTGTAGACAGCCTGAGAGAGCTAAAGTCAAAAGTTGAGACTGATTTGCCAAGTCTTCTACCCTGAAAAGTTTGTGATATTGTTCAAGATTTTATGGGTATAAAGAATCCTCCTAAAGGACATAAGAATGACCGTATTAAGGGTGGACGTGAGAAAGCTATCGAGAAAAGTAAGAACCAAAAGAAGGGTTGTAATATTTGTAGTTTAATTGATCATAATAGACATACTTGTCCAAACAGGGGAAAAGTTTCAAATGTCAATTGGGCGGTGGTGTAGTTGAAAGTGTAGGCGGTTTCTCAGTCGCTGCAATTGAAGTATTAGTTTGTTGATAGATTGATTTTTTTTACTGAATTGTTAGGTTTATTTAATAGCATTGCTAATTTTATCTTGGACTTGTATATCATTTGTGATACTATTTTTTTTTCCTCTGAATTGTTAGGTTTACTCAATAGCACTAGTAAAATAAAGCTTAACAAGTAAACAAAAAAACCTATAAAATATACAAAATTTCACAAGTGATAATACAAATATCACTAGTGATAATACACATATACAGTTCAACTTCAAATATCACTGGTGATACTACATGTATGACACTTTTCACTTTTCATATTACCATATTAAACTAAATACCACTCAAAACTTTATCAAACAAATATTCACAAATCAAGATGGATTAAACAATTGTTCACTATAGCTCATTTCTGTGAATTTGAATCTCTTGTGACAAATAACATGATTCAGTCAAACTAAATACGTACTATTGACTTCCAACTTGTCAACTATACACATTTATTTATAACCGTATAGATTAAAACAGAACAACGCAACTGTTTTCATCAACTTGTTTTATTTACTTTGTTCTTCAACAATCGTCCTCTTCATTGGTTCATCAACCAACACCTTCATTTTATTCCCAGATGCTTTCGGAGGAACTTTTGATATCACATGTGATATCACTGGTGATATCAAGTGATATCACTGGTGATATCACATGTGTGTCAGCTTTCTTCTATTTGTTAAATCAATTGTGGTGATGGAGGAACTTGTGATATCACAAGTGTTTGAGCTTCTTCAATTTGGTTTTGGAGATGTTGTGCTTTTTTCAACGACAATTGCACTTGTTGATTCTTTTCGTTTGATGAGGCTGCTTTTTGCACAGGTCTCATTCAAATATGCATCAAAATATTTTCATAATTTTTGTTAGTGTACGAATAGTTCATTTGATTTCAATATCATATGTCAAACAAATAACTATTTGTTTTCAAATAACAATAGATATTCTACCAATCAACAATAATTTAACTTTTATATCACATGTAATACACTACTAGTCAATATTGTTTTCAAATACCGCGGTAAAACCTTTTGAAACATGCACAATCATTAAACATACAAATCCACCACAAATCAAACAGAAGCATCACAACATATCTTTTGTTCTGTTAAACCTAACTTTTAATCTCTCATATTATCACATAAATCATCACAACATCACAAATTATCGAAAATTAACTAGTAAAACACACTAATAATGATTCTATAACAGTAAAAACTAAAGTATTCGTTGTTTTAGATGTCGATTGTTTCATTTTCTGTGTGCTTTATATGATTTGCACGGTTAAGTCAAATACAAATATCACTAGTGATAATACACATATACTGTTCAACTTCAAATATCACTGGTGATACACACGTATACAGTTCAACTTCAAATATCACTGGTGATACTTTTCAGTCATACATTTCATCAAACACTTGGTGTGCATCCATGTATACAAAGTTTTTTTTACTCAGAAACTCAACCAAATGTAAACACTAAAAAACAGAACTAATAAAACAGCTAAATAATTTAGTCAGAAGCATCATACCTTCATCCCGAGATTCAGTAGGTTCATTTTGAACCGGCTTTTTCGTGGATCTGCTTGCGCACTCGATGATTCTTCAATTTTTGTGTTTTATTGATGATTTGAACGGTTAAAAAGTGGTTATTTTTTATTTATTATGGTGGTTTTTGATGATGGTTAGAGAGAGAAAGTTGGTTTTTTATAATATCTGATGTATGTAAAGTGAGAGGTAGGGGTGGGGTTGGTGGAGTAAGTTTGGTGAGTTGGCAAAAATGGTCCATCTGTGTTTTTTATGTTTTTTTAAAATGAGGCTTCTGATTGGTCTATTGGTATGTGAGTATTTTTGAGTTTGCAAAATAAAACACCTCTACAAAATATAATGATTTCCATAACTAATAAACGTCCTAAGATTGGAAAAAATTGAGTGTGAGATAAGGAGAGAGATTGAAGGTGAGGCTGCCTAGAGGGTTTATCAAGTGATTAATCGGTTAGGATTGAAATAAGGGGTCTATATGCAATTAAAAACGTGATATGATGTAGAGAAACTTTAAAACAATTCCTTTCTGGTTAGTAAAGTGAAAAATGTAAACATTTTGATTGGATTTTTAGTCCTTAATCTATTCCTTTCTCTCAATTGTAAATATCATCTAGCTTGATGCATTTATGTCATTAATCAATAAATAAAAGATGTCTAGCTATTTATACTGCTTATAAATAGTGAATGTTTATTCTTGGAATCTTCAATTTTAAAAACTTGCCTAAATTACTCCTAAGTATCCTTCAATACATTTTAAGTTTGATCAATTCTAAACGTGTTAAATTCTAAAAAACACACACTATATTAATTTTAAAAAACACATGCTTTGTATTTCACAAGAACACACGCTTTGCATTAAAGGTCTAACAAAATTCACGATTTCGCAAGTATAATCTGTCATTTTGCACGAATATATGTATAGTATCATATTATTACCCAGATGAAGATATTGATTAATTTTATCTCCAACATCTAAGCCCGTATATCTACAACTTAACCGAGTACACTTTTGAAAACCATCTGAAAACACCTAAAAGATGCCCTTTTGTATATAACTAAACCCCATGAATGAATATGAAGGTTGAGTAAACGGCTACACTTAAGGGATTATTGTTTGTTGGATCATCACACAAAGAGAGCTAACTCGCTAAGTGCAGTGGAACCCAATAACATGTTATTTGGTAGCCACCTCCTCAATAACACATCAATAACTAAAACACCCTTCCCAACACAGAAAGAAGAAGAAGAAGAAGAAGAAGAAGAAGAAGAAGAAGAAGAAAATAAAATAAAATACCAACAATTCCCGTTCGGGGTTGGATGAAGGACGAACGGCGGATGAATGATGCATGCGGTGAAAACGGCAGCGTCATTCCTGCATTTTTGGCGAATGGTGGACGAACAATGGGTTGTACCGTGCACTCTTAGCCATGTCCCATACACATGGGAATACCTAAGGTGGTTCCCAAGTATTTTCGTCTTTCAAGTCCAGTGTAATACAACATAAACTCTCATAATTTCTTTCAAAATTAAATATGTCAATAGAATAAAAAGTTGTGTTACAAGTCTTGCTTATATATGACAATATGCACTTGGTACCTTTTAGTCATTGGTCCGCCACTACGCATACATTCCTTACAAGACAATAGTCTAACAATGATCCGGTAAGTTTACCCAAGATAGAAACAACAACTAATCATTAAGTGGCAAGTTTGAGGAAGTTGGGGAGCCACAGGTTGTTAACAAACTTTTGTTAGTATGAGGATAACCACATCCGGAGTGCTAACTTGTTAGAGAACCGAGGCACATATCTTCGAAAAACGGACGTAATTTTTTGGTCCCCGAACATTATTAATTTTTTTCTACATATTAAAATAACTACGTCAAATGTAACAACGACGTACTCAAATCCAGACATATATTTTGCGTATATCACACGCCTTTCTACGTCAAGGTAGAAAAAGTTTAACCACACCCTGATTCGCACCTACTATCATTATTATCAGCTTTAAATGCCTTTATGTATGCATAATCTTAGATCGGTTACTATATAGGTCTAAGTTTACAAGCTGGAAAATAGTTCATTGTAACATAAAATTTCTCATATATTAAAGGTAGTTTTAAATGTTGAAGGTGCATAACCCAATTCAACACCAAACAACTCAGTTGGACCAAAACACTATTTTTATCGTAGATAAACACAAGTCTATTTTTTGTAACGGTATCAACACTAGCAAATCACACATCTAGAATTTCTATATATGTTTCTTAACCCCTTAATAGTAAAAGTAGTTATTGTAAATCGCTTAACATGTTTACGATTGGATCTTTAGTACTTGTAGATCACACTCTTCTCTTTCAATTTTGGTCCTTAGCAGAGATAGGATGTTGTATATTTAAATTGTGTAGAAACTAGAAAGGGGGGGGGGGGGGTTTGAATAGTTTCACCTCTTTAATTACGTTTTCAAAAACCTTCTTGAAGTTTGTTTTAAAAATCTTTTAGATTCGAAGTTTATGTGATATCAATATAACGATATATGAACAAAATAATGAAAAGTAAGTAAAAATAAACGAAAGAAATGATCACATCGGGACACGAAGATTTATAGTGGTTCAGCTACGAAGCTCACTCTTCGCCCTTCTCCACTCCTCGAGTATCACACTCGAGAGTTTCACAAACACTATGTCAACACACTCGCTTATGGCGGAGCAAACCGTACACCAACGCTTACACCAGTTAACGACATTAAGTGGAATGTCGAGTCCTAATCCTAGCTAGAACCAATCTACACACTGACACACGGCACTACACAATTCGAACCAATACTAAGTCCGAATCAACACAGTACACGATTCCGAGCTTATACACAATTCAGATTTCAACACTTCGTTTCTTGACGAATACGAGTGTTCTTCTCTTGCACGTGGAGGTAGGATGAATGTGATCACTTATAAACAACTTAAAACACGTTAATGTGATCAAAGAATAGGATTTAGAATGATTTAGGAAGACTGGCAGTTTTAGTGCTCAAGAGGTGAATTTTTCTGCATGAAACAGTGCAATATTAATAGTGAGCATTGCACTGAGATAACTTGGTGTGATCGGTGTAGCTAGGAATAAAGGCAATTTTTAGGATTAACCCCAAATAGCGCAACTATTCATATTATGTTTGTGTATATTGACTTCTCACATTGATTAGTCAATCCCCTTGTAAAACCCTTTTTGTTGCACTTATTACTAGTGCAAAATACCCCTAGTAAACCCATCTGAGTCATTCTTTTCATGTTGTTTCGTTACACTTATCGCCTAGCCTGCCCTATAGTTTCTTTTAGTCCATGGTCCATACGCTATTAGTTAATTTTGGTCCCACTGGTGGAAGTTGCGGGTTTTAAATAAAGGGTATTGGAAGACGATCAGGTTTAGATGGTAGTTGATCTCAAGTGGGGGATGCTTTTATATGTGTGTATCATTTTTATTTATTTTTCTATTTTGTATACCTTGTCTGACATAAAAAAAAAAAAAAATGAAAGCAAAAGTTTGTTTATTAGTTTGTTTATAGCTGATAGTAATATAAATCAACTTATGTGTGTGGTATGTATTCTCGCCTTGTGCAACTTATAGAATTTTAACTTATCCGTGGATATCATTTAAAAACCCATGCATTTCTATCTCTCCTTTCTATTTAAGGTTTCAATTTATACAATGGGGGCATTGTACATTTCAAGTGGGAAGAAGGGAGATAAAAATGAGAGATTTTATGTTTTTGGTCAAAATATGTGCTAATTTTACCCAAATTTTTAAATTGTTTAGAGCACATGAGTTTTTTCATTAATGATGAAGGCTGAGTTGATGCATCTTTTTGCCTAGTATATGGAGATTATGAGGCACTACACTACATTTTATATGCATTAACTCGTGTATTGGATGATTTTGAAGACCCTTGACTCTTGACCCTCATATTTTACCTTATGGGATTGAATGCGACTAGTGGTGGGGCGATTGTGGACTTTAGGAAACTATTTGTTTCGTATCTTTTTGTTTACACCTATTAAATGTTTTCCCATATCTTTATCCTACATTATCATTCCTTACCTTTAGCTTATTCGAGTTAAGGAATTGAGCAGTCACATGTGTCTCGTTCATGGAGGCTAGTGGTGGTGGTGGCTGCTGCTGCTGCTGGTGGTGGTAGTGGTAGCTTCTGGTGGTGGTGGTTACTGGTGGTGATGGTGGTTTGCTGCTGGTGGTGGCGGCTGCTGGTGGTGGTGGTGGCTAGTGGTGGTGGTTGTGGCTGATGGTGGTGGCTAGTGCTGGTGGTGGTTGGTGGTGGTGGTGGCTGGTGGTGGTGGTGGCTACTGGTGGTGGTGGCTAGTGGTTGTGGTGGTGGCTGCTAATGGTGGTGGCTGGTGGTAGTGGTGGCTGCTGGTGGTGGTGGCTGCTAATGGTGGTGGCTGGTGGTGGTGGTGGCTAGTGGTGGTGGTTGGTGGTGGTGGCTACTGCTGGTGGTGGCTGTTGCTGGTGGGTAATCATTACCATACCTCCTAATTTACTGGGTAATGCCTCATTACCCCATACTAAACAATGATTGCATTCCCTAGTCATAAACATGCATATTTAATCATTATCTTTCCCATTCCCCATTCCTCACCCCTCATTACCCTCAACCAAGCACCCCCTTAGCTTTTAGTTAAACGAATCTATGATCTTGTATGATAATTAAGAAAAAATCTACTCTTCTTTACATTGTATACCACTATGACTTCTATCTAAGTACTTACTTTCGTTTATTTTACATTTTATTAACTATATAGTATCATTTTTTTGAAAGATTGTTGTGTAGAAACATGTAGGAGGCACAATTTCACAACTACAATCAACATATATAGTTACAGCTAATTATATACGATATATGTAAAGATGAAACAAATCACATTTTTTGCATCACTCATGGCCCCACATATAGCTATTTTTGAACATTTTTGGTTACGTGAAATGGTTAAAGAAAGATGAATATGTCATTGACCAACAACCTTGATATAATCAGCAATTTACATGTAAACACTGGTTAAGTTGTAAATGAAAAGCAAATTGAATATATTCGAGGAGTTCTAGAGATGAAATCATTCATACCACCGCTTATAAGTCCCACATGATATTGCAATAGTAACCAACGTTAGACTCCTAAATTCTACATTTCTATCTACATATCAGGGAATAGATTTTTTCAACGAAAGTTGAATAGGTAAGTCAATAATTTTTCACGAAATATTGAAGGGTGTTGTTAGCGTATGTTAATTAAATAAATATTATTCATTGAACAACTACTTGAATTTATTCACATATTGTACATTTGTGAAAAAAATTTGAGCAATTTACCCTTGCTACTAGTACTTGGTAGTAACTAAACGAATATCCACCTATAACTACGGTATATAATAGCAGATAGTTATATTTGCAAACTTTTTATTCTGGTGTGACCCTTGATGCAACACTTATAGTCTTAATTTGTAGTCATTGCGAGAAAAAAAATTGCATGATAGAAACAAAAAATGATAAAAGTTTGAGAACTAAAATATTTAAACTATTAATTTAATTAGGGATGTTGTTACCATGTTTTAATAAGAGCATATTATTAATTGAACAATTTTAAATTTTTAAGTTTTGAGAAAAAAGAGTTTTTTTTTTTTTTTTTTTTTTTTTTTTTTTTTTTACATAGTTGAGAAGAGATAAGTATAGAGATTAAGAGCATATTTGACGCGAGAGATTATCAAAGATTATGGAGGCTTAAGATTATTTTATTTTTTTAATAATAAGTTTTGGTTAAAAAATAATATTTCTTAGGCAAATTAAAATTGTGAATTATTTTAGAAAAATAAGTTCCAAAAAAAAAAGTTCTCAAAACAAGCTATTAAAAAATTATGGAGATTATTTTTTCAAAACTTAACTGATTTTAATCTTTCAGTGCCAGCGCCAACGCCAGCACTAGCACCATTGCAAAAATAAATAAATAAATAAACGACTGCAATTTTAATATTTTTTCATCATCAGCACCACCAGCACTAGCATCAACCAACAGCAACAACAACATCACAAGCACCAGCAACATCTATTTTTTCTAAAAAATAAATAAATAAATAAACCACCATGTAAGATGGTCAAAGGTTTGTTAAGAGACATACTAATCTATGTTGTAAATTAAAAAGCAAAAGGAATATATCCTACATTTCAAAAAGCACCTTAATTAGTGTATAAAGTTGTAATGACTTTTTTTTTTTTTTTTTTTTTTTTTTTTTTTTTTTTTTCATATCAAAAGCTTTTATAAAAAAAAGTCTTTGCTCAAATACAAAGAAACTCTTTAAATAGCTCAAAATCAATTAAAAAGACTGAAACTAATCACAAGAAAGGTTGAACTAATATGGCTATAACTTTAATTTCCCCAAATCCCCAACTGATAGCATAAAAAGTCTTCAATTGCAATGGCAAAAAACTTTTTTATAATAGTAAAAAGCTTTTAAAAAATCTCCCTTAAAGTTGCTCTAAAAGCCCTTATATTAGATAATGCACACTAGTCACGCCATCCATGTTGGGAAAATTTAATAACTAATGTAGCTTGTTTCGTTCTTCTTAACATCTAAAATCGATGTATATTTGTCTTTGTTTCGGTACAAATATTATATATAGGTTAATTAGTTTGTTATTTCTAATGGTTATATCTAATTTAATACCAATTAAAGTATATATTTTCTATACTTTTTAAGTTTATACATGCCTCAAATGTACGTGCTCATTTAAATAGCTTGTTATAATCTACTAGTTTTATTGTCCGTGTATACACGAGATAAGACAATAAGTATAACTAACAACTATATTTCAGTTATGTTTATTCATTGTGAACTTATATGTTTTAGACAAAAATACACCGTTGGTCCTTAAACTTTCCACAAAACATCACCATGCACCTTAAGTTATGAAAATCGTCGTGGTGCGTCCAAACGTCAAGGTTTTGAGACCGATTGCGTCCTTTGACCTGGAATTCTATGGTCAACGCCCATTTTTAGTTATATCATCAATGTTATAATAGACCAAACACATTTTCAACCATATCTAAGTTAAATCTAACCCAAACTCCTTTAACATCATCATTTTGTGCCTTTGTTGTTGTTTCCCTAAAGTTACTAAGCATGGATCTTGATGGAAATAGACTATATTAGTGTGTTCTTTCCTCAAATGGTGCATTGTTAACAACTCGTTAAATAAAAAGTTACTAAATTATATCATGACTAAAATACACCGTTGGTCACTAAAATACACCGTTGGTCCCTACGTTTTGAGGTAGCAAGCGCTTCACCTAAAGTTCTTGCATCTGCTGTCTCAACATCTACAAGGGAGAAGGTTAAGATCTTGTTAAGTAAGAAGGTAAAGATGTCGTTAAGTACGAAGGTTACTTAATTTAAATCATGACTAAAATATACCGTTGGTCCCTAAATGCTTGTAAATGTGTTCATATTTCCAACAAATAATGAGGAATCGAAGAGTCCAAAAATGCTTCTAAAATTTAATGCAGACTCTTCGTTTTCCCCATTATTTGTGTATATATTGGTTACTTTCACATGTTGCTGCATACCAATCTTATATCATCAACCTCAAACACATCAATCACATTCACTTGAAATCATGTTGTCCGGAAACAAAAGACCAAGAGATGCAGATGCTATCGAAGACAAGGAATTGAGCAAAAGACCAACTACTGAAGCAAATGTGGCAGCAGAGAACCCTGTATCTAACCAACAACAGTCGCTCAAAGTTGAAGGTGATGAAAGCTGGTACTATCAACTAGAAGCTGTGTTGGAACAGGAGAAAGATGAAAAGGAGAAGAAAGAAGCAAAGGAGCATGAAAAGCAAAGGAGCAGGAAGAAGGAAAGGAGGAGGCAGAAGGAAGCCATGCTAAAGTAATACAAGGAAGGTGTTCTGCAGCAGCAGAGGAGCATTGGAAGAGAAGGCTGCAATTAGGAAATTAGAAAAAAAATGGATAAAAAAATGATGAAAGTGAAGAAGATGAATGTTTAGAAACATTCAGTTATAATGATGTATATTTGGCATACGCTTCGGATTAATGTCATGATATAACGAAACAAATTTTAAATGATAATTTTAATCTTGATTTTCTGAGTTTTTGCTTTCAATTGCATGTTTTCATCTGCATATGCAGTTTAACGGTTGTTTGAATTTAATCGTTTTGACTTTCACAAGTCAACATACACCCAAAAATTAAATGACTGTGTAACCAACGATGTATTTTAGTGACCAACGGTGTATTTTAGTCATGATATAATTTAGTAACTTTTTACTTAACGAGATGTTAACAATACACCATTTGAGGAAAGAACACACTAATATAGTCCATTTCCATCAAGATCCATGCTTAGTAACTTCAGGAAAACAACAACTAAGGCACAAAATGATGATGTTAAAGGAGTTTGGGTTAGATTTAACTTAGATATGGTTGAAAATGTGTTTGGTCTATTGTACCCTTGATGATATAACTAAAAATGGACGTTGACCTTAGAATTCCAGGTCAAAGGAAGCAATCGGCCTCAAAACCTTGAGGTTTGAACGCACCACGACGATTTTCAAAACTTAAGGTGCATGGTGATATTTTGTGGATAGTTTAGGGACCAACAGTGCATTTTTGTCTATGTTTTATTATCAGCTAGTAGGGTACCCGCGAGATGCGGCGGCGGGTACTCTGTAACTATATTTTTTTAACATTATGATGTTATACGACCATACTTTTATTAAACAATTAATTTACAAATAACAATAACTTTAGTTAAGTCACTGGTATAATTCCATATCATGTTAACCGAATCTACCACAAACAAAATCTTGATTCTTCCTTCAGCACAATCATCCTTCATCAATTTTGGAGCTGACCGACCCAGTTCGACCCTCATTCCTCGGTCGGCGCAGCGGCGACCGAACCGGTTGACCAACCACTACGGGCAGCCTAATGACTTTATTTTTAAGTGCTTGGCTTAGCAGCTTGATTAGATTGTACATTGTGGTTAAATAATTTTATATTTTGCTGAATGAGTGAATTAAATAGTGTATTAATTGTATGTGTTGAATAGTGCTTTGTTAGTTGTATTTGTGCTTCAAATAGTTTGTATTAGGGGTGTAAACGATCCGAGCCGAGTCGAGTTTTATGTTAATCGAGCTTGGTTCGAATTATTTTTATATGTTTCGAGCTCGGCTCGAGCTCGTATAGTATTTCTTGACTAGGCTCGAGCTCGTGCTCGATTATAAGTTTTATGTTCGTGCTCGAGCTCGAAGCTCGTTTATAAGTTTTGGTAATTTATTACTTGTTACAATTTGAAAATCGAATTGCTCGTTTATGAGCTCGAGATCGACTAGCTCGCTTGTTAGCTCTTGTACGAGCTCGAATAAGCTCGTTTATTAGTTAAAATTAATTTTAATGAGATAAAATGTAAAGCCAAAAAGACTATATAAATGACTAATAAAACAATAGGCCAAATGAAAAAAACCAACTGAAGGTTTTAAATCATTTACCATTAGTCCGTTATGTAACAATTTGTAAAGAGGCTATATGTAACAATTTGTAAAGAGGCTAAGTAAATACTAAATTAAAGTTAAAGTCATCTAAATATAGTAGCTTGGAAATATGGCCATTTCTTAGTTATGCTGCTGCATACCAAAAAAAAGAATGCTGCTACTGCATACCAGAATATGGAGTGCCAAAAACCAGAATATGGAGTGCCAAAAACCATAACTGTCCCAAGAATCACATAACTGGCCATTTCTAGTAGCTTGGAAATATTGCCTTTCACATAACTGTCCCAACTCCCAAGAATCAATATGTGGCCAGGCATGAGTGCATGACTAATAAAAGACCAAACATCAAAGTAAAAGTGCACAAATTAAAAGACCAAACATCTTATAACTGTCCCAAGAATCTTATACTGAAATGCCAAAACCATCAAAGTAGAAGTGCACAAATTAAAAGATAAAACACGACTAATAAGAAATTAAGATGGCAAGTTCTCCATTACAGTTAAAATACCAAACAAGACTAAAATACCAAACCAACTAAAGCACGCACTACATAACTAGAGACTTGCACGAACTTGCAGGCATAACAAAACACTCTTTACAATGAATACATTGTGCTCTTTTTCCATGATCAATCTTAATCATATCGATCCACACCTTTGACTTGCAAGCTGTTTTTCTCTTCGTAAACTGATGTTCATCACCAAGATCCCCTTGTTAGTTTTATAGACATTATAATAATAGTTGTGTGTTAGGATCGAACTCGAGATCACGGGATTGCACACAATACATATGAAGAGTAAAAGAATAATTATTTATAAATGTTATATATAATTATTAATAAACAAAAAACTAGTAACGACCGTTAGTATTTAACGGAGAATGACGAACGGCCGTTAGACGAAGATTAGAAAAGTAATACTTGTGAATACTTGGAAACAAGAGAAGGTTCCGGAATCCCTTTGGGGATACCACAACTGATCGGCCAAGGAGGAATCCCACCTCCTTTGTGCCTTGAGCTCCAAGTTTCAACTAGTATATAAACAAACCCAAGATGCATTGTTTTCTCATAACTTGTATACACACATCTTGGTGTTTTTCTCTCCTCCTCTTGTCCCTAAATCGATCCATCAAACAATCCCTTAAGGGATTCGATTTTCTTATAGCTAAAAGGTTTTGTGTTTGATTTACTTGCATAAACTTTTACTTGAATTAGTACGTGTGTACAAGAACGTGATTCAAACACACTATTTTTTTGATTCTTGGATTGAATTACGAAAGAGGTAAGGGGTAATTCTTATAATCCACATAAACCCTAATTAGGTATGCTTACTTTTATATTTGAAGATTGCATTTGATTCTTGTTCGGGCTAGAATCACAAAGGTATGCTTACTTTTATATTTGATTAATTAATTACATATTATATGATCTTTTAATTGCTTCTGCTATGCTCACTTGATGTGTTTGGTTTATTTTATATGATTGTCATGATATCATAATTCCAACAGTGGCATCTAGAGCCGTTATAATGTGTAATTAATTATCGAAACGTATAAAAATTGAATCTTGATTCGTTTAGTTACATGTTTTTAGGGTTTTTTAATTCCTAACCCTAATTTTTTAATTGGGTCGATTTAGACCTTTTAGAGTTTTAGGGTTTTGGTTTTGATTTTTTAATATGATTAGAAACCCTAGGATGTCATGTAATTGGTTATGCGTTTTAGTAAACGATCTTGGTGCAATATGTTAATTGTTAAGCATAATCCATGAAAAAGTGCATATTTGCATGAATTTTATTGTGTGATAATTTAAATGGTTTAAATTGGATATATGAATTAATTGTTAAGTTATATCGAAACTTGTAAATTTATTAATAGATGTCGAATTGGGGAAGACTCCAATATTAAGTAATCAATTATGTGCTATGTGGTATTTGTTTAGTTTTGGCTTACGCAATCGATTTATCGATGTATGTGGCTCTTTTTCCTAGAAAAAGAAAGCCTTAATTGAATAAATATATTATACACCTAGACTTGATTATTAATAGGGCTATTGAATAAAATTTGCATGTGGCTACATGTTTATACATATTTAATTGTTATGATTATGTATATGTTTATTTGGTTATTTTATTTTTTATTATGTATTACTTGTTTTTTGTTTATTATTATGTTAGACATGTTTATAAACAAAAAAGGGTAATTTTTGAATAGAAAAATAATATGGACTAAATAAATGGAAAAATTGTTTTGGTTTTAAGGGTTTAAATTTCAAAGGATTGGTTGATTGATGTTTTTGTACAGAGTGTGCGAAAGGCGGACCGAAGGTTGCCATACAATGTGCTTGTAGAGAGGGGTTATTAAAGACCATGCACCTACCGGTTCTCTACAACCGCTTGTGTGCCGACTCTAGACTTACCTATATCACTATATTACGTATATTGTCATCTTAAGGGTGAATTCACCACAATTCCACAATGATTATCCGAAACACTAAGCCTTAGGGCTTATGCAAAAGTACGATATAGTGGACGCTAATTGTTGGTAATTCTTTAATTGGTGAACCCGATACCTCAATAAAAACTTTGCTATTTTACTCTTATTGAATTGGTAATAAAAATGTTTTATAAAACCAATGTTATGAAGTTGTATGCATGCTTCTTCATACATTATTTTGATCACGTCAAAATTAATACCCTTAAAAAATTAAGTCAAATTCCATCTAATTAAGAACACTTGAAGTTGTAATTTACGTCATGTGAGAACTTGGCGAGATTGCAATGGAGAGGTAAATTTCATAAATTCATTGCTAGCAGATCAACTGATGTGATGGATTTGTGAGTTTGCAGTTTTTAAGTTAGATGACTTAAATTGAGTAGAAAGTGAGATCTTGGACTCAAGGCATTAAGATGGGGATTAAACATGCTTACAATACAAATGTTTGTGATTGTAAATCCCATAAATCTAGGAATTGGACAAATGTTATGCCAATTATTGTACGACAAGTTACCTCATATTATACTTTCATTACTAGCAGATCAACTGATGTGATGAAACTATGTTTATGGAGGATCCTAGTTTTCAAGATTATTCTATGGATATGATTTCCTTGGGTATTTTAATTTTCTTGAAAAATTGTATTATCAAAAATACTAATGTTTTGAACTTTCTTTATCTGTAGAAATGGCTCAAACTGATAACACCAACTTACGTTCTGCGTTCAAGGCTTACTTTGAACGAGAAAAATTGACTGGCTCAGAGAATTTCAATGACTGGTATCGTTCACTTAGGATTGTCTTGCGAGTGACTGGTCAACTTGAACTCTTGAAGACGCCTTGTCCTGCTGAACCTGAAGGCCCTGAAGCTACTGATGCTGCCAAGGCTGATTGGAAAATAGCTTGTAATGAAAATATTGATGTGGCTGCAATGATGTTAGGGGCAATGTCACCAGCTCTTCAAAGGCAGTTTGAAGAATACTTTCCCATGAACATTATTGATGAACTCTAGAAACTATATGAGAAACCATCAAATGTAGAGATTTACGATTTGATGGAGTCTCTACATGGTTGTAAGCAGGGTGATGGTGAACTTCTGAGTGGTCATGTGTTGAAAATGAAAAGTTTCATGGATCAACTACAAACACTTGGTAAACCCTATGACAATGATATGGCTGTGAACTTAATCAATAGATCCCTTAACAAGGAATTTAGTGGTTTTGTGAGGAACTTTAATATGCATTGCGTGGGGAAGACAGTAAGTGAATTGCATGCACTGCTCATTGATTATGAGAAAGGTTTACCACAAAAGGCTTCTACACCCCAAGTACTTGCTATTCAAGGGGGTAGAATTAACAAGCCAAATGCGAACAAGAAGAAGGGTAAGGGTAAGGGTAAGGCTGATAAGAATAAGCAAGTTATGGCTTATCAACCACCTCAACCTAAAAAGAACCCTCCTAAGAAGGATAATCCGAAGAAGGATCAAGGATGCCATTACTGCAAAGTGATGGGTCACTAGAAGAGGAATTGTCCTCTTTATCTCGATGACTTGCGAAACAATAAGGTTAAGAAGACTGGGCACATGGGCGCCAGTACTTCAGGTAACTTATTTGTCATTGAATTATTTACTTTTCTCATAAATTAAATTCCTGGGTATATGATATTGGATGTGGTATTAACATTTGCAATACACTACAGGGGTTTAGAGAGGAAAGGAGACTATCTTATGGGGAGCAATTTCTGCATGTGGGCAATGGAGCACAAGCAACAGTTGAAGCCATAAGAGTGTTTAATTTAGTTTTACCTTCTGGTTTAGTACTGATTTTAAACAATTGTCATTATGCACCTTCTATAATTAGAGGTGTTGTTTCCTTTTCATGTTTGTTGGATCTTGGTTTTACTCATACTATTGATGGCAATAAAATTTCTGTTTCTTTAAATGGTGTATTTTATTTTAATGTTGTTGCTGTGAATGGTGTGTTTGAAGTTGATATGAATGATTGTATGTACAACAATAATAATAATTCAATGTACAGCATTAGTAAGAGAATGAAGTATGACTTGAATTCTTCTTACATTTGGCACTGTAGACTTGTCCATATAGGCAAGACTCGCATGCAAAAGCTGCGTAAAGATGGGCTTTTGAAAAATATCAATGATGAGTCATTTGATAAGTGTGAGTCTTGTATTTCTGGGAAGATGACTAAGAAACCTTTTCATAGCAATATGGAAAGAGCTTCAGATCTACTTGGTTTGATACATACTGATGTGTGTGGACCACTTAGACATGTGTCAAGGAGAGGTGCTGTTTACTTCTTAACTTTTACAGATGATTTCAACCGTTATTGTTATGTTTATTTACTTAATCATAAACATGAGGTGTTTGAAACATTTAAAGTTTTCAAAGCAGAAGTAGAATTGCAATTAGGAAAGAAGATTAAAGCTCTTCGTTCTAATCGAGGTGGTGAATACCTTAGTCAAGATTTTAAAGATTTCTTAACTGAGAATGGAATTGTCCAGAATCTCACATCTCCATATACTCCACAACAAAATGGTGTATCTGAGAGAAGGAATCGTACGTTGTTGGACATGGTTCGATCAATGTATAATCTTACTCATCTTCCTTTGTCTTTTTGGGATTATGCTCTTGAATCAGCTGTTCGTATTTTGAATATGGTTCCCACAAAGAAGGTTGATAAGACACCATATGAGATGTGGACTGGAAAAGCTCCGAACTTGTCTTATTTGAAGGTCTGGGGTTGTGAGGCGTATGTTAAACGTGACTCACAAGATAAACTCCAACAAAGATCTAAAGTACATTTTTGTAGGATACCCAAAGGAGACAATGGGTTACTACTTTTACTTCCCACCTGAGAACAAAGTGTTTGTTGCTAGGTATGGTGATTTTCTTGAAATTGATCTTGTATCTCAAGAAGTCAGTGGGAGAGTATATGATCTAGAATATGATCAAGATAATGCATTACCTTCAGAAAACACTAGCACACTTCCTGTAGAACCTGAAAGTCTGGGTCCTCCACCAGAAGTTGAAGTAGTTCCCATTCGCAGATCTTCTAGATCTGTGAAAGCTCCTGACCGTCTATGTCTTAATGTAGAGGTTGAGGAAAATTTACTAGGGGATCTTAATGAACATACTAGTTATAGAGCTGCCATTAATAGTCCTGAAAAGGAAAAATGGAAAGCTGCTATGAATGGGGAAATACAATCCATGCATGATAATGAAGTCTGGACAGAAGTAGACCTTCCTCCTGGTGCCAAGGTAGTTGGGAGTAAGTGGCTCTACAAGATTAAGACTAACATGGATGGAAATGCACACACTTATAAGGCTCGTCTGGTTGCTAAAGGTTTTACTCAAACTTTTGGAATTGATTACAAAGAGACTTTTTCTCCTGTAGCAGACATAAGAGCTATAAGAATTCTCATAGCTATAGCAGCGTACTATGACTATGAGATATGGCAAATGGATGTGAAAACCGCTTTCTTAAATGGTCATATAGATGAAGACCTCTATATGGCACAACCAGAAGGGTTTGAAAATCCAAAGTTTCCAAATCGTGTATGCAAACTTCAAAGATCCATTTATGGATTAAAGCAAGCATCATGAGAATGGAACAAGAGATTTGATGCTGAAATCAAAAAGTTTGGATTTACTCAGAATCTTGATGAGCCATGTGTGTTTCAAAAAGCTAGTGGGAGTGATAATGTAATTTTCCTAATTTTATATGTTGATGACATATTGATCATGGGAAATGACATTCCAAGTTTGCAAAAAGTTAAGGCATATCTTGGAAAGTGCTTTTCTATGAAAGATTTAGGAGAAGCTGCATACATTCTGGGAATCAAAATCTATAGAGATAGATCAAGGCGGTTAATTGGATTAAGTCAAAGTGCTTACATTGACAAAATATTGAAAAGATTCAATATGCAAAATTCCAAGAAAGGATATTTGCCAATGGAAGTAAAACATGGCTTATGTGATGAGTTTTGTGCTTCAACACCTGCTGAGGTGGGTCGCATAAGTAAAGTTCCTTATGCTTCGGCTGTAGGATCTATTATGTATGCGGTAAAATGCACAAGGCCAGATGTGGCATTTGGTCAAAATATCACCAGTCAATTTCAACAGAATCCAGGTGAAAAACATTGGATTGCTGTTATGCATATTCTTAAGTATTTGAGAAATACAAAATATACGTTTTTGGTATATGGTGGAGAACCAGCTGCAGAACTTTGTGTTACAGGTTTCTGCGATGCGTCCTTTCAAAGTAATACAGATGATTCGAAGTCTCAGACGGGTTATGTCTTTGTTATCAATGGAGGAGCAGTAGACTGGAAGAGCAAGAAGCAGAGTACAATTGCGATGTCTGCAACAGAAGCTGAATACATTGCTACTTCAGAAGCTGCTATGGAGGCTGTTTGGATTAGGAAATTCATTTCAGGGCTTGGTGTTATGCCTTCAATTGAATTACCTATTAATATGTATTGTGACAATTCTGCTGCAATCATATTTGCCAATGAACCTGGAGTCATGAGAGGCACCAGACATTTTCTACGGAAGTATCACTTTGTTTGTGAAAAGGTTAACGAAGGTGAAATAAATCTGCTGAAAGTTCACACAGATGATAACTTAGCTGATCCATTCACTAAGGCTTTGGCGAAAGAAAAGTTTAGTGAATTAGCCAATGGAATTGGGCTTAAATTAGCTAGTAGTTTCATGCATAACTGTGATTAGTATTTGGATAAAGGATATTGTAAACAATTATTATTTTAATGAAATAAAGTATGTTGGTATGTTTATTTCTATTGTTAATTATTGTTGTCCTATTTTTGCATGTTTAAATCCATGAATAAGAGTTATTCTAAATTGTCCGTTGTCAGTTAATAATATGGGAATATTATTAAATTAAGACAAATCTGAAGGTTGGTATAATATACTTAAAGTATATTGATGCGTAGTCATGCCATTTCAGATGATATTCGATGATACTGAATATATGACTTACCCCGACTATATGATGTTACTTTATGGATCTTGTCATTAAGTAAATCATAAGAAGTTATCCTTAGACTTGAGATACAAGATAACGGTCATGAATGTAGTACATTTTTGTGGAACAACTTAACGCTATACGTAACTGGTAGTCATAAGGGTTGTTTTCGGAAGTGTTACAAAGTTTGTGTGTTTTGCTTGTAGTCAATATAAAATTTGTTCCTTCAAATTAATTTTTGGAGTTTAATACTGCTGGGCCCCTCGTAGGGTTGTCAAGGTGTTTGCGTGGCCACGCCCAAGGTCTTTCCTGAAAGGTTCAGAAGATTTGGTAATCTTGTCAATTTCTAACAACGAGAAACAGAATGGTTAAATAAGGAATGACCTAGATCCATATCCTTATTAACGTGGTATTAGTAACAAAGGGATAATAATAATGATAAATCATTAAAAGGTTTTCCAGGAGCCTTACTCGAGTTGTACTAGAGGCATCGGCGTGTTGCAAGACGCTAAGCGATGTGATCACACTATTATGATATGTCTAATTGGGAGGTGTTAGTTTTATAGACATTATAATAATAGTTGTGTGTTAGGATCGAATTCGAGATCACGGGATTGCACACAATACGTATGAAGAGTAAAAGAATAATTATTTATAAATGTTATATATAATTATTAATAAACACAAAACTAGTAACGACCGTTAGTATTTAACGGAGAATAATACTTGTGAATACTTGGAAACAAGAGAAGGTTCCGGAATCCCTTTGGGGATACCACAACCGATCGGCCAAGGAGGAATCCCACCTCCTTTTTGCCTTGAGCTCCAAGTTTCAACTAGTATATAAACAAACCCAAGATGCATTGTTTTCTCATAACTTGTATACACACATCTTGGTGTTTTTCTCTCCTCCTCTTGTCCCTAAATCGATCCATCAAACAATCCCTTAAGGGATTCGATTTTCTTATAGCTAAAAGGTTTTATGTTTGATTTACTTGCATAAACTTTTACTTGAATTCGTACGTGTGTACAAGAACGTGATTCAAACACACTATTGTTTGATTCTTGGATTGAATTACAAAAGAGGTAAGGGGTAATTCTTATAATCCACATAACCCCTAATTAGGGTTCTTGATTTGAAGATTGCATTTGATTCTTGTTCGGGCTAGAATCACAAAGGTATGTTTACTTTTATATTTGATTAATTAATTACATATTATATAATCTTGTAATTGCTACCGCTATGCTCACTTGATGTGTTTGGTTTATTTTATATGATTGTCATGATATCATAATTCCAACACCCCTGTTGGAGACTAGTTGTTCGAATTATGAGATTGAGGAACACCAGAACTAGTAGCGCCTAATTCAGTATTTATGTTCGCACCTGAAGCCATCTTTTTGTTTTGATTGATTGTTGATTGTTGATTGTTGTTATAATGGAGGCAAAGGGTTAAAAGAAAATGATAGAATCTGACTCTTGATACTTGATAATATTGAAACTTGATAACTTTTGGGAATATCTGAACTAGACGATTCATTAACCAAGGTTACTTTAAGTCAAAAAAATTGTTACATTAATTGGTTCCAATTCGTAAAGAAAAAAAAAAGTTACTTTAAGTAAAAAAAAAATTGTTACTTTAATCTTAACTAATGGAAAACTAAAAAAAATGTTTTTATGGACGGATGATCAAAATTCATAGACAATGAAAGCACCTTCGATAGAGGTTAATAGCGATTAAAAATGTTTTTGTTCTCTTATCCTTTGGCTTGCAAGAAGCCGAATCGTTGAAAATTGCGTACGAAGTTGGGGTACCACCGAAAGCACCTTCGAGACTCTTGTTTAGACTTATTATCTTATCCTTTGGTTTGCAAGAAGCCGAATCGGTGAAAATTGTGTACGAAGTTGGGGTACCACCGAAAGCACCTTCGATAGAGGTCAATAGCGATTAAAAATGTTTTTGTTCTCTTATCCTTTGGCTTACAAGAAGCCGAATATGTGAAAATTATGTACGAAGTTAGGGTACCACCGAAAGCACCTTCGAGACTCTTGTTTAGACTTATTATCTTATCCTTTGGCTTGCAAGAAGTCGAATCGGTGAACATTGTGTATGAAGTTGGGATACCACCGAAAGCACCTTCGATAGAGGTCAATAGCGATTATACATGGAGACATATAGATTATGAACGGATGATTAACTCCGGGTTAGAGATTTTAATGCAAGTGATTACGATTACCCTCTTTCTCATGAGACGATTGTTTAGACTTATTCTCTCAACCTTTGGCTTGCAAGAAGTCGAATCGGTGAACATTGTGTATGAAGTTGGGGTACCACCGAAAGCACCTTCGATAAAGGTCAATAACGATTATACATGGAGGCATATTGATTATGAACGGATGATTAACTCCGGGTTAGAGCTTTTAATGCAAGTGATTACGATTAACCTCTTTCTCATGAGACTCTTGTTTAGACTTATTCTCTCAACCTTTGGCTTGCAAGAAGGCGAATCGGTGAACATTGTGTACGAAGTTGGGGTACCACCGAAAGCACCTTCGATAGAGGTCAATAGCGATTATACATGGAGACATATTAATTATGAATGAATGATTAACTCCGGGTTAGAGCTTTTAATGCAAGTGATTACCCTCTTCCTCATGAGACTCTTGTTTAGACTTATTCTCTCAACCTTTGGCTTGCAAGAATCCGAATCGGTGAAAATTGTGTACGAAGTTGGGGTACCACCGAAAGCACCTTCGAGACTCTTGTTTAGACTTATTATCTTATCCTTTGGCTTGCAAGAAGCCGAATCGGTGAACATTGTGTACGAAGTTGGGGTACCACCGAAAGCACCTTCGATAGAGGTCAATAGCGATTAAAATTGTTTTTGTTCTCTTATCCTTTGGCTTGCAAGAAGCCGAATCGGTGAAAATTGTGTACGAAGTTGGGGTACCACCGAAAGCACCTTCGAGACTCTTGTTTAGACTTAATATCTTATCCTTTGGCTTGCAAGAAGCCGAATCGGTGAACATTGTGTATGAAGTTGGGGTACCACCGAACGCACCATCGATAGAGGTCAATAGCGATTATACATGGAGACATATTGATTATGAACGGATGATTAACTACGGGTTAGAGCTTTTAATGCAAGTGATACGATTACCCTCTTTCTCATGAGACTCTTGTTTAGACTTATTCTCTCAACCTTTGGCTTGCAAGAAGGCGAATCGGTGAACATTGTGTACGAAGTTGGGGTACCACCGAAAGCACCTTCGATAGAGGTCAATAGCGATTATACATGGAGACATATTGATTATGAATGAATGATTAACTCCGGGTTAGAGCTTTTAATGCAAGTGATTACCCTCTTCCTCATGAGACTCTTGTTTAGACTTATTCTCTCAACCTTTGGCTTGCAAGAATCTGAATCGGTGAACATTGTGTATGAAGTTGGGGTACCACCGAAAGCACCTTCGATTGTAGCGATTATACATGGAGACATTGATTATGAAATATGAATGGATGATTAACTCTGGGTTAGAGCCTTTAATGCGAGTGATTAATTACCCTATTCCTCGGGAGACTCACTTATTCTCTTAACCTTTGGCTTGCAAGAAACCAAATTAGTACAAAGTTGGGGTACCTTCGATAGAGGTCAATAACATTTATATATGATGACATGTTACTCTCAATAGTTAAAAATGTTACAAAAATAAAAATAAAATAAATAAATAAATAAATAAATAAATAAATAAAATGATATACTATCACATTTTTAGTCCAACATAGCAAATAAATATCAATTCAAATATATATGGATAAAAGAGAAATGCTTATATGTTATCAAATATGATATAGAAAACTTTGTTGTCATATATTGTGAAGAACTATATTAAATCAAAGTGTCAGACAACTCAAACTTACTAACTTAAATTTATAAAATAGCAAAAATATCGCTACATGTATTCATAAATTATATTGTCAATACAATCAACAAATGAGCTTGTGTCTAGTTGGTAAAGCTTGTTGCATTTGAAGCCATGGTCGGGAGTTCGAATCCCACCAATATCATATATTACATTTTGAAATAAAGGAACTACTCTAGGCTCGTTCGACTCGTTATGCTCGGCTCGTTTGACTCGACTTTAAACGAGCTTTCGAACGAGCCGAGCCAAAATTATATTTTTTAAGCTCGGCTCGTTAAGCTAAATGAGCTATAACTTTTTTTCAGGATCGGCTTGTGCTTGAATATTATCCAGCTCAACTCGATATAAACGAGCCCAAGCTTATATAACTCGTTAAAAGCTCGACTCGTATACAGCCCTAGTTTGTATATTGTGTTTTATTAATTATACCTTTTATCAAATGGGTGTTTTAAATATGATATTAATTAAAAATGTTGATAAGTCAATATGTATAGGTATTTATGCATAAATTAATTGTACATATAACTTAATTAGTTGTATTTGCTTAAAATCTATATATAGAAATCTTAAAAAATTAGAAGAGAGGGGGTGCTGAATGCTTTATAAGTAGTATAAATATATTCGATTATCAAAGTTACTCGTGCTTTAATCTGGTGCATATATATTGATTTAATCTACTTATAATTAAAATATTTTTGAATATATTTTTTTGTTAAATAAGTATAAAGTCTAAAGATGTTTGTTAAATTTATAATGTTATTCAAAAAGTCTAAGAACCCACGTTGCTATTTACAACATACCACAAATCCGAGAGATACCCAAACAAAGCGACCTCTCCAATCCAACTCATGCTTTTAAATTTCCAAGATTCTGTAAACATTTAATTTGCAAACATTATATCTTATTTGCTTTCTAGGATTTATATATATATATATATATATATATATATATATATATATATATATATATATATATATATATATATATATATATATATAGTGTTTATAACCAATTTTATGCGAGTTTCGTGTTTGTTTTCTTAGTGAATTACTGGTTATATTGGACAAGAATATAAAAGATGAAGTATGATGTGCACTTATTAAAGTTTATTTTCTTGGAGAAGGATTTAACTTTATTTCACATCGCCCATGCCGAACAAATCAGAAGAGTATTAGTTTCCTTTCATCTAATTTATTTTTCCACTTGTCATAACTTTGATACTTTTAAAGAACATTTGGGACAATGTTCAATTTAAGTTTAGGGAGGGTAAAATGGGATACCTTAGAAACTATAACTTGCTTGATATTTGTTTTATTTTCTATTAAATGTGTAATAAACTAAAAGTGATACTTGTTAGGGTAATTATAGTATCAAATTAATTTTTTTTACAACATATAGGAGTGAAACTTCTGTTTTAATAAGCGTCTCATGGATATGAATTATATAGCTAGCACAAAAACTCTATTACTAAAAAATTTTCACCCAAAAAATGTGAGGTTCACCCCATTTTTATAGGTCACAGCGGATTTAGATCTGGGGTATTACTTCATGAAATCACAAATAGAATAATAGAAAACGACTCGAAAAGAGAAATTTTTATAAAATGAGTTATCATTCATGGAAAAGAGACATTTTTAAGAAGAGGTCCCATAAATCTAAGTGTGAAAGTAGTATTTTGAATGATAACAGGGTTGAAAGTCCTCCAAGTTCAGTGCCGATTCGTGCCATAGATCCGTAACAGCTAAATACCTAGGATACATGCTTAAAAGTCAACACTATGTGTTGAGTGAAAGTCATAGGTTTAAGTGATAGTGTGAATACAAGTTCCACAGGTTTCAGTTGTCACACCCTTTAAGGAAAATGTAGTGTTTATGATAATTGTAATGCATATACAATTATCATGAAAAGAGGGTTATTGCACTGAGCTCATGAGACCGCACGTTAACATGTCCAGGTCATAGGGCACTGCAGACCCTTACATGACGGGACAGAGATAAGGTTAACTTGCCAAAGTTAAACCTAAAGGGGTGTTTTCAAATATAGTACTTATTGGTACCCGGATGGGGCAAACCAACAGGAGTTGTCAAACTCCAATATAGATCTATCAACTATATTCCCGTTCACTCTCAAGTGATTATGGTTCATGAATTTTAGTTATGTAATGGTGGCAGAAAGTAACACTCGTGTAATAACCAAAGAAAAGACTTGTATTCGGTTTAAAGCATGTATCCCCCTCACAGGGTTTGTAAAGCATTTAAAGTGAGGCTATGAAAATTCACCTGGGCCTAAGGAAATCTGATTGATGTGAAAAGTGACTCGGATACTAGACTGCCTTACTCACGTATCCTGGGAGTATTGTAGGTGTGTTTGTGTGTGTTAAGTTCTTAGTTGTTTTAAGTTTCTTAAGTAATTAATCCTAGGGTTTCTAAATTTAGTTACAACATAATACTGTTCGAACCATCATAATTAAGAAGCATATAACTCCTCACATGAAGCTCCCTAGTATTGTATTACGTTGTTTATTACTTAGGTTATAGATATAACATAACACTGTTCGGGCCATCATAATCCAGAGGTATATAACCCCTCACATGAAGCTCCCTAGTATTGTATCATGTTGTTAAGTATTTTAGATTGTTGTTATAACATAACACCGTTCGGGCTATCATAATCCAGAGGTCATGTAGTAAATGTTTGAGGAGCCAGGGCACTTTAATTCGTAAACCCAACAAACTCGCCAAAACGAATACCCAAATGAAACCCCTCACATGAAGCTCCCTACTATTGTGTCATATTGTTAAGTAAAAGATAGGTTTTGTTTTTATATGAAAATACTTTACTTTATACCCTTTAAGTTTTATATAGACAAAAATACATCGTTGGTACCTAAACTTTCCCAAAAACATCACCTGGCACCCTAAGTTTTGATTTTAGTCGTCAGGCGTCCAAAAGTCAGGTTTTTGAGGCCAAATGCGTCCCTCTGACCGTTTTCCCTTGGTCAACTTTTGTTATTTTCCCCGTGTGCCTTGCACATGAGGGCAAAATGGTCATTTCATCATTTTGGTTAATTATTATGGTGGTACAATCTTAGGGACGAACGATGTATTTTATCAAAAAATTATACCATTACTACTACCACCACCCTTTCTTTTTCTCTTTTTCCTGCTTCTCTCTCTAAATTTCTGCTTCTCTCTCTAAAATTAACACCACCATTCTCAAATCTCATTCACCCACTCCACCAAAAAACATAAACTCGATCAAACAACAATCCCATAATTATCTAACTTTATAATCATTCTTGAATCGGCAATAATAAATATAGTTCACAAATAAAGTATGTGAATATTCAAAAGAAAAAGTTACATAATAGACTTGCTTAATGTTGTTACAAATTCATGATTTAGATACATGATGTTTTTACATAATAGACTGCTACTACATTTGATTCACTGTCTTCTCACTAAATTGAAATTCCCTTGATAATTTAGCTACTGCCATTAGCGTCTACCAAGTTATCGATAATAGCAATGACTGACTCCAACATGGAATGCAATGTGCACCTACTGCTGACATGGAGGAAAGGAAATGACTCGCTCCAACTATACAGCACCTTATATCAGCTACAACATGTGTTTTCCTTAATAGGCCTAAGTCACTCGCAACAACCGAGCTCTGTTTTTCAACTTCTGCAAATCTTTGGTTCCGCAAAAGTCTACTTTGAGCAATGACTGCAATAAAATAATGGCAGTAGATCTGATCAATCTACCTTATTTTCATATTTTCATGATTCTGTTTTGCATATATAAACGAACTGTTTTGAACACATGAGATATGCATACTAACATCTATGACATATTAACTAAACCTTGCATAAATAATACCTGAATTTCAACAGAACTCGAATTTTTCAAAGAATCCAAAATCTTTTCGACATCGGTTGTCAAGTCCTTCACCTATATAGCCATACCATAAAACAAATTTAGGTTATGCATTGATGAGGCGAAAAATGATCCGTTTTTAGGGGGTCATTTAAGCCCGAATCCGAATTTATTTGATCAAATATTGCCCTAAATCGTTCCTTTTGTGATTTTAGGTGTTTGGAGAGCGAATTCTGGAAAAGAGGCTATTTTGGACGTTTTTGGAGCATAAAGTGAAGAAAACGACAAAGTACCAAAAATCCAAGCTGGAAATACAAGGTGACGGCGTCAAGTGTTTGCTCTTGACGGCGTCAGACATGAAGAATAAATTACCGTAGCTGGTGACGGCGTCAGATGGAGTTATGACGGCGTCAAAGTGGCCAAGAATAATTTACCGTGGGTGGTGACGGCGTCACATAGGCTGTCACGATTTTATCTAGGGCGTCCGAGGAAGTGTATGGCGGCGAGTTGACGGCGTCAGATTTAACTCTTGACGCCGTCAGGACGATTTTCCTATATATAGTTTTCTAGTTTTTTCATTAAAAGAGAGAAGTTTTGGTGAAACCCTAAAGACGATTTTGGTGCCTCTTTTACAGGTTTTTCAAGGGTTCAAACCCTTGAGACCTTGCATTGTAATTGAGATAAGTATACTCTTAATTCAATCAATATGTCTATGTGTTGGTTGTCTATCTTTTGTTCTTATCTTAATTCTACTATGCTAGGCTAAATTTCCTTTGTGTTTGCTTAGATCTAATGAAACCTAGATGTTGATTATGTGTTGATTACTTGTCTATTCTTGTTTTGAATGAATGATATTATATGTTAGGCTTAAGAAAACTGGCAGATCTCCAAATGGTAACATGCTTGAACGTCTTAAGAAACATGAACCGAGGCGTACTAGGTCTTTATTGGTTGTATTTAATGCATGAGCCACTGTTTACAATCCCTATAGTTGTGCTGGGTCATGGTGTAGGAGGAGATAAGAGCTCATAGAGTTGGGGAGTTATGTATGCCACTCCACGAATGGTATTAAGGAATACAACCCGTCATTCATACAAGTGTAACAAGTAATTAACATGTAAAAGATATCTAGGGAGTAATGAAGTCTAAGTAAACACAATTTCTCCAATTACTGCTCACAACCTTAGTTTAATATTAGTTTAATTTCATTTTCATTAGTTAATTAGTTATAAAGTAGTTTTTGGGTTAGTTGATTAGCAACTAATTCCGCCCACTCCTTCAAAACCCGAGATTTTACTTGCTTTCATTAAAATATAAAAACACAAAAATAATCATCTTCCATCTCTAGAACTATTAATTAGGCTTTCTAATCCTAGCGACACTATTCCTAAGCTGAACGATCAATCCCCCGGTACTTGTCACTATACTATACTACAACGATCAGGTACACTGCCTGGTGGGGGTTGTAAGCTTCTCGAGATCCCTCGAGAGGTAAAGCAAGGTGCGATTCCCACGCATCAAGTTTTTGGCGCCGCAGCCCGGGGAATAGTTATTGTCTAGGTTAGGATTTCTTTTTATTAGGTCTACTTGCTAGATTCCTTTCTAGTAAGATTTTATTTTTATTTTTAGGTTCTCTTTAGTCTATCTTTTCTTTTGTCTTTGTTAGTAAAAACCTTTCCATTGACTATTCCGTTAGCCATTATGGAGAACGCGAATCCACCATACTACAAACCACGAAATTCACCCACTCCAAATGACATCTTGATGTTTAAACAACATGAGGATGAACCTATCTATGATGCATGGGCTCGTTTTAAATATTTACTCCGAAAAGTCCCTCATCATAATTTTGATCTGTGGTCCCAAATTGAAATATTTTACCATCGTGTCGACCACTATACCAAAATGGACATTGACCATACCGCACATGGGGACCTTTGGGGATTAAGTGCTGATGAAGCATGGGAAACCATAGAGAATTGTGCCATACTTGCCAAAAAAATGGACAACCCAACAAACGTTGTTACGGATCAATTGATAGCAAGTTTAAGGGAACAAGCAAGAAGACTGTTTGGGATAAAACTATAGATGAGATAACTGGGCATACGGGGTGGTATGATTTCACCACAATACAAATGGAAGAGATAGTAGAAAACCCAAGCCCAATAAGTACCCCACAAGTCCTACCATCATTTGAGGCACATACAACGCCCGTGACTTACCCGGAAGAAGTAGAAGAGACTATAGGAGCCCAAATAGAGGTAGAACCCTTGTACCAAACACCACTAGAGGATATAGGTTTGAATACTTGTAGTGATAACCTTATTCTTAGTTCTAGGGAAGTTCCAAGCTTTGATGAACCGGAGCCTCAACCAAAACCATTACCTAATCTTCCATCCTTGGATGAAGATTTAGGAATTGAAATAGGTCCCGATCCACCCATCAAACCATGTAGTCCGGGTAGTTTTACGTTGAAGGTAGTAGACCCCAAGCCTTGTAGAGAAGAAGCCAACATAGGAGTGGACCATGACCTTACATACTTACATCACCCATTTATGATTGATCATAAGAAATATTATGGGTTTAAACCGGGTTTATTAGGTCAAGATGGATCCCCAACTAATAATCTCTTGAAGTTGATTGAAAATGATCCCTTTCTAGGAGAAAATCTTAATCTACCCGTTACCCCGATTGAATTAGGTAAGGTTATGATGATAGGAGCACAACCCTTTGAGCATATAATTCATCCACCACTCTTTCTTCACGTGGCATACTTCTACCGAGATGGTGTGTATCGCTACTACCACCCGCACTTAATCCTAAGTGTAGGGAAAACCTCACCTTTATCCGTGAAATAAGGGTAGAGTCAGGCTCGTGACTCGAACAAAAACAAGCGCTTATTGGGAGGCAACCCAAGCTTTATTTATTTATTTGTTTGTTTGTTTATGTGTTTGTTATTTGCTTTCGTATGCATGTTTAATTTTTATTGTTGGTTGATCATGTTTCTCAATTAAAATGTGGAAATACTTTATTATGTTGTTTGGCCTAATCTTAACTTCAACCTAAAGGTATTTTTGCAAAAGATAAGTGTAAGGGGAAACCCCAAATATGTTTTTAAGAAACAACCCGATCATGATTCTCCACAATATTTAATGAACATGTATATTCGTATTTGTTAGAGTCAAATGCTTGTATTGAGTCATAATGAAGTTTTGCAGGATTTTCCAGGAAGTAGGACAAGGTTTTTCCAGAAATTTTCCGGAAACTTAACATAAAGATTTCTGCAGGTCCATTCTGACGGCGTCAGGAAATTGCTCTTGACGGCGTCAGGAGTCAAAAATCTGGAAATTTTACCAGTTTTGTTTTTCTAATGGAGTCTTATAAGTTTTTGTGAATTATTAAGTTTTATAATCTCCAGGAAATCTGCAAACTTCATTCCACAAGCATTATATCTTATTTTGTTTTCTAGGATTTAGTAACTTATATAGGATGCCGCCGATTTTACGCGAGGTTGCCTTGTCTACTTTTGTCAGGATTTACAGGTTATTTGAGACAAGAAGATGATTTATATTCTGGAAGGGAAGCTTTGATTGTTCGTTTTCTTGGAGGAAGATTTAACCTGGCCAACCTAAAATCCATACCGAGCGAATCAGGGGAGTATTTGATTTCATTTTTTTTACTTATTTTACTTTTACATTCTTTACTTGAACATTGGGGACAATGTTCATCTTAAGTGTAAGGGGAGGGTAAAAAGATGATACCTTACATATGCACTTTCGCTTGAGTTTGTTTTGTTTGATAGTAGATGAGTAATAAAACTATGAGAAATACTTGTTAGTGCAATTTTAGCGCCAAATTTAAAATTTTTTACAACATTTAGGAGTGAAACTTTAGCCATAGCAAGCGTCTCATGGATAGGAGGTTGTATGACTAGCACATAACCGTATATTCAGAAAAATTTTCCACCCAAAAATGTGAGGTTCGCCTTTAGATTTGATAGGAAAAGCATTTATTATTGGTGCTTATGAGTGTACCGGTAGCATTTAGATTCTAGAACTTGCGTTAGTGATGCATCCCGAGACCGCTAGTGAGACTACATTCGTGTAGTAGGATTTACTACATGATAAGAGGCATTAGGATCACCCTTGTGTTAAACCCGTATTACGATTACTTGACCATTTAAGTCATATTACTTGGCTAGTTAAGTCAACTAATTTTTCCCACACCCTTAGCGTTGTACTCATTTTTAGTACAAGATACCCCTAGTACACCCCTCCGAGCCTATCTTTTCGTTTCTAACTTTAAGCATTTCACTTAAAGGAAGAATTTGTTACACCCCACTTAAATGTACACCCAAATCGCCTTAGCCTTCCGTGTATGCGCTCATTTTTAGTGCATTATTGTTAATTGTTAAACCCTAAGTTAACTTTCTAATTGATTACATGGTTGCTAAGTCGAGTCATATCCTTGTACATATTGTTTTGGGACGATTGGGACTCATGGGTAAGTACTTATTTTATGGAGTAATGGGGAAGAACAACACTTATTACCCCCATATGTACGTTAATCTTAAAAGTGCTCCAAGTGTTTTGATTTTCTTAATTCGAGTCATTAGAATAGTTTAATGTAAAGTATGTAAAGATTCAAGTGTAAGGGGAATGCTCAAACCCCTATGATGTATTATTTTGGATGGTAGGGTAAGAGTGTATGAAAAAAAAAAAAAAAAAAAAAAAAAAAAATCAAGAAAAAAAAAAAGAAAAAAAAATGGAGAAAAAAAAAAAAAAAAAAAAATAGAAAAGAAAGAGAGAAAAAACATACGGACTACCATCCCGTTTTCATTCTATGTTCATTTTATGTTTTTAGTTATTTTTCATTTATTAGCTTAAGTCGAGTCTAGTCTTGGCTTAGCAACGCCATCTTGTACATGTAATTAACTAAGATTGTTAACTCGCCACCAGTAAAATCCCCTTTATCCAACAAAACCGTGTAATTCATATCCCTACACCTAACGTTATAACCCTTTAAAAGACCTCTTTGATAGTTTATCCTAGGTGCTTACGCCATGTGGTGGAGGTTTGATCCTTTCCCAAGCCTATGGTAATCTATTTTGCTATGACAGGTAGTGAGAGATATCTTCCATTTCCATAATGTTATATTACTTTATTACACCCGAGAGATGTGAGTATCTAAACACTATTTGTGAGGTGCTTGTGTATGACCTCCGTGCTTGTCTATTGGTCTTTAGTGGAACGATTATTTGTTGTAATTACTTTTATATTAGTGTTAAATGACCCCTAACTTGTCTTTTGAGTAGAATAAAAGCTCATTTGCTTGAGGACAAGCAAATCTCAAGTGTAAGGGTATATGATGAGGCGAAAAATGATCCGTTTTTAGGGGGTCATTTAAGCCCGAATCCGAATTTATTTGATCAAATATTGCCCTAAATCGTTCCTTTTGTGATTTTAGGTGTTTGGAGAGCGAATTCTGGAAAAGAGGCTATTTTGGACCTTTTTGGAGCATAAAGTGAAGAAAACGACAAAGTACCAAAAATCCAAGCTGGAAATACAAGGTGACGGCGTCAAGTGTTTGCTCTTGACGGCGTCAGACATGAAGAATAAATTACCGTAGCTGGTGACGGCGTCAGATGGAGTTATGACGGCGTCAAAGTGGCCAAGAATAATTTACCGTGGGTGGTGACGGCGTCACATAGGCCGTCACGATTTTATCTAGGGCGTCCGAGGAAGTGTATGGCGGCGAGTTGACGGCGTCAGATTTAACTCTTGACGCCGTCAGGACGATTTTCCTATATATAGTTTTCTAGTTTTTTCATTAAAAGAGAGAAGTTTTGGTGAAACCCTAAAGACGATTTTGGTGCCTCTTTTACAGGTTTTTCAAGGGTTCCAAACCCTTGAGACCTTGCATTGTAATTGAGATAAGTATACTCTTAATTCAATCAATATGTCTATGTGTTGGTTGTCTATCTTTTGTTCTTATCTTAATTCTACTATGCTAGGCTAAATTTCCTTTGTGTTTGCTTAGATCTAATGAAACCTAGATGTTGATTATGTGTTGATTACTTGTCTATTCTTGTTTTGAATGAATGATATTATATGTTAGGCTTAAGAAAACTGGCAGATCTCCAAATGGTAACATGCTTGAACGTCTTAAGAAACATGAACCGAGGCGTACTAGGTCTTTATTGGTTGTATTTAATGCATGAGCCACTGTTTACAATCCCTATAGTTGTGCTGGGTCATGGTGTAGGAGGAGATAAGAGCTCATAGAGTTGGGGAGTTATGTATGCCACTCCACGAATGGTATTAAGGAATACAACCCGTCATTCATACAAGTGTAACAAGTAATTAACATGTAAAAGATATCTAGGGAGTAATGAAGTCTAAGTAAACACAATTTCTCCAATTACTGCTCACAACCTTAGTTTAATATTAGTTTAATTTCATTTTCATTAGTTAATTAGTTATAAAGTAGTTTTTGGGTTAGTTGATTAGCAACTAATTCCGCCCACTCCTTCAAAACCCGAGATTTTACTTGCTTTCATTAAAATATAAAAACACAAAAATAATCATCTTCCATCTCTAGAACTATTAATTAGGCTTTCTAATCCTAGCGACACTATTCCTAAGCTGAACGATCAATCCCCCGGTACTTGTCACTATACTATACTACAACGATCAGGTACACTGCCTGGTGGGGGTTGTAAGCTTCTCGAGATCCCTCGAGAGGTAAAGCAAGGTGCGATTCCCACGCATCATGCATTGATACCACTAATACAATAAAGAGAACCTGATCCTTGCATTAAACACTCAAGCAAATTTTAGAGTAATTTAGATGTTGCAAAGAAGGCAACCTGGAATATGTCATCCCTTTTCAAAAAGATAACTTACCAAGTCATTAAACTACAAAACGGTGGCCAAATAAAAGAAAAAAAATTAACAAATAAATAAATAAATAAAACTTCATCTAAGAGTTAACTAATGTAGTCAAAGACACACGTTTTATTTGGGGAAATGTATGCGTGTAAACTAGAATGTTGATCATGTTAATCCAGAGTGGAATCATTAGCATTTCTAAGAATCTATAAAATTCGATTTACAAATCCTACTTGTGATTAATATATGAAAACTTACAATACTTCAGAAGAATTTAGACTACATAGAGCATTTTGCTAAATAGATATACTATTCGATTATGAATATACAAGTCTTATCCACATCTAATATGACTATTACCTATATATTTTGCCTGACTAATCCCTAGCGTGACTTTTATTATAGTTTATATGTATTAAATAATGGTGTCACCTCTGAACAAGTCACTTCTATGGTTCCAAGGCAGCCCATTTATTAGCCAGTCATGTTAAGAAATACATATGCATGGATGAACATATATTTAGGTATCATGAATCCATGATTATACTCATAATATTCAAGATATCATTGAAAAAAGGTAATAAAGAAAGCTTCAAGTTAAACGAATGAATGCACGACTCAATTAGTGTCCAGCATATAAAGTACACAGATAAAAAGTACATGAGCACGTGGTATTTAAGATTATTTTCCTCCGATTAAAAGCTGCATACAGAATCATAACAAAACATGCAAAATATCAAGTGCCGACTTACTCCAGGATTAAGAGATTGTCACATACTCGTCTAAAATTAGCTATTTAATCGATAGGTACCTTCCCACATTCGAATAACCCGATATCATATTTGTCCAAGAAACAACATCCCTTTCGGGCATTTCATCAAACACTTTACGCGCATAGCTCAAAGACAAACAAATCGAAAGACAACCCATATTTACAAACACTTTACGTGCTGATACTTTAGGTACATGATATACTTTCAACGGTACTATAACCCTAACCCTAGCTCCTATTTTGACACTATTTTTGTCTCCTTATGATTGAGGTTTTGGTGTGTTGATGATTGTTGTGGAATCTGATGACGTGGCGGTGGTGATGGTGAGACGATGTGGATTTAGTTTTGAAATTGTGATTTTAAAGTTTGAACGGATGTGACTGTGGATTTGGGGGTTAGGGTGATATGGAAGAAATGAAGAAAAGAGTGATAAGGATGTGATTATAAATGGGTAAAATAGTCATTTAAAAAGAATAACGGGATTTGGCAACAAAAAAACGGAACATTGACCAAGGGAAAATGGTCAGAGGGACGCATTTGGAATAAAAAACATGACTTTTGGATGCCTGACGACTAAAATCAAAACTTAGGGTGCCAGGTAATGTTTTTGGGAAAGTTTAGGGACCAACGGTGTATTTCTGTCTTTTACATATTTACAATATTTACCCTAAACTATTATACTTGTATATTTTATAATTTTAACTTTCTAAACTTTTCATTTCTAGTCCCTATATTTTTATATTTTGAGAAAATTAAAGAAATGACCCTTAGACTTATTCATTTTTAGAATTTGCCATCTATACCCTAAACTTAATAACTTTTACGTATCTTATCCTAAATGTTTATAACTATAGTAACTTTTATCCCTAGGTTATATAACTTTGCAAAATAGGTCCTTATACTTGGTACTTCTAAGAAATGTCAAAAACAGTCCCTAGACTTAATATTTTTAGAAATTTACTATATATACCCCTATGCATGGTAAACTTTCCAAAACTAGTCCTAAAACCATGTAAACTATATTCTTATGAAACAAAAAGTTTTCCTAGCTTATAATTAACTAATATAAGCTTATTAAAGTATCCTAGATCAGCTTATGGCTTAAGAAAAGGGCTTATAGCATGCAAACATGGTTTTAACTTATTTTACGGTTTCAAAAAGAAAACGTATAAAGGAAAATGATCAAGGCTTAGGCATGGGTTCCTAGGTAATCTAAGGCATCTAATAACTATCCTAGGCAAGTACTAAAGCTATTAAAATAAGTGTAAAGCTTACGTGATTGAGAACTAAGGTTAGCGAGGGTTTAGGGTTTTCTCGATAGGAAAGCAACTCGACAAGGCTTCAAGGCTTATGGTTCTCGACACCTAGACTTCCTATGACTCGTGTACTACTAGGACAAGAATATTTAAGGTGGAGAAGATAGAATGGTATGGTTTGGAAGAAATGGGGTGCGAGGGTATTTATAGGGTGCATTTGTGTAGTGAGCATGAAAGGGAGGGGTAAGGTAGCGAGAGGGGGGGGGGGGGAAGGTGACTAACCATAGCTGGTGGTGACTCTTAGGAGCTAGTGTGATGACTAAGGGTGGATAGGGGTAGGTAGGGGGCGGTGTAGGGTGTTTGTAGTGGTGGTGATGCCGCAACCTCAAGGTGGTGACAAGTAGGTGATATACCTACTAGTAAGGTGGGTGGTAGGGTGCTTGGTGATGACAAGTAGGTGGGTAAGGTGCTAGGCTAGGTGCTTTGAGGTGCTTAGGTTTCGGTTTGAACTAGTTTAGGTTTAGTTTAGGCTTAATCTAGCTTAGTGAGTGATTAGGGTCTAGCGTAGGTTTTAGTGCCTAGATTAGGGTCCTAGAGGTGCTTAGTGACTAGGATTAGGACTTAGGAGACTTATAATAAGTGATGTTAACTTATGGTAAAGATTTGGGAAGGTTTAACCTAGTTTTGGGACTTATAAGACCTAATTAGATTTTTGTGCCTAAGGGACTTATACCTAAGCTCTAGAGGGTTGTACTAAGGTTTAGGGAGTCTAAGATATCCTAAAGTTGCTAATGTAACTCCTACATAAGCCTTAAATACTTTAAAACTAGTTTAGTTTAGAAATTAGGGTTTTAGATATAGCTATAAACTCTTAGGGCTTGATTAGGGTTTGTTTTGGTATTATGATAGATATAGTATGTTATAGTGATATATTACTTATTGTGGTGGTGTTTAAATCTTAGATTAGGAGTTCATGTGGTATGGTTGTAAGGTTATTTTGCTTTGGTGGATACATGAGTGATGTGTGTGTTGTGTCATATACAACATAGGGGTAATTGCCTATTTCAAAGTTTTAAATTTATATTTAGCCGACTTATCCTATAACACACACTCTAACGGACAGCGTATCCGATCAATATGTATATAGTGGTAAGTAGAGTGTCGATCACCAAGAGTGGAACGAAAACCTTAATTTGTCTATCAGTATTTTAATATCCTAAGTTAGTTTTACAATCTAATCTAACGCAAGAGGGTTTTAGTCTGAGAGACTAGCACAGTTTGGGTTTTATTAAATAGTAAATTAAACTAATGAGAGCAAATCAACAAATAGCAACACGTACACAAATAGATAATAGAGACTATAAGAAGACCTGTCCTGATAATTAAGTAGCTTTTCACTTGTTTTATTGTTAGTTTTATATTAAGTGTATTATAATCTGGTCTTTCTCATTGGATCGCAGTATATCAGCGAGTAAACCCTTAATGATCACTTATGTCTATCCTACTTATCTAAAGATGTTAGCTTAAATAGGCGAGGGGCAGATATGGCAGTCCACGGGCTCAGCTAGACACAGAGGTTATCAAAGCACTAATATAAGTCACCAAAGACATCAACATATAAACTTTAATTAATGGGAAAGAAATATTAAAAGGAGTGTACGATATTCCGTAGTCACATATCACAAGCCCATCAATCCTGATGAATTAAAGCTTACCATTACAATAAAACAAAACTACTTAATGAATTAAATACATGCAGGACCATCTTACAGCTCTAATATCTTCGTTTGGAGTGTGTCTTGTGAAGCTTCTTCGACTGAATTCATCTCTTTAGGGTTATGGTGCACACCAAATTTGTAACAGTCTTGGGGTATTTATACTTTCTGTCCGAGGGTTAGATGCGGCGCATTGATTAGCGAGATGCGGCGCATTGACTTAACTTCGCGTGGGGTCCAAGATTAATATATTCTGGAATATTCGTACACCGCCTTTAGATGTGGCGTAACTTGATTCTTGTATCCGGCGCATGTCCTTTGTCGTCTTGGATTATATCTGGTGAAGTCTTGATAGTGATACGCCGTATCTCATAATTATGTTGCGGCGTATCTGGAGTAGAACAAGCTTGACCTTCTTTGTTGACCAAAGTTTAATAGGCGGCGCATGCTAGAATTGCATGCGGCACATTCTTCAAAGTCAGGCAATGGTCTTCGAATTCATCTAAGTATGATATTGCGGTGTATCTGTTGATAGATATACGGCGCATCACTCTGGGTTTCAGTAGACTTTTGACATCTTGCTGGTTTTGCTCCATATTTCATCCAAAATCGTTAAGTTTCACCAATTGCTTGTTTTTACCTGAGAATTAATAAAGTAAATAATTAAGTATCGATTCTCATAAATAATATAATAAAACAAGTCAAATAAATAGTGTAGGACCGATAATACTATTGATTCATGTGGTTCGGGGGGTTGGGGAAGCTCAAAGTAAAGGAAAGACATGGTATTTATTAGATTAAGAAAGGGGAAGATGTGTGTGTATTTTAGAGAGAAGAAGGAAAAACACACACACCCCTATAATACAAATGAGACATCCACCCTCCTAGTTGGGAATAAGAGGGGTATTTATACAAAGAATACAAGGTAATCTATACACTAATGGCAAGACTATTCCTTGTAGTTAAAGACTAATGCAATTCCCGAATATAACAAAACTTTAAGGCTAACAATCTCTCCCCAAAGTGATGTTATATGGGAATTGCTTACAATGTTCCCTACAAGTAAAATTAAATACAAAACATAGGTGCAGCAGCTCCGAGAATGATCTTCAAACTTCAATGCTTCATTCAGCTTCCTGAATCTTCTCAGCTGCCATCTATTTACTTACAGAAGAACAATGTGAGCAAGTCTAATTAGGGATTAAGTATGACTAACCACTCTCCCCTAATTAGTGCTCTCCCCCAAACTGACAACCTTTCTGATGAATGCCCTGAAACTAAAGAATTCTTTTGATAATTAAATGTAAACCGTCTTTATTCTTCTAACACGCAGCGGAAAATGTAGAACAGACTGTAGACTCGACCTTCTTCAAGATTGTCCATTTGGGGGGGACAGAATATCAACATCTTCATCTCACCAAATGCATTCCAGTTATCTTGCATATACCAAGTCAGCCCATAACGTACACATGAAACGATAACACCGAAGTCACAAGTTGAGACACCGATCATCTTGAATTTGTTGCCCGAAATTGGTGAAGGTGGATAAGGTAGAAATACGTAGAATAAGATTAGAAAATAAGGATATAGAATCAGCCAATCTCCGACAAAAATCATTTCATAAATCATTAAACCCGATCATGTGAACTTGTTGTGCGTCCTCGATGTACACATTTCTCTCCCCTGATGGTTACGATTTATCGGAATCAGCATAATAATGTGTACGTGAAGCATTAACTGGAAGCACTCTGTCATTAATCATATCAGCCCGTGAGAAGATGTCGATAAACCCAATCTTCTAACACTACCATTTGAAATTGTCTAACTCTTTACCAACCCCCTGTATCAAACAACGGCTTTTTGTAGTAACCACATATGAAGATAACCCGATATGACGAACTTGAGACTGAAGTAAAATAATCAGACTTGTTACTTAAGCTTGTACTATCCTTGTGACTAAGAACGGTGTACCATATACTCCTAAAGAAGTGTAATAAGCACAATCCCTCTTGGCATATCCTCAACAACGTGAGACACTGAGCACTACAACGTAACTCCTTAAAGTGATAGCAACTTTGTGATTATAGAGAAGAATCACAAAAGTAACTAGATATCCAAGTCTTCGTCACCATAAATATATGCCCAAACAAGTCATCTTCGCGGAAGGGAAGAAAGAAAGAAGACGAAATAAGTGCACGCGCCCGTCAAGTGTTACTTCAAACCCAAATAAATAATGACGAATCATCCCCGTAGTCACATTTGATATTCTTTGAAAAACTGTAGCCGTCAAAATATGTATCCCCGTGAAAATTAATACGACCAGAATACCACTCTTAATACTAACAATTATCATCTATTAAACATTTTTTTTCACAAATTTGTTGCACGTCCAAATTTGGCACAACAATTGTTAGCATATCACCCGATCGAAATGATCAAAAAGAGTCCAACCCAAAAAATGTTATCAGCCCAACATTATTCGCTTGAAGATACAGCCCAAGCGAATATAGATAACCACAAGCTCAATATCTGATATAACACCATTTCTTCAACCCTACACATATGGTTCACTTAACTTGACCTAAACACATGCCCCTCAACATAACGCCTCCCTTTTTATCACTCCCTCTCACATACACGCTCCTCTCATCTCAATCTCAGATATTACAAATGATCTCAGCTCACAAATCATCATAACTTCATAACCGATTCTCTCAAACACCAACCCAATCATAATCGAATCAAACAATTAATCCACAACCACACCCGTACTTGATTTCTTTAGTTTTTGCAAAGGCTTCAAGTTCCTAGAGGGGTCTCGGGTAGGTTTGAAGATGTAATTGTTCTTGTGTTTATCGATTCGAAACAAAGAAAAGCATAAAAAATTTGTTATAACTTTATCTTATTTAGTTTCGTATAGTATCAGTTTCATATCTTTTTGTTCATGTCATGTATGACTTTGAACGAGAAAAAGAAACGATTGTAACAATATTGTTATAAGTCGTTCTTTTGTAGTCGGATATAAACTGAAGTTATGCTTCAAAAAGATAGATCGATGATGAATTTATTTCTTTTGTGTTTTTGACTTTTGAAAAGTCTTGATGGTCCTTTGAATATCACGAAAAAGAATGAACTGAGATCTTGTAATATTTTTCATTTCTTGTTTATTCATATGGTGGTGAGATGGATGTGGGATTTGTTGATTGTTTTTGTTAGCAGATTGATGAGTGCTTGGATTGGTTATGGTTTAGGTTTATTTTGTATACTGATTTTGTTCTTCTATCGATATACTTTCTTTTTTTGGCTCAAAGGACAAATGATGTACTGACTAGGTCACATAAGAGTTGTAGTATTTGGTTTTTTGGTCAAGGGTCTCTTCTTTTCATCTTAGTCAAGGAAAAAATTTCGAAAAATTTCAACATGTATTTTCGAAACTTTTCTCCCTTTTTTTTCGAGAAAACTGTTTTTTTTTTCAAGAACATGATTTTCGAGAACCTGATTTTCGAGAACATGTTTTATCGAGAACATGTTTTCGATAAATATGATATTGTGTTTTCAAAAACCACATGTGTTCTCAAAAACAAGTACATATCGAGAACTTCTTATACAAGAAATTCCGATCTGATTCCGGCGACCATTTTCCAGTTTCCGATGAGCTTCAGATGAGTTTTGAGACCATGTATATAGACCAATATTCACGGATGGTTCAAAAAGTCACAAAAGTGATGGATATGACATAAACTGTTGTCGTGATACAAGAGTGACCACACGAAACAGATTAGTGAAACTTTTATGAGAAAGTTTATGACTTTTTGACCAAAAAGGATACATTGAAACTGTTAACCATAAAAGATGAGAAAAAAAATTTCCAGATCCGAAAAACAAGGTAAAAACAACTTCAAAATGATACATGAATCCACACAAATCAATCACCATAGCTCTGATGCCAATTATAGGACCGATAATACTATTGATTCATGTGGTTCGGGGGGTCGGGGAAGCTCAAAGTAAAGGAAAGACATGATATTTATTAGATTAAGAAAGGGGAAGATGTGTGTGTATTTTAGAGAGAAGAAGGAAAAACACACACACACCTATGATACAAATGAGACATCCACCCTCCTAGTTGGGACTAGGAGGGGTATTTATACAAAGAATACAAGGTAATCTATACACTAATGGCAAGACTAGTCCTTGTAGTTAAATACTAATGCAATTCCCGAATATAAGAAAACTTTAAGGCTAACAAATAGGATAAATGATAACAATAAAATGTAGTTATTTGAGTTCATCAAATATCCCCTCACTTGAACTTTACTTGTACCCAAGTAAACTCTAGGTTATAAATTATGAAAATGTATCCTAAAAAGTATTAGGATTTATTTTTATCATTAAGCATGTATTCGTTTTATTATAATCACACAACCAAACACTTAACGAGTTAGAAACAAATAAAAATTTCAATTTAAGAATGATCTAATCGTCGCATAGTTTAGTTGTTACGAATATTCTATCATAGGCTTGGCAATCATACACATCTCCTCCACTAAAGCTAAGGATTTACAAGTCTAAAGCAGTAAAAAGGGTTTTTTGAGGTTTAAGGGTTAAACCTAGCTTCGTTCAAACATCTCCTGCATAAACTTAGTAGATCCCTGGCACGAGTCTTCAACGCTTTAACTAACAGATGGCCACTAGTATGCTTCATGGATCGCTGGCGCGAGTCCTTGACCTTTTAAATGATGGATGGTCACTAATGTGTTCCTTGGATCACTGGCACATTACTTTCATAACGGATGGTCACCAAGTTGCACACCAGATCGCTGGCGCATCATTTAATCAATCTTAAACTCGGATGGTCACCAATTCATACACTAGATCACTGGCACATTAATGAATTAATCTAATACTCGGATGGTCACTACCTTATTTACACATTTAATATTCTTACTTGGCCATCATTATATTTGGATGCTCGAAAGCTAACAACGAATACAACAATACGGTTGGGTATGGATAACATTTAGGATATAAAAATGGGTGTAAAATAAAAGTAAACAAACAAATAGATTAAAGTCCTAGTGTGGTTAATCACTTTCTCAACCATCCCATGAATAAGACGCATATCATTGAATAACTCACGCTTTTGATACTTGTAATCACGCTTTAGGTAGACACAAGTTATACTCAATAAACTCTTAATCGAAGAATAAACCTTAGTTGGCGTTCCCATAACGTCCAACTCCCAAGCAATCCATAAATATAGTACAACAACAAATAGTGTCGATATCAACCACTTAATACATAACTTTACAATAGTTGGTTAAACAAACTTCCAACTTTCTTCTTTCTTTTTCTTTTCTCATTTTTTTTACATCAACATATACTACGATGTGTAGAATTTCACCACATCACTTATAACGATAATTCTGTATAATTTTTTCCATACTTTTCATAACTTTAGATATAACGGTAATAGGGAAAGTAGTAAACACACGAAAAATAACACGACACAAAAATTATACAATATGTACTTTCACTCCATTGCATTGTGCAATTTCCTGACCTAACCAAATATAATGAATTTACGCACACGAACACATGTAACACACTTTGCCTTAAAGCAACTAACTACGGATATTAATCTATAGGGTAGGCTAAGGTTTAAGGTGTAACGAAACAATTAACAAAGGTGTATGAAACGAAAAGAATGGTTCTGAGGGTTTTTCTAGGGGTATCTTACTCTAAAAATGAGAGTAACAAAGGGTTTTACATGGGGGTTAACTAACCAGTGTAGTTAGTTAATAAACATAACATATTAAAGGCTATTATGTGTAATCCTAGAAATTTATCGAGTTAGAAAGGTCATTCCTATTATAATAATTACGCTTATTATGGTGGATTCAAATAGTATGCGAGCCAAGTTCTAAAGTTTACTAGTCACACGCACAAATTTTTTTTTAGCAAATAAAGTTATATGTGCGGTTATATAACTTAGATTTAACAAAAATATGCTAAAAAATTTTATTTTGATATATTAAGTATAGATTAAGCATATTTTTAAAATTTTAGGACAAGTAAGCGTTCTAATTCTCCATCCCCCCACTTAAGTTGAACAACGTCCTCGTTGTTTCTAATAAAGATTAAAAACAGGAAATTAAAAGAATTAGAAGAGGAAACTCCCGTGAGATTTGCTTGGTATGATCCTCCATTATGCGTTTGTAAGTAAAATCTACTTTCTTGTGGGCGAAAAGGCGTTCAAGCCTCCATGAATGACGTCTCCACAGAAAGTACAGAAATATATATATACCCTTGTTCAAATAACACACCTGTATTAAGAAAGTAATTACTTGCACGTAATTCATTAGTAGTTAGCGAAAACAAAACCTAAAAATGAAAAACAAAAATATGGAAATCATCAGGTCAGTCGATACGCCGCATCCATTAGATTGGATGCGCCATATGGAGTCTGGAATAAGTACGAATCAGAGAATCAGATGCGTCGCATCCTTAACCAGGGATGCGCCGCATTAAACAAACTGACTGAATGTTTTAAAGTCTGAAAATAAAATTGCTAGAAAATAAAATATATGATCTGTTTAGTTGATACGCCGCATCTATGAGATGAGATGCGCCACATCTACTGTAGATCTGACAGACTCGACATAGAAAAACAGTAAATTATAAATCCGGGTTGTCTCCCGGTGAGCACTTTTCTTTATTCTAGAGTCTTCAAGTTAGACTCACGTTCAGCTCCTATTCCATTAATCCTGGTTCAAACTCGACAACTTCCTTATTTTCGTCATCAATGTGGTTATCAAAATACTTCTTTACTCGTTGTCCATTTACCTTTAACACATATCCATTCTTATCACATATTTCAATAGTCCCCGTATGGATAGACTTTCGTAACTATGTACGGACCCGTCCATCTTGATCTTAACTTTCCCGGATACATTTTTAACCGAGAATTGAATAGCAACACTTTCTATCCAATAGAAAATTCTTTGTCTCCACGTAGCCTTGAATCATGCCATCTTTTAGTTATCTCTTTGTATATTTTTGTGTTCTTATAAGCCTCATCTTGTAATTAGAAAAAGATCATTAAGTTGCATGAATCGGTTTTTACCCGCGGCGTCCATATCCATATTGCATTGCTTCAAAGTCCAATAAGCTCCTCGTTCAATTTCTACCGGTAGATGGCACGCTTTCCCATAGACAAGGCGGAAAGGTGTGCATCCCATAGGTGTTTTATAAGCGGTACGGAATGCCCATAATGCATCGTTAAGTTTATCCGACCAACCTTTTGGATTGTACCCAACTGATTTTTCAAGAATTCGTTTAATAGCCCTGTTGGTAACTTCTGTTTGTCCATTGGATTGGGGGTGGTATGCGGTTGAGACTCGGTGGTAGACTCCATACTATTGCAAGGCATTTCCTAGATGGTGATAAAAAAGTGTGTCCCTCTATCACTAATTAGGGCTTTAGGGACTCCAAACCTAGCGAATAATCCACTCAAGAATTTGAGCACTACTTTTCTATCGTTGGTTGGAAGTGCTTGCGCTTCGACCCACTTTGACACATAGTCCACTGCTATAAGTATATACTTATTTCCTTTTGAATCGGGGAATGGCCCCTTAAAATCTAATCCTCATATATCAAAAACTTCACATACTTGAATATAATTTTGTGGCATCTCGTTTTTGATGTGATATTACCAGAACGTTGACATGCATCACATTCTTTAATATAATCCTTCGCAGATTGAAGGATATTGGGCCAATAAAATCCTGCATCAAGAATTTTTCTCTTGGTAATAAATGCACTATGATGTCCTCCTGTAGGTCCCGAATGGCATTGTGCTAATATCGCGGGAATGTCATCACCATCAACACATCTTCTAATAATATTATCAGGACATATTTTAAAGGCATAAAGTTCATCCCAGAAATATTCACTAGCAAGAGAAAGAAATCTTCTCTTTTCGTCGGATGTTAAACCTTTTAGAATTTCATTTCCCACTAGAAAATTGACAATATCAACATACCAAGGTCGATCATCCTTACCCCTTGTTCGTATCATCATAAGGTGTTCATCGGGGGAATTCATCGGCAATTTCCTATTCATCTAGTACCTTCATGTTTGGGTTTTCAAGCCTAGACAAATTGTCAGCCGCAAGATTTTTATCCCCCTTTTTATCTTTAATTTCAATGTTAAACCCTTGAAGTAACAAAACCCATCTGATAAGCCTAGGTTTGACATCCTGTTTATTGAACAAATACTTCAAAGCAGAATGGTCAGTGTACACCACAATCTTTGATAATATAAGATATGATCTAAATTTATCAAACGCAAAAACTACTGCAAGAAGTTCTTTTTCAGTTGTGGTGTAATGTTCCTGGGCATTATTCAAGGTTTTACTAGCATAATAGATTGGTTTAAACTTTTTATCGAGTTTTTGGCCAAGGACAGCTCCTACGGCATAATCACTAGCATCACACATTAATTCAAAAGGCAAATTCCAATCCGGCGAAATTATAATAGGTGCAGTAGTTAGTTTTTCTTTTAATATATTAACTGCCTTTTTGCAGTCTTCAGAAAAATCAAACTTTGCATCTTTTAACAATAACTGAGTCATAGGCCGAGATATCATGTAAAAATCCTTAATAAATCTACGATAGAATCCAGCATGCCCTAAGAAACTCCTAACACCTTTAACGTTAGTGGGATAAGGTAATTTAGCAATTACATCAATTTTAGCTTTGTCAACTTCTATTCCTTTTCCAGAAATTTTATGTCCTAACACAATCCCTTCTCTAACCATGAAGTGACATTTTTCCCAATTAAGAACTAAGTTAGTTTTTTCACATCTAGCAAGCATTTTATCAAGATTAAAAAGACAAGTATTAAATGAGTTACCAAACACCGAGAAGTCGTCCATGAAGACTTCCATGAAGTCCTCAACCATATCATGGAAGATAGCCGTCATACATCGTTGGAAGGTTGCAGGAGCATTACATAATCCAAATGGCATTCTTCTATAGGCGAAGGTTTCATAAGGGCAAGTGAAGGTTGTCTTTTCTTGATCTTCGGGCGCGATTGGTATTTGAAAGAAACCTGAAAAACCATCTAAAAAGCAATAGTAATCATAACCTGATAGTCTTTCTAACATTTGATCAATAAATGGAAGAGGGAAGTGATCTTTTCGTGTTGCATCATTAAGTTTACGGAATCAATGCAAACTCTCCATCCAGTTACAGTTCTTGATGGAATCAACTCATTGTCATCATTAAGCACTACCGTCATCCCTCCTTTCTTTGGCACAACGTGGATGGGGCTGACCCACGAACTATCAGATATAGGGTAGATGAGTCCAGAGTCAAGCAGCTTTACAATTTCGTTTTTAACCACATCTTGTACTTTTGGATTTAAACGCCTTTGAGGTTGAACAATAGGTTTGAACTCATCTTCCATAAGGATTTTGTGGGTACAGAATGATGGACTAATCCCATTGATATTCGACATTTTCCACGCTAGTGCTCCCCGTAGTTTATATAATACCTGCAAAAGAGTTTCCTTTTCTTTTTTTGTTAAGTTAGATGCAATAATAACCGGTGAATTAGCATTTCCATTTAAATAATCATATTCCAGATTAGAAGGAAGATCTTTAAGCACAGGTTTAATGTCATCAATTTCATTAGCACTGGTAGAATAAACATGTTCAGTTATAATGTCACCGCTGTTTTCAGATAGATGCGCCGCATCAGCATTGTTGATGCTCCATATCGAGTTATAGATAGCAGAATCAATGATAAAATCATTAATAAAGGGATTATCATCTACCTGATCTTCTATAGCAATATTTGATTCTAAATTCTTAAGCAGGAATGAATCAAGCATATTATTATTCAGCAATTCATGGGTAAACTTGTTAATAGTATTATCGAGAGTGTCGATATTATAACATTCATCATCATCAGAATCTGGTTTACTCATAGACTGTTCCATATTAAATTCAACCTCCTCTTTAACTATCTTTAGAGTTATCTTTTTATTAAACACATCGATCATGGCTCTAGCTGTAGCGAGGAATGGTCTCCCTAATATAATAGGCGTCCTAGAATTTTCAGGCATATCAAGGATAACGAAGTCAATAGGTAATTCAAATTTATCAACTTTGATTAACACATTTTCGGCTATTCCTAAAGGATATTGAATCGACCTGTCAGCTAGTTCTAAGCACATCCTAGTAGGTTTTGGCTCGCCTAGACCTAATTTTTCATACATAGCAAATGGCTTAAGGCTTAGACTAGCTCCTAGATCGGCTAAAGCATTTTCAATGGGTAAATTTTTAATTTGACAAGGAATAGTGAAACTCCCTGGATCTTTTTCTTTCGATGGAAGTTTGTTGAGCAGTGCGACTGAGCTACGTTCGCCCATTGTAATAGTGCATGCTTCCTCCAATTTGGACTTGTTGGTTAGCAAGTTCTTGAGGTATTTAGTCTATTTTGGGATTTGCCAAGGGCTTCAATAAATGGTATGCTTAGCTGTAGTTGCTTAAGATTTTCAAGAAATTTCTTTTGGTAAGCATCTTCTTTTTCCATCCTAACCTTGTGTAGGAAGGGTAGAGTTGATCGCTTTGGTTCAATGAAGGGTTCTTCTCGAATTTCTGGTTCTTGAGCAATTTCATTAGGCGCATCCTGCTTTGGTTGAGTATTTCCAGGGGATATATCACTACTGTTGTTATCCATCGGTGTTTCTCCGATTTGAAAGGTTGATTTGCCTCTTCTTGTTGTAATTCCTTTCAAGTCATGTCTTACCAACAAAACTTTGTTAAGTATCTTCGACAATTGGTGCACTTCAATTGTCAATCCATTAATCAGGTTGTTTTGTTCTTTTAGTACGAGCTCATTTGTCATTCTGAATTCCTTGATAAAGTTTTCCATGTCGTCATGTTCTTTCTTGCTTGTCCGAGCGACTAAACGTCCGAATTCATTGTAGGTAAGATACGACTAAACGTCTGATATCTGCAGATGATGCGCGGTATCCTAATAATAGGATGCGTCGTATCTTAATCGTTAAAAATAAATAAGACTTTTATTCAGAAAATCAATCCGCCGCAATTAATAAATTAAATGCGCCGTATGTTGTAATAATCAATAAATCAATTATATTTATAAAAAATAAGATGCGTCGTATTAGTAGAAGCTAATGCGTCGTATCTTCGTTACGTTTCAAAATAAAAGATTTTTTGATTCAGATAAATGCGCTGTATCGACAAAGATCGATGCGTCGATTTCTTTTTAATTAATTCGAAAATTGTTTTTAATAAAAAGTTGAAAAAAGTCTAAAATACATCCCTGTGGTTTGACATTTGCTCGCTTTACATCCTTTTTCTTTTTTTGGCTCAAAAATCATCCCTGTGGTTTTAAAGTTGGCACAAAACCATCCCTCCGTTAGTAATATCAGTTAATGAGGACTAACGATGCAAATTATTTTCCGTTATCTCCTAACAAGAGTTAAAATATTTGCGTCGTTAGTCCTCATTAAGTTAAAATATTTGCATCGTTAGTCCTCATTGACTATAGAGTTAAAATATTTGCATCGTTAGTCCTCATTGACTATACAGTTAAAATATTTGCATTGTTAGTCCTTATTGAGTTAAAATATTTGCATCGTTAGTCCTCATTGAGTTAAAATATTTGCATCGTTAGTCCTCTTACATTTTCGTCCGTTTTTCTCATATTTTTATCAGTTTTCTTCCGTCTTTATACGTTTTCACCCATTTTTCTCATGTTTTTATCCGTTTCTTCCGTTTTTCTCACGTTTTTATGAGTTAAAATGTTTTTGAATCGATTTTAATTCACGATTTTGACCCGTTTCTGGTCCGATTTTGACCCGTTTCTGAATCGATTTTAATTCACCACCACCACCCACCACCTCCACCTATCACCACCAACCACCGCCGCTGCCACCACCACCCATCTCCACCACCACTGTCGCCACCACCACCACCACCACCACCACCACCGCCGCCGCCACCACCACCACCGCTGCCGCCGCCACCACCACCACCACCACTTATAATATTCGTTCAGTGTATGGTGGTGGTGGTGGCGGCGGCGAGTGGTCGTGGGTGTTGGTAGCGATGGTGGGTGGAGGTGGTGGGCGGCGGTGTTGGTGGCGATGGTGGGTAGAGGTAGTGGGTGGTGGTGGGTGGTGGTGGCAGTGGTGGGTGGTGGTGGCGTTGGTGGGTGGTGGTGGTGGGTAGTGGTGGTGGCGGCGGTGGGCGGCAGTGGGTGGGGGTGGCGGTGGTGGGTGGTGGGTGGTGGTGGTGGTGGTGGGTGGAGGTAGGTGGCGGTGGTGGGTGGCAGTGGTGGTGGTGGGTGTTGGTGGCGGTGTTGGGTGGTGGCGATGGTAACGATGCAAATATTTTAACTCAATGAGGACTAACGATGCAAATATTTTAACTCTATAGTCAATGAGGACTAACTAACGATGCAAATATTTTAACTCAATGAGGACTAACGATGCAAATATTTTAACTCTATAGTCAATGAGGACTAACGATGAAAATATTTTAACTCTTGTTAGGAGATAACGGAAAATAATTTGCATCGTTAGTCCTCATTAACTGATATTACTAATGGAGGGATGGTTTTGTGCCAACTTTAAAACCACAGGGATGATTTTTGAGCCAAAAAAAGAAAAAGGATGTAAAGCGAGCAAAGGCGAAACCACTGGGATGTATTTTGGACTTTTCTCTAAAAAGTTTAAATACGCCGTATTTGTGAAACAGATGCGTCGTATCTTCGTTAGGGTTTAAAAATTTTCTGAATAAAAACAAAATACGTCGTATCTAAAAGATAGATGCGCCGTTCTCGAATAGTTAAATGCGCTGTATATAAAAATTAAAACGCCATACGCCATATCTGGAAAACAGATGCGCCGTATCGTTTGTATCAACAGAATACAACGACAGCAGTTAATGCAGAAAACAAAAACAAACAAAATAAACAAACAATCAAACACACAAAAACAGAAAATAAATATACAATGAATGCAAATAAACAAAACAAAGGGTTAGTAAAAATAAAATCTAAAAAAAACTAAAAGAAATCAAAAAGTTAGAAAACCTAATTAAAATACTAATAGATAAAGAAATTTTAACAATTCACTGCCCGGCAACGGTGCCAAAAACAGTGATGTGCGTGTTGTGTCATATGTAGTATAGGGGTAATTGCCTATTTCAAAGTTTTAAATTTATATTTAGCCGAATTATCCTATAACACACACTCTAACGGACAGTATAGCCGATCAATATGTATATAGTGGTAAGTAGTGTGTCGATCACTAAGAGTGGAACGAAAACCTTAATTTTTCTATCAGTATTTTAATATCCTAAGTTAGTTTTACAATCTAATCTAACGCAAGGGGGCTTTAGTCTGAGAGACTAGCACAGTTTTGGTTTTATTAAATAGTAAATTAAACTAATGAGAACAAATCAGCAAATAGCAACACGTACACAAATAGATAATAGAGACTATAAGAAGACCCATCCTGATAATTAGGTAGCTTGTCACTTGTTTTATTGCTAGTTTTATATGAAGTGTATTATAATCTGGTCTTTCTCATTGGATCACAATATATCGGCGAGTAAACCCTTAATGATCTCTTATGTCTATCCTACTTATCTAAAGACGTTAGCTTAAATAGGCGAGGGGCAGATATGGCAGTCCACGGGCTCAGCTAGACATAAAGGTTATCAAAGCACTAATATAAGTCACCATGGGGCACTGTAGACACTTACATGACGGGACAAAGATAAGGTTAACTTGCCAAAGTAAAACCTAAATGGGTGTTTTCAAATATAGTACTTATTGGTACCCGGATGGGGCAAACCAACAGGAGTTGTCAAACTCAAATAGATCTATCAACTATATTTGCGTTCACTCGCAAATGATTATGGTTCATGAATTTTAGTTATGTAATGGTGGCAGAAAGTAACACTCGTGCAATAACCAAAGAAAAGACTTGTATTCGGTTTAAAGCATGTATCTCCCTCACAGGGTTTGTAAAGCATTTAAAGTGAGGCTATGAAAACTCACCTCGGCCTAAGGAAATATGATTGATGTGAAAAGTGACTCAGATACTAGACTGCCTTGCTCACCTATCCTGGGAGTATTGTAGGTGTGTTAAGTTCTTAGTTGTTTTAAGTTTCTTAAGTAATTACTCCTAGGGTTTCTAAAATTTAGTTACAACATAATACTGTTCAGGCCATCATAATTTAGAAGCATATAACTCCTCACATGAAGCTCCCTAGTATTGTATTATGTTGTTTATTACTTAGGTTATTGTAACAACCCACAAAATCTGATTACTATTATACCCATTACAAATACCTATAGTAGGTATTTCACAGGTAAATTTTTGCTTTTTATGTGCATTCATTACTTGCATGACTCTCTAGACCTGCTGACGTACCCATACAAGCCAACTAACTCAACACTCACATCCTATAAACCCTTGGTATGTCAAGCATAAGATCATAACAACACCATAATAAGTAATCTACCAATATAACTAATGAGTGTGTAAATACTCATCATTTTTGCCCCATTTAGACTGTAAAAACAACTGAAAGCACACAGATACGTCATAAAATTCTGTGTGGAAAACTAGAAGGGGGTTGAATAGTTTTACGTCCTTTTAAATTTATAAACACAAGTTTGTTTTAAAAAGTTCGATTCTAGTTTATGTGAACTCAATACTTGCACTATATGAACAATTGAATGGTAACTAACTAACAAAGCTAATATAGTAAAGATAAATAAATAAGTAATGAGAAGAGTTAGAAAGATCAAACCACAACACAAGGATTTATAGTGGTTCGGCTACAAGGACACCTTCCTTGTTCCTACTCCACTCCCCGAGTCACCTACTCGAGAGTTTTCTTCACTATGTCAACAAACTCCCTTTTGGCGGAGAAAACCTTACACACCACATAACTTCACAAATTGATCACAACTTCTACACACCTTCTTCACACCAATATTCTACACACCAATCTTCTTCACAACTATCTTCTACACACCAATCTTCTACTTCACACCTATCTTCACAACTAGCCTACTTCACTACTTATCAACTTCTATTATCTACACAACTTCTATATCTTCTACACAATTAATCACAAGCACAACACAATATTCACAAATGAATATATATATATATATATATATATATATATATATATATATATATATATATATATATATATATATATATATATATATATATATATACACTATGCACAACTACTCTTCAACACTTCTTGAACTTGGTTGTAGAAAGAGTGTTCTTCTTTTGCACTTTGGATGAGAATGGATGATGAGGGATTGAATCACTTGAAACAAGGATTAATATACAAATGATCAAAGGGTTTTAGAGGATGTTTTAGAGAGTTATAGATCTGAAAATTTCATGCAAAAGGTGGGGAAAAATTCCATAATTAAGGTGGTATTTATAGGAGAAGAATTCTGACATTTTCTGACAGGGGAGCCTGGCCGGTCCGCTTAAATCGTGGCCGGCCCCCTTAAAATTAAGGGGACCGCCCCTTATAATTAAGGGGGCCGCCCATCTGTAACAGCCAGAAAACTTGTCTTTTAGTGGGGAAAGTTTATTTGGTGAAAAACTAACTGATTTTGGTTAAATATTTGAAATCATATATTTAGTATGATTAAAACATTTTTCTTTATTACCAAAAGTGTTTTTCAAAAATATATAATATGTTTATATAATTAAATAAACTTTGTGTTAGTTAATTAAATACCCCTTTGATCATGAGGTGTATTAAGCACTTGTTTATCCATACCTTAAGTGATTAAGTTGGATATAGTGATATAAACTTGCTTAATACTTGTTTACGTAGTAATCTTACGATTGACGAGTTTACATTTTGTGATCGTCAAAATATAGAGATATCGAAAAATATAAATAACGTTTTCACACATTATTTATGTCAACAATCTCCCCCTTTTTGATGATTACAAAATTTAAACTCATTAATCGAAAATTAGTATATATTCAAGTATTATTGTGAGTTTATATCACTTCTCCCCCTTTTTGTTAGCATCAAAAAGGTTATCCCATGTTAATGTAAGCTCCCGCTCGAAGTATACTCCCCCTCGTTTTGAGGCCAAAAGGAATCGAGATATGGATATCTTGCAAAAATATTTAGTGGCAAGCAACATATATATGTATATAGCATGCAAGAGTAGAGACTAAACATAACCATAACATTAATAAAAAGAAAAATTACATCAAGTATTACATTAACCACCATAAAAAGTAATGCAACTAACAAAAGCCTTAAAGGCTTAGAATCATCACTAAGATAAAAAGAAAGACCAAGGCTCAAACATGAGAGTCCTTCTCTAGAGCTTGCCATCCAAAAAGGTTTAACACAATTTTATTTGTAAAACACCAAGCATGTTTAATTGGGAGGAATGGATGGTGAACATGGAGATGGTGATGGTGATGGCGGAGGTGTGTTTGTAGTTGGTGGTTGATGCAACATGTTTTCAATATGAGAAAACATGTATTGGATCTCATCTCTTAATTCGAACACAATTGTTCGGTTGTGAATGCAACAAAGGCACGTGTCTCCATGAGCTTCAAGTAAGCTCCATGGGACGGGGTTATAAGTTGGTGGGTTGATAGGAGATGATGAGAAATGTGCATCAAGAGGTGTTAATGGTGATAATGAGAGAGTGAGTGCAAGAGATGTGTTCTCATTGGTAGGTTGTGATGGTTGATCAATTGTTGGAGGAGATAAGTGGGTGTTGATGTAGTCATTTATGGATGAAGTGGATGGTATGGAGGAAGTGGAGTTTCCATTTGTTGAAGGTGTTTTGGAGGGTGCATTTGGTGCACTAGGAGATGAACATTGAGGTGGTGGAGATGGAGTGGTGTTGTCTTCTTTTGTAAGATCAATGAAGAGTTGTTTGGGTGGAATGATGACAAGTTTTTGTTTCTTGACATTGTTTGAATAGGTGGTTCTTGGTGATGACATGATGATGTTTGATGAATGTTTGAGGATGATGGAATGTGAATTAAACATGCATGGAGATTATATAGTGGGAAAACATGTTTAGAAGTGGAATTAATTTGAAATTGTAATGTTATATTCCAAAATCAGTTTAGTTTTTAAGGGAAATGGTAGCTGGGACTAGCAAAAGGGATCACAAGATGCAAAAGAAAACAGTGTAAAAATTGTTTCAGATGGCCGGTCCCCTTAAATGGAGGCCGGTCCCCTTAATTTTAAGGGGGCCGCCCTTTATGATTTAAGGGGGCCGCCCATCTGACGACCCAGAAACCAAAATTTTTCAAAAAATTTTCTGGAAAAATGTTGTGTTCTGTTTTGTATTTGCAGCAAGCTCTATTTGGACATTTCACATTTGTTTTGGTCTATTATAAAGCAAACATGATATATATATATATATATATATATATATATATATATATATATATATATATATATTTATATAAGCTAATCATGCAAGTATTACAATTTAAGAGTTAAAGCATGCATTCATAAGCATATATTAAACATAATAAGCAAGTTAACAACCTAATCGAGTGCATCAAACAATTATCCAAGAAAATAACAAGTACTTCCGAATATTCTTCGGACAAATAACACACAAGACATAAAAATTAAATATTGTTCAACAAGCATAATCGAAGCATATCATTTCTTTTTCTTCCCGAAGATACCCTTCAAAGTCTTTCCTATAGATTTGAAGCCACCTCTAACTTCTTCGTGCAAGCTCTTTTGTCTTCTAAGCATCTCGGTAGTTCGTTTATGAAGCAATTCTTCGTTTTGATCGCTAGGAGATGGGGTAGAATACTCGGGATAGTCAAGATCCTCTAAATCATCAACGAACTCAGAAAACGAAGGGGTACTAGCATCATGGATGTTTTCCTCCTCATCGTCATCGTCTTGCCTTGAGGATGATCCATGAAAGCTATGACGACGAGGTTTACCCTTGTCACTTCGAGTTCGTCGAGCCTGTTTTAGAGCGAGAGAACGTAGAGTGGGGTAGATGGACTCATAGATACTATTGTCAAGATTGGGGTAGTACTCGATAACATGACGATAGAGACGAGTGAGGAACATTCCATATGGAAGGTTGGCTTTGGGAGTTTTTCTAGCACACTCAATTCGTTTGATGAAGAAGTAGGCCAAATTGTACGGCTTTTCGACAGCTATACAATATAACATGTGAGCAAGGCATGCCGGGAGATGGTCCCGGTGACCTCCGGTACCAAACGCATTCTCACGAATGAGTTCTTCCCAACGCTTCATGTGGGGGCTTAAATCCTTGAGGATAAGTTGGTATGGAGAGATTTGAACGTTTTTGGATTTTATTTTTCGGCTTGTGGTGGCACGTTCCACACCAAGGATTTGACGAATTTCGTCGGGATGAGGAAGTTCATCGAAATAGGGACCGAAGGTTGGTCGATAGCGATTAAGAGATTCGAGGTCCCACTCGTTTGTGAAAATGGCTTGACCTCTAAAAGGAATTTGGAGGATATGACCAAATTGTTCGAGAGTTAGGGTGATAAATTCATTTTGAATCAGGAAAGAAATGGTGATGAAACCAAGATCATTGGCTTGGACGGTGACTTGGCTATAGAAATCCATTATGAAGCGAGGAATGATAGGTTCGTTTATTTCATAAAGACAATTGAAGTTGATGCTTGTAAAAACGCGATTTATGTAGTCGGATTGAGCAAAAGCAAGATCTACTACACGTCCCTCATGAACATTTCTATCTTCAATTTGATGATAGATAAGTCCAATGGAAGGAGATGTGGTAGGGAGTTGGGAGACTTTAGGAATGTAGTTTTTAGTGTGAGAAATATCTTCGGTAGTTGCTTTTGGCATTTTCACCTAAACACATCAACAATACAAAAAGACCAAAATAAATATAAAGAAAGATAAAAGTATATGTATATTGTTAAGGCTTATGTTGGAACGTAAACATACTTCGTTACTAATCCTAAGAAGTAGATTACCATGTTCCTTAATATTGTTTTTAACTCGTTCCAGATATACTTTACGATGTTTAATAAGTAATTATGGACAAATCCAAACGCCCCTTTAAACATCTTAATATATCATGAAATTTACTAGATTTACATTAGATTGTAAAACTAGCTATTTCTTGCGAGTTTCTTATGCATGTGATTTGTTTTTGAAAAAGATGGTTTGTATTTTTACTTAAAAATGCCATTTTTAGTAATAAACCAAACGCTTCCTCAACTATTGACTTATACCCCTAGTATGTTTATATATATATGAATTATATATCTTGTCGAGTCCGATTAGCAATTTTTAGGTTTATAATTGTAACAAGGTTTTATAAAAATTGTAATGTCTAAGTTTCGATATTGTTTGGACATAATCCAAACACCCCTATATTGTGAACCAATATAATTTTTCTTAGTCGAAAAATGTAATTTCAAGTTTTACAAGTTACAAAAGTATAATGTGATTAGTTTTAACACGTTTTCAAATCATTATTCAACAATGAGTTTACTAAAAATTTTGAAAAGGAGTGTATGAAATTTTTCAAAAATTTTCGACATGATAGTTTATAATAACTAGTTTCTAGTGTTGATCAATCATCCTAATCCTAGGGGAAGCATTTGGTTATGGAGTTTTGAGGCTTAATTCGAAAGAAATTGTGAAATTTGATGAATTTTATAAAACATGCATGATCATGAGTGTGATCAAATAAGATGAAATTAAATGAAATGTGTTATGAAAAACTTACAATACGTGATGGTGATTGTGTTAGATGAATTTGCCCTTTGCGAATTAACCCGAATTATGTGATTTGGAAGTGATTTGAGAGGTTTTTGGGTTTTGGTTTTCGTCACAGCAGAAGCAAGGGAAGGGGTGTATGAAAAAGTGGAGTGTTTGGCAAAAGCAAAAAGGAGAAAAACGGGTTTGAACAATCAGATGGCCGGCCCCCTTAAACATTAAGGGGGCCGCCCTTCATTTGGCTGCCGGTCCCCTTAAACATTAAAGGGGCCGCCCTCCAAAATTCGATTTTTGTGATTTTGGTTTCTGGAAAGAGCAAAAAAATTATTCATATGTATGTATTAGATTTATATTTAGTCAAAAATACGTTGGAGGGTATTTGCACGAAAGGAATTACTTGACACTTTTAATCGACAATTTGCCAATTAAATTTTCTTGATCATTTCGGATGAAATTTGTCAAGTTGTCAAGTACTCGAGAACGTTGTGGAAGGTTCATAAGTATATGTGTATATATATATATATATATATATATATATATATATATATATATATATATATATATATATATATATATATATATATATATATAGTATAGGCTTATAAGACGAGAATAAAGGAAGGAGACGGATGCAATGGAAGCCGGGAGTTTGTTTCATCCATAGATTTTTTGACTCATCTCTCTTTATCAGCATGAGTGTTGTTGAACATTAAAGTTCAATAAGGCAAATGGGAAAAGAAAAGGTTCGTAAACGAACAATTTCTAGTTCTAGAAAATCAACAAATGAGTTTTCTAGGTTATAAGATCCTAGATATAGCTAAGTGTATATATATATATATATATATATATATATATATATATATATATTTAGATATAGTATAAGTAAATAAGTATATATATGTATAGAAGTAAAGATTAGAGAGAATAATGAACCAATCAATATCACATAAAAGCTAGATACTAAACTAAGCATGCATTTGTTTACAAGGAAATAAAAGGAAATGTGTACCTTTCGTCTTCAATGCGTTAAACTTCAAAATCCTCATAGGAAAGTCCGAACACGGGGTGACATCAAAGATTTCCATGTATGAATGGCGAAAGTTCTCACGTTGGTCCCCATGGTCTCATTTGACCAAAGTTGTTTGTCCCGAACATGTTATGTATTTGACTTGGGTGCATATATGGTGGAAACATTCCCCATGGATTGAAGTTCCACATTTGTTGATTATTGTTAAAGTTTTGTCTACTTTGGTTTACTCTTGGTTGAGGTGTTTTAGGTCTAAGGTAAGAATTATTTGGTTTCCTAGGTGGTGGAGTTTTATATCTTGTTTTAGTTTTGGACGATCCTACTTCGGTTTTTAAAGATGGTTTATAAAACGGTTTTATTTCTTCATTACTAGCTAGATGTATTTTCTTATCATTTATGAGTATATACTCAGGATTAGATTTTGAAGGTTTTAGTTCTTTGAGTTTGCTTTCAAATTTAACATTTTTAACTTCACTTGTTGAGGCTTCGGTTGAGTTAAAACCTAGACCGGTTTTTTCTCCGGATATTCTTTGAATACTTATAATTTTACTAAGTGAGTTACTACTATTTTCAAATTTATCAAGTTTACAAATTTCTTCCTTAAGTTTGTTGTTTTCACTTCTAAGCTCTTGACATGATTTACATTCTTCAAAAGTTTCTTTACCTTTCTCAAGTTGATGTATTTTAATTTTTAGTTCAAGTACTTCATTTTCTAATTTGTTATTTATGTATTTTAGTGATTTGTTTTTAGCCATAACTTGTTGTCCTAGTTTGCATAATCTATTGTATTCACTATCTAAGTCTTTTTCATCTAATGATAAATTTTCATCACTAAAATATTCGGTTTCGGAACGTACCTCACTTGATGTTTTAGCCATGAGACATTTTTCTTCCTTTGTTGTTTCTTTCTCATCTTCATCGCTATCACTCCAAGCACCTCTAATAAACGCTCTTTGGTTTTGATCTCTTGTCATCATTGGACATTTTCCAATAAGGTGATTTGGATCACCACACTTGAAACATTTTCTCTCATTCTTGATATACTTGTCATCATTATTCTTTTGAGATGTTCTTCTTTCATCATGTGGTTGTCTAACGAATCTTCCTCGCCTTTTGAAGAATTTCTTGAAATCTCTTACAGCCATGGCATATTCTTCGTCTTCGCTTTCGGAAGATGAGCTATCTTCGTTGTTGGATTCCTTTCTAGCTTTCAAGGCGATTGACTTGCTTTGCTCTCGTTTCCCTTTAACCATTTCGGAGTCCTTCCTTATTATTGCTTCGTAGACTTTTAAATTACCAATTAATTCATCAAGTTGTAGCGTTGACAAATTCTTTGATTCTTCAATAGCCGTCACTTTAGCTCGCCATTTTGGGTGAAGAGCTCTAAGAAACTTCCTAACAAAATTCTTACTAGAGAAGTTCTCATCAAGTGCTTTTAAACTTGTGAGTATAGTGTTAAATCTAGCAAAAGCATTATCAATTGATTCCTGTTCCGGAATCGTGAATTGCTCATATTGTTGAACAAGTAGATCTATTTTGTTATCTTTGACTTGATTATTACCTTGGTGGGTTATTAATAAAGAGTTCCAAATTTCTTTTGCGGTTTCACACATAAAGATCCTTTCGTACTCTTTACGTGGTAACGCATTGTAAATAACCATTTTTGCTTCATTATTTTTAGCAAGTTTTCTTTTTAAATCATCATTTTGTTTTTCAAAAGGTACGATTTCATCTTTCTTAGTTTCGGGGTTATTTTGAATAGGTAAAAAATCACCATTGGTAATAATATGCCAAAGATCTAGATCTTTTGATTTCACATAAGTTTCGAATCGATTTTTCCAATATAAAAATCAATCACTTTCAAATAGTGGTGGTCTTTGCATAGATTGCCCTTCTAAATATTTTTCAGATTCCATAGATCGTTACAAGTTTTAAAATACAATATATTTTAAAAATCTTGCTAGACGTGGCTCCTGATACCAATTGTGGAAAACTAGAAGGGGGGAGGGTTGAATAGTTTTACGTCCTTTTAAATTTATAAACACAAGTTTGTTTTAAAAAGTTTGATTTTAGTTTATGTGAACTCAATACTTGCACTATATGAACAATTGAATGGTAACTAACTAACAAAGCTAATATAGTAAAGATAAATAAATAAGTAATGAGAAGAGTTAGAAAGATCAAACCACAACACAAGGATTTATAGTGGTTCGGCTACAAGGACACCTTCCTTGTTCCTACTCCACTCCCCGAGTCACCTACTCGAGAGTTTTCTTCACTATGTCAACAAACTCCCTTTTGGCGGAGAAAACCTTACACACCAATTTACACACCACACAACTTCACAACTTGATCACAACTTCTACACACCTTCTTCACACCAATATTCTACACACCAATCTTCTTCACAACTATCTTCTACACACCAATCTTCTACTTCACACCTATCTTCACAACTAGCCTACTTCACTACTTATCAACTTCTATTATCTACACAACTTCTATATCTTCTACACAATTAATCACAAGCACAACACAATATTCACAAATGAATATATATATATATATATATATATATATATATATATATATATATATATATATATATATATATATATATATATATATACACACACACTATGTACAACTACTCTTCAACACTTCTTGAACTTGGTTGTAGAAAGAGTGTTCTTCTTTTGCACTTTGGATGAGAATGGATGATGAGGGATTGAATCACTTGAAACAAGGATTAATATACAAATGATCAAAGGGTTTTAGAGGATGTTTTAGAGAGTTATAGATCTGAAAATTTCGTTTTCACACATTATTTATGTCAACATACTGAAAATATCCTTGGATTGTGTTTTTATGTGTTTCAGGTACAAAAGGATTGAAAACAGACGAAAAACGAGCAAAGTTTGCAGAAATGGCAGAATCAGTCCCTCAACTTTCAAGAATTGTCAGAATCGGTCCCTGGAAGATTCATACTGAAGAAAAGTCAACAACAGTCCCCCAGGAACCAAGGAATGACATTTCTGACCCTTGGAATAAAGTTTTCATGAATTGGCGAAATTGGTCCTTCAAGTTTCAAAAGTGACAATTTTGGCCCCCGGGAAGTTAATTTTGGAAATTAAACATTTTAAGTCCTTTCGTAATTCAAATTGGCAAGAAAGATCCCCTGAAGCAAGTTTGGAAATTTGGCAGAACAGGTCCTCAAGTTTTAAATTTTTACATAAATGGTCCTTGTGATTTCCTAGTTACAAACCAAATGGACTTGTGTAATTTACTTAATCCAAAACCAAAAACACCCCACCCTTTACTTATTCCAATCCAATCCATAATCCTAACCCACTACAACCCTTGGCCAAACTCTATCCAAGCCCAAAACCAAAAATAAAATACAAACACCCCTGGTTTAGTTATTAACCCACCCAGTCAACCTCATGGTTAATACTAACTCACCTCCACCTCATCCCCACTTCCCTCCAACTCGTGCCTACCATACCCAGCAACACCAATACTTCATCATCACCACTACTCCCACACTCCACCCATACACTGCCTTTCCACCATATAACTCCAAAACCCACCTCCCTGCCACAAGAAAACTACCCTAGTTGCTAACCATCCTTTCCCGCCAAAAATGCACCAATGGCCAAGATCAAAGATTACTAATCCAAGGGACCAAGACAGAAGTGGGAAAGCTCAAGTGGGTCACATAAACCCTAAAGGATCACTATAAAAGGAAGAAAAAAGACAAAGTTGAGAGTTAGCTAGTTAGTTAGATTTTTAGTAGATTTTAGTAGTAAGTAGTAGATAGCAGTAGTCAAGTTGGGGTTTTTGTTTTAAATGCCAGTTTGGTTTAAATCTTATGTACTCTTTACTCCTCAATCAATGCAAGTTTTAATTCAAGTTTACTCAAACTGTCCAACTGTTCATGTTTTAGAAAAGTTTTGGCCATTTAATTTTATTTTAAATTTACTTTCAGCACTTTAATTTCAGTTGTAACCTCTTTTCAAGTTTTGTACTTTGAATGAAATTTCAAGTTTCCTTTTAATTTTTTTTGCAATTTAAATTTCAAGCATTTTTACTTATTCAAGTTGTTTAAAAGCTCTCATTTTTTATTCCACATGCTCATATAAGCTTAGCCATAGCTTATAGTGAGTTTATTTGTAGTTTGCTTCTGTTTTCAATCTAAAAAAAAAAAAAAAAAAAAAAACCCTGTAGCAATAAGCAGTCAAACTGCATATATAAACTGCTTATTCTGGTCTTTATATGCTTACTTTTAGCTTGTTCATGTTTCCTGTTGCTTATTATGTTAGCTTTAGTTCACTAGTTTAGGATTTGTGCTCAAACTGTATAAAATTACCTCATTAGCCCTTTTGCTTATTAGCTCATTAGATTGCTTATTTTTGGTTGTAATATGCTTAACTAGTGTTGCTAAACTTGATTGACCCTTTTGTTTTCCCAAAACTAGTTCTAATCCTGCTTGTTCAAAATTTATCCTAACCAAATCTATCATAAAGGAGCGTTTGGCACAAGGCCATTTTTGGCCTTGTAACTGTTTTTACTCTTTCTTTTTAAATGAATCAGCTTTGTTTACCTATTTTTAGTTGTTTTAGACCAAAATTTTGCACTTTCATTTAGTTTATCAGTTTCCAAGTTTGTTTTCCAAATTTTCTTTATATTAACTGTTTTAAATAGCAATTTGGATAGATTCTTTGTTTTAGCACCTTTAGTTGTTTTTTGTTGCTTTCTTTAGCTTACAATATGATAATGCATGTTTCTAACATCCAGGATTTGACTTTCATAGGTCAAAAACCCGAAATTTGACCCATTTTGCACCAAAATCTGCACAAGTAAAAAATTTTGCACTTTCATTTTAGTTTTTGATTTTTCATTTGTTCGTTATAAGCCTGTTTTACCTGAAATTTGGTATGCATGTAGATGGGTTGGTTATTTAGTTACTTTTGATTTTTATGAATTTTTATAATAGCTTTTTATAGCTTAAACAACCCTTGAACCAGCAGACATGCACTTTATGTTATGTTTTTTTTTTTTTTTTTTTTTTTTTTCCAAAACAGATTTTTGTTTTTTAATTTTAGTTTCTTTGTTTTAAGTCCAATTGGTCTGAAAATTGGTATACAACTTATCTATTAGCTTATTTAGTTGAAGATATTTTTTGCTTATATTTTAGAATTTTTCTTTACAGCTTTTTGTAGGTCTAAATTAGCCCCTTATTCCATTTTTTTTGCAGCCATAGGTAGATTGGTTTATTAGTGCTTTTTAGGCTTAGTTTAATTGCTTATTTCTGTCCCTTTGAGCTTATTTAGGATTTCCCATTGATACCTTTAGCACGTTTCCCCTTTAGTTAGTTTACATAAGTCCTTTTGAAGCTTCTTAAGTGCTTAATATCCTTTTAAGTTACTTGGCCTAACTGTTGCTTATTTCCCTTGTAATCTGCTTATTCTTGGGTTTTTAGAAATGTTGTTGGTTACAAAAATTGCGTATCTTTATGTGTTTAGTTAATTTGTATAAAAAGATTTTCAGAAAAAAAAATAGTTTTCAAAAAGATAGTGCCAGGGGTCGAACCCTGGTCACTATCCTTCATACCACAGACCCACGCAGACACCCTCTCCCAACTGAACTAACTTGTGTTGTTTGTTGAGACTTGTTTGGTTTATTAGTTATATAGTAATTGTTAGTTTTTCTTATTTAACTTAACAACTTTTTCATTGCCTTTTTCTAACTTATTTCCAACTGCTTATCCCTTTTTATTGTTCCTAGCTTATTTATAGTATAATAAACTTACCATAATTTTTTTAGAATTATTTAAATTGTTTTACAATTTATTAGGAATTTATTTAGTTTTTATTGTTTTTAAATCATTTTAATTAATTAAAAAAGCAAAAAAATATTTTTCTTTTTCTTAAAATTTTCTTTTATCATTAGGATCGTAGAAAACTAATTTTCATATGCGTAGGATTTTAATTGCTCCCGTTTCACTTTTTATTTTGCGTGTTGATGTAATTTATAACGTAAACGCGCGTTTTTACATTTAAATACGTTCTAGGGTAATTTGGTCTTACGTATTTGTTAATATTGTTCGCTTTAATCATTTACATTTATATTCCCTTAGTTTAATCACTATTACCCCTTTCCTGTTCAGAATCACCCGATCACAAATCTGTTTTAAATACCTTTGCACGCCTCGTCAGGACATAACGACCCGGGGAAACACTGTACTCCTTGGTTAGTTGGTCTAAACCGTTTTGACCTTGTTGACCATTTAGCTTGGTCGATACTGTCTGACTGTTTTGAGGCCAATTAAAATTTGGCGCCGCTGCCGGGGAGGTGTGCTGCGTATCTAAACGATTTGAAGATTAGTGATTCTGGATATACACTCTTTGTATATTATCCATACCTGTTCATATTTTCATAAAAACAAAACAAATCGTGAAGTTAATTCGTTTGACGGATCGATTACCAAAAACATTTTAATTCAGTTTTCAACGAACAAAAAAAACCCCAAAAATATTTTCATTCTTTGTTTATACAAAATGTTTTTCAAAAATACCAAAAATATTCACCTTTACCCTCTTATCTTTTTGATTCTTCATCCCTTACCCTCTATACCCATTTGATTCTTTCTATGTCTTATCCTCACCATCTTGGTTGTCAATGGTGTGGTGGTCCTCATAATGGTGGTAATTGTCCTAGTTGTAGCATTGTGAGTTCGGGAAACAGGTTTGTCTATGACCAAAATCCCTACAATGAAACAACTGACTTATTCAACCAACCCCCACACCACATGAGGAAGACATACTGTTGTTAATATTGTGGAGGTCCTCACCAAGGTTTTGATTGTCAAAATAGTCAAAATTTTGGTTACGAGCAATATCCATACAATTCACCAAACCAGACTCAACAGTTTTACTGTTGTGAGCACTTTGGTGGTTCAAACTACGGTTCTGATTGTCAATCAGGAAACACGCTTTTCTATGAGCAGGTTCCTGATAACAATTATGACTTCAACACATATGACTCACAGCGATATCAGTTTTACTGTTGTGAGTATTGTGGAGGTCCACACTTCAGCTCGGATAGTCAAACAAGGAATCCATTTCCTTGTAACAATTACGACTATTCGTATCAAGACCAACCTCCACAGTACCAAATGATTCAAGCAACTCCTCATGAAACTCAGCAAGACCTTTGTCTAAAGGTTCTTGGAGCAATGAAAGAACTTAAGGAGGAGTTGGCTACTACATCGTTTCAAAATTCTCGTGAGAAACCCATTGCAGAATTACTTGCAGATGAACGAGATGCTAGAAACGAAAAGAGCATGGAGGAATTACTCGTCGAAGGACAAGCAGCTAGAACACGTGCCATATTTCGCAATGCTGCTCTTCTAGATGCTGATGATAGGGATAATGAAGATACCCTTGATATCCTTCAATTTTATAAGGGTTCATCAAATTCATCAGTTGTGATTCCTTCCATGGAAAATCAGGGTAATGTGACGAAGTCACTTGCCGTTGATCAAATGGAACGTGTAGAATCCATGACTGCTAGTCCTTCTCAACTCCCTCAGTCTGTTGTTATCACACCCGAAGTTTCCACTCACTCTCTGAGCATGGGGGACGAGCATCTTAGCACTATTCCTAAAAAGGAATCAGACGAATTCATAAAGTCTAGTGTTGAGAACCTTGTCCCAATCCCAAGAGAGTCACAAGGAACTTTTGATCATATGTGAGATTTTCCTTCCCCTCCTGAGTGTTCAAAAGATCATTTTAAGACTTTCTCCTATTCTAGCGAAGATTGTGCATCTTATGGAGACATTAAATATGTTGAAGCATCAATTGCAAATCCTAATGTTGATCCTCTTCTTGAGGAGTTTGCCGATGAACTCACTCACATCAATCCACTGCCATCAGGAAGTGATGATGATCTCTTTGATGTTGAAGCCGATCTGGGAGAAATTGAAAATCTCTTATAAAATGACCATTCACTCAATTCTTATCCCAACAGTCCAATAGAGAATGTTGATCACCTTGTTCCTGAAGCATTCAAAACAACTTTCACTAATCCTTTGTTTGAATTCGAATATGAATTCACTCTCATTTTTGATAATCCACTCCTTGATATTCAGATTGAGGAAAGTGATGAATCCACAACAGAACAAGAGTTCACAAATTTACATCATGTGATTAATTCTCTTCGCGAGGAGTTCTCCCGTGAACTCACTCATATCATATCTCCGCCGGAGTATGATAACATCTACTTTGATCTAGACACACCCGGGATATGTCTTGATCAAGTGAGCTTAAATGATGAGATTCATAATAGAGAAATTATGGATTCTGCTATGGGTGATTATGAGTTAATCATTATTGTCATCATGATTTTCTTCCTTTTCTTCACCTATCCCATGACTTCCTCTCTTCTTCACTCATTCAGAAGTGAGGATACCATATTTGACCCCGGTATTTCCATTTATCATACTTTTGAGCCTGGGTCTATCTGTATATCTCATCGGTGTGGAACTTTCACGTACTTCAATATTTGTCTAAACATCTTGAATGAAAGTCCGATGGAGATTGTCTCTTCCACCTGCTTCCCCATGAACTAATGAATTCGGGGTCGAGTCAAGCTAGTGACTCGGTAATCAAAAACATTAGCAAAACATGGGTTTTCACCCATGTCTCTGACTTCTTTCTATTTTCTAACACTAAGTGTAGGGGAGTTTCCTCTGCTGTTGTTTGCCTTGTTGTATGTTTTCTCATGTATTTAGGTTTCCCTTGGATTGTGATGATTGACGCACCTATTTTCAATCCTGCCGCCCAATATACTATGCTTTTGCTAACGATTATCTAGGGATAACTTATAAAACCTTTTTGTGATAAAAGATTTCCTTCGCATGCTTAGCTTGTAATGTTGCCTTTTTACGTTCAAAGAGTCGGCATAATAGCTGGGACTTTGAATATTGAGGACTATATTTAATTCTAAGTGTGGGGGGGGGGGGGGGGGGGGAATTCTGGCGAATTTGATCACACATGTACCTGTTAGTGCCTTAGTACCCCTGTTTTTGGCAAAAATTTTAAAATTTTTCAATAAAGAGAAGTGCCTGGCACACAAAAAAAAAATTGAAAAAAGTTGAAAATTTTCTGCAAAAATATAATAAGTTTTGACACCTTGTTTGACTTTCCGCTGGGTAGAGTAGGAATAGAAATTTTGACCTGACCGGGCGTGTTGAGCCCTAGCTTGTTCCCTTACCTTTTTAGGCTAAGCATCCGCGGATCTCATTACTTGAGATTTTAAATTTGCGGAGAATGAGAAATGATAGTAAAGTCATTAGTGTGATTAGATGCTAAACGTGGAATAGTTGGATTTCTTTAGAGCTCATAACGGTTACTTGTAGTCCTTCCTCTCGCAAGATTGAAAACCAAAAAAATAAAATAATTAGAATTACGCATTTTCAAAAATTGTCTAAATTTCCGCCCACTTTACGTGATGGCATAAGCATTAAACATGCCTTGGATCCTTTATTCTGAAAGGCTTTTAGGTCTTGGAACCCCCCATTTTGTTGTATGCCACATGAGGTTCACAAATAACACCATATATATGTAATAAATGCCAAAAATAGCCTACGGTTCGACAAGCGAATCCTTGCATCCTTTGTTCTGAAGGGCGCTTAGGTCTGGGAGTTTCACCGTGAAGCTCCGTATGCTTGAGGCAAAGTAAATTGAAATAAAGTTATAAGTACCAAAAATAACTGCGGTTCGACAAGCGGATCCTTGCATCCTTTGTTCTGAAAGGCGCTTAGGTCTGGGAGATTGACCGTGAAGCTCCGTATGTTTGAGGTACAAGTTATATATATAAAAAAAATGATGAAAAGTGAAAAAATGGAAAAAAATATAATAAATGTGGTGTGAATGTGTGAGCCTTTTGAGTTTGAATTTAAAAGATTTTTAAATCCGCCTAAATCTATCAGACTTTAAGCTTATCGGAACGAAAATGAGAAATTATTTCTTTAAAAAAGTCTAGATACAATAAGATTTGGGAGCAAGAATTACAAGTAGAATTTATGAGTAGTGTTAGCATCTTAATGACATTTTTGACTATGATTTTGTTTTTACGCTTAGCTTGGGAACTTGTGAAAAATCAGGGACGATGAATTCTATCCGTATGGACACTTATCTCTGAGCTGTGTTTCCTTCTCTATGAACCTAAACGTTATTGCATAGTAATGAAAGTCAACATACTGTCACAAGAATAAAATGGAAAACTACAAAAACAGTAGTGTAGATAATAAAGCCAAAACGGGTTGATCTTGGTATTTTTGTATCCCTTCATTACTTCATATGATTGGATTGCTAGGGACTAGCAATAGTTTAGTGTGGGGGATTGATGAGTGTGTAAATACTCATCATTTTTGCCCCATTTAGACTGTAAAAACAACTAAAAGCACACAGATATGTCATAAAATACCGCAAATATCCTTGGATTGTTTTTTTATGTGTTTCAGGTACAGAAGGATTGAAAACAGACGAAAAACGAGCAAAGTTTACAGAAATGGCAGAATCAGTCCCTCAACTTTCAAGAATTGTCAGAATCGGTCCCTGGAAGATTCATATTGAAGAAAAGTCAACAATAGTCCCCCAGGAACCAAGGAATGGCATTTCTGACCCTTGGAATAAAGTTTTCATGAATTGGCGAAATTGGTCCTTCAAGTTTCAAAAGTGACAATTTTGGCCCCCGGGAATTTAATTTTGGAAATTAAACATCTTAAGTCCTTTGGTAATTCAAATTGGCAAGAAAGATCCCTTCAAGCAAGTTTGGAAATTTAGCAGAACAGGTCTTCAAGTTTCAAATTTTTACATAAATGGTCCTTGTGATTTCCAAGATATAAACCAAATGGACTTGTGTAATTTACTTAATCCAAAACCAAAAACACCCAACCCTTTACTTATTCCAAT